>OY757011.1:5570830-6112456 GCA_963580285.1 Lucinisca nassula | reverse complement strand
AGGTACCTTATCTGCGCAGACAGACGTACAACTATCACTGGTGGAATAAGTTGTCAGATATCGTTATAATTATGTTTTTGTGACAGAATAAATATATTATTATTGCAAGTAATTGATTTTTGTGTGAGATGAACAGCTTTACGAACTAGCACGACCTTGACCAAACAGCAATGAAAACCACAGTTATGTTTTCTTCGCAAATGAAGATTGATATCCTAAGAAATAGTTATTTTGGGTGACAATAGACAATTTATATACAAACCTTTATCGTTCAATTTCAAACACAAATAGTGATAAGTATAACTTTTACAAAAAGCTAGGTCTACGCTTAGCACATATTCAATGTGAATGTCAAGAGTTATATCCCAGACTGATTTATACAATTTACTGTCTTTGGCCATATTCTGATTGCCAGTTTGCATCCACGATCCTGCCGACGGAAGTATAGTGTCTGAAATGCCAAAGTTGCAAATGTTGTAATTTTGTCAAAAAGAACTTTTTCATCTTTAAAAAGGCACGTGTGCAACTTCAATATACTTGTTTCATCTTATCAAATGGAATGCTTGAAAACTGTTGGAAAAGTTAAGTAGACAAGTTCCCTACACTTTATAGAAGACTAACTGAAGATTAACCCAAAATGTTTTCTAACGGCGAGGTAAGTTTTTAGCTCACCAGACACGAAGGCTCCTGGGGGGAGCTTATAGTATAGCCATGCCCATAGTGGTCGAGAATTTGTAGATGTGTGTTTTGTATTAGCCTGTACAAATACAAATAACAGCACATATGGGCTAGTACAAATGTGATGGGCTGCTACAAATGTGATAAGCTGTGCCCGTGGGCCTCTTTTGTATGAAAGCTTATACTTGTTGTGGGCCGCTTTTTTCTTTTTGTGAAAACTTGTACTTGTTTTTGCATAAAATATAAAGGTCACTCTGCATTGTGGGCAACTAATGGCTGTACTTCCGTGTTAGTCCCTACGACGGCGTAGAAACAACACAAGTGTAGCTCTCGTCAGATAAATTACGCGTGTGCAAAATGAAAAATTAAAATAAAGCGCTGCCTTTCCATGTCATCGGCGCTGCTCTTAAAGGCAAGAAGGGGAGGGGCGAGGGTGGCAAATTCTTTCCTATAAGGTGGTCTATGCAATATTTATCCTTCTGAAGCAAACACACACAAAGAAAAAAAACTGAAAATTGTCCGAGAGTACAAGGTTTCTGGGCCAGATTAGCCACTTTCGGCCAATTAGTCCTAAGAATGGCCCCTTCTCGGAGAAAGACTTTTTTAGTTCAACGACATCTGGCGGTGGTGGTTGTGGGGAGGGCTGGGGACAAGATAAATATCTAAACAGCAAAGAGAGCTGGGGCCGGTTGTTCAAAACTAAAGACGTCGTTAGTTAACGTATCGTTAAAACTTTTATAAAGGCAAATATGCTAATATTTTTGCTGAAAAAATGTGAGCAGCTTTTGCGCATGCAAAAGCTGCTCACATTTTTTCAGCAAAAATACCAAAATTTTAGATATTGAACTTGCTAGAACATTTAACAATATGACCACTAACGAGCTCGTTAAGCTAACGATGCTTTGAACAACTGGCCCCTGGTGACTTAGTTTTCTGTCTTTTTTTTCTCTAATTGTTTTTTTTTTTTTTGTACAAGTTGGATTTGTTAATCATCTAGAATACCGGCCTCGGTAGCTCAGTCGGATGCTCGTCTGACTGGTGATCAGGAGGACGCGGGTTCGATACCTGCCTGGGTCTGCAACATTATTTCGTGGATATTGGTCATGAAATCTTTTCTACGGTCATTCGCTCCCTTCCACTAGAGCACGCCTACCAAGCCATATCATGATGCCTCACGTTTGGTAGGCATGTAAGGAGCTGTTATTTTTGTTCGGACCTCCGTGATGTAACAGGTTTTGTTCTGCCCTGTCAAGTCCTCAAAATAAGGAAAAAGCTACTCAGTAAAAGCCAGGAACACTGAACACCACCTCATGCCACATACAGAAAAGAGGGACAGGGCCCCACACAAAAAAAAATTAGAGGCCGGTAGCTCAGTCTTCTCTTGCTGTATGAGGGTAGCCATCCTTAAAGCGCAGGAAATACTGTGTCCCAGCTCATTTGTTACCTACCGGTGTTGGTAATATTCTTTCGTGGCGATTGATTATGAAATCGTTTCTGTGGTCATGTTTCTGACGAAAATACTTGCAAAGTACTGGTTAACCGCTTACGTATAAGCCTGCTCTGGAAAGCTTGTGTGGATAGGTAAACTGACCGGTTCAAAAATGACCTAAATTGTGTTGACTGGGTCGTTAAACTCCAATACAAACAAAGAAACACACTAACAACAGATTCGAATCAACTTACCACATTCATTGCGATAACACACCCGTGTTACCTAGTGCATTTTTTCACATTTCCAAAATGGCTACTTTTCGGATGAAAATCCATGATATTTTTCTTATTCATACTGCAAACATAGGTTGTGGGTGCTCGTTAGAACCGCCTCATTGAGGCGGTTCTAACGAGTACCCACAACCTATGTCTTGGAGTAAACATAAGAAAACTAATGATTACCCCCGTAAACCCCAGTTTTCTCTATATAAAATGGGGTGTAAGGGGGTGGTCATTTCACGGACGTATTCACGTTATGGGAACGACAAGGCAGACAAATTACTGGAGGCGTCAAATCGCGAGTTTACGAATTTTCTAAAGAGAATTCGGCCTTAAAAAACATTCCATGATCAATCTCCACAAAAGAATGTTGCCGACCTGGCGGGGATCGAACCAGTGTCATCCTAATCACCAGTCGCACGTGTATCCGACTGAGCCATCGAGGTCAACCCTAAATTGGTGTTGAACCAGAGCTCAATAGCAAGAGATGGGGAGGAGCTGACCTGGGGCCAGTTGTTCAAAGCTAACGATGTCGTTAGTTAACGTATCGTTAAAACTTTAATCATTTATTATGGCAAATATACTCATATTTTTGCTGAAAAAAAAAATGTGAGCAGCTTTTGCAAATGCAAATGCAAAAGCTGCTCACATTTTTTCAACAAAAATACCAAAATTTTAGCTATTGAACTTGATAGATCAGTTAACAATATGGCCACTAACGAGCTTGTTAAGCTAACAATGCTTTGAACAACTGGGACCAGACGTATAACAACTGAAGCAGATGCCTCAAACTTCATCGACATCTCTAGCATGTCCGTCAAAGCAAACCTCAAAGAGTTATCTGTTAAAAGGAATTCGGAAATTAAGCAACCAACTTCGTAATCCGAATGGACCCCGTCCATGAGAGCTTGGAGAAATAGATTGGGTGGCATGATGCTTCCACGCAGAGCTGAAACCAACCACACATGAGTGCTGGTAAACCGCTTAGAAGGTCTAAGCCTGCCAAGACAAAGCGGTGCCATCCCTGCATATAAACCGAAGATATTAAAAGGCTCGAGCTGTCATTTCATCTCAATGTTGCATAATAGTTCCACAAAATTGGAAGAAACGTCTACAAAATGTTATTTAATTAAAAATATTTACGAATAGATTTAAGAGAGTTAAATAGAAGGTATTGTATGGTCCAGTTACGCGGTGTCCCCGCTCGAAAAGACCTAAATAGTGTTGACGGTAACGCAAAATCTTAACACACACACAAAAAAAAAAAAAAAAAAACAATCATAATCTCAAAAGATAAGCTGATACGCCAGAAAGGAGAACCAAAGTAAATAGTCCAGGCCTAGTTGCGTTACGTCTGTGTTGTAATTCAATTTTTGTTAATAACCCATTATGCCCCACTTTAAATTGTCCGTCAGTTGACCGTCAATGTTAAATATATTACGATAACATGCCCAAGCATGGTAAAAGTTTCTTTTAAGTTTTGTTTTGTTTGATTTGATGTTTAATAATAATAATAATAATAATAGTGTTTATTTTCAGAGGGTAACACATTTAGCAGAAATACAAGCTAATCTTCCATGAGGCCCTCTATTATTTACAGTATATACAACAATGTAGTGAATCATATATGAACATACAACATAACGTTCCCGTCAACACTATATAGGTCATTTTGGAGACGTTGCTTCTAATTTTGTGGGACTTTTACCCGACATTGAGATGAAATGACGTCTCAAGTCCTCTCGCCCAATGAAACCAATAGGGTTTATAAGCATGGGCGACTCGCATCGCTTTGCCTTGGCAGGCTTAGATCCTCTAAGCGGTTAACCACGCTCGTGTGCAGTCGGATTCAGCTCTGCGTGGAAGCATCATGCAGCCCATTAATTTCTTTAAGCCCCGATGGGCGGGTTCGCCTTTCAAGTACATGTGATATTTTTTCTACTGAAAATGTTTAACTTCATTTATATTTTCTCCGAAGATAGATTACGAGTTTGGGGCGGTTCCGTAACGCGCGCTCACAATCTGTGTTTGGTAACCCAGGTAAACCGCTCTTGTCACTTTATAAAATGGGATTTACGGGCTTGTTAACTTGATGCCATGTTAAAACAACGTGTTCAACATTGTTTCAACGTTGACTGCATGTTAAGTGAAGTTTCTTCTCAGTAAAACGAAGAGAAGTCCGCTTGGGCAGGCAGAAAAGGAATGAAAATTGATTATAGTGAAAATCATTAAAACTAAAAAAGAAACAATGAATATACCTCTTGCTTTGTTTTTAAGATCAAAGGTTTATTAGCTATCAAATCTATTAGGGTTTTACTACATTAATAAGTAATTAAATGCCCATTAAAATGCAATACATCATAAAGAACAAAAATACTTAAGTTATGCCACCTTACAAGTGTTACTGGAGCTAAGAAACCGAAGAAATATCGTTTTTCTTTCTTTTATATTATTCTTGGGCCGATTGCTCAATCGACCAAAGTTAATTATGCAAGCAAGGTTAAACTGCTGATGTCCGGGTGACTATCACAAAATCCGCACAAATAGCATTTGTACGAAGTCCAAGATTTGTTTGATGTTTGTTTTGAGTTGAGGTTTAACGCCCCGTCAACACTGTATAGGTCATTTTGAAGACGTTGCTTCCAATTTTGTGGGACTTTTACCCGACACTGAGATGAAATGATATCTCAAGCTCTGTCGCCAAATGAAACCAATACGGTTTATAAGCATGGACGGTCCGACTCGCACCGCTTTGCCTGGGCAGATCCTCTAAACAATTTACCAGTACTCGTGTTCGGTCGGATTCAGCTCTGCGTGGAAGCATCATGCATGCAGCCCATCTATTTCTTCAAGCCCCGATGGGCGGGGGCCAAACGAAGTCCAGGAAATGGTTATTTATAGTTCTGTTATTCTTGGCGTTGTGACGTCAGAATGCTGTGAAAATAGTGCAGTCTGTGAAACATTGACTTGACTTTTGTGCAGGAACATTGACAAACAGTGTAGACGTAGATCGGACGCCTCTAAGCGCGGCATCTGATTAGGGCCTGCACTGGTTGCTTAAAGTAAAGAACTTTACGGATTAAACGAAACCATCTAAGTCACACGTTAACACACCCGTGAAATGCACACCCTCTTACACCCCACTTTATATACAGAAAACTGAGATTTGCGGGGGTATGCATTAATATTCTTATTTCTGCTCCAAGACATAGGTTGTGGGTACTCGTTAGAACCGCCTCAATGAGGCGGTTCTAGCGAGCATCCACAACATATGTTGTGAGATTAAATAAGAAAAATATCAAAAAATTTCATCATAATAGTAGCCATTTTGGAGATTTGAAAGAATGCACTATGTCACATGGGTATGTTATCATAATGTCCCGTTCATGATGATTGTTTCCAGCCCAAACAAAAGGACTCGTGACCCACCAGTGTTGTCAATGTTTTTTATTCTGCGATAGTCGGCTGAATAGATGCCCGTTTTTAGAGACAATTTGCATGAAATGTCAAATCCTGTTTTATGGGAAAAATTAGAAACAAACACATTTCACATATCGTCTGCTGAACAAAAAAAACATAATGCAAACAGCGACATGTATTTCTGTCTTTGTTGAGGTTTTACGTCCCCGTCAACCCTATATAGGCCATTTGGGAGACATTGCTTCCAACTTTGTGGGACTTTTACCCGACATCGAGATGAAATTACATCTCAAGCCCTACCACCCAAACAAACCAATAGGGTCCATATGCGGGGACGGTCCGACTAGCATCACTTTGCCTGGGCAGGCTTAGACCTAAGCTGTTTACCAGTACTCATGTGCGGTCGGTTTCGGCTCTGCGTGGAAGCACCATACAGTCCAATGTATGCCTCCAAGCCCCGGTGGCGGCCCCGCCCATCGGAGCCTGAAGAAATAGATGGCTGCATGATGCTTCCACACAGAGCTGAAACCGACCACACACGAGTACTGGAAAACCGATTAGAGGATCTAAATCTGCCCAGGCAAAGCGGTGCGAGTCGGTCCGCATATACTTAAAACCCCTATTGGTTTCATTGGGCTTTCATGATAAGTACATGGACTTTAGATGTTATTTCATCTCAATGTCGGGTAAAAGTCCCACAATATTGGAAGCAACGTCTCCAAAATGACATATGCAGTGTTGACGGGGACGTTAAACCTCAAATCAAACAAACAAACAAGCCCCGATGGGCGGATGCCCTGAGTCGTTTGTTAGTTGTCCAGGCATAAATGGCTGCTCGCCTATGCCATGAATGTCCAGAACGGATATCAGGCTGCAAGCGTCTACTCAGCTGTTTACCATACGATCAGTATTGAATTGATTCAAGTAAGTACGATGGAAAACTAACATTACGCAAACACGCCTATACAAATACATTGCCACCTTTATCGCCGAAAAAAAAGAAGAAAATTTTGTGATAAAAAAACTGTGATATTTTTCTTATTTCTGCTCCAAATATAGATTGTGGGCACTCGTTAGAACCGCCTCATCGAGGCGGTTCTAATGAGTACCCACAATCTATATTTTAGAGCAGAAATAAGAAAAGGTATACCCCCGGAAACCCCAGTTTTACTATATAAAATCGGGGTTCAAGGGGGTCAAAATTATATAGGCGTGTTTTCATGATGATAGGTTTCTTCTTTTTTCCTCTTTCTCGTGTGTTTGCATGCATGTGTACAATTGCGTGCTTCTCTGTCAGCTTGTCGCGGTTTATTTGTTATGGGTTTGTCTTTGAGTCTGTGTATCGCTTATATTATTTTGTTTAGCCTATTGGCGATTTTGTTGGAAAGTAACTGTCCTTATGGCTTTCCGCTGTTGATGTTTCCATTGGTGTCTTGTTGTTTCATGCCTGTGCTTCTTTTCCTTTTGTGCCTCTGATGGGAGGTGTGGGTTTATTATATCGATTCCTTATCATTGCCCTCACTTCTATTTCGCAGCTCCTTTTCAAAATAAAAAGTTCAATGCAATACTCATACCAACAAACAACTTAGAATCAAGATGGCAAAGTCCATTTCATGTGGGATTCATGAAATCGGTATGAACTCGGCAAAGCTCACAAAATGCCGGTATTTTTCAACCAGATCCATAATTTTCATGTGGTATAGCCTTTAATGTAAGCCCTATCATAATGACACCCTCTTTGGGCCCCCGCCCATAGGGGCTTGAAGAAATATATGGACTGCATGAGGCTTCCACGCAGAGCTGAATCCGGCCCGCACACTAGTACTGGTAAACCGCTTAGAGGATCTAAGCCTGTCCAGGAACCGCGGTACGAGGCGGACCGTCCATGCTAAACCCTATTGGTTTCATTGGGCGACTGGGCTTGAGATGTCATTTCATCTCAATGTCGGGTAAAAGTCCCAGAAAATTGGAAGCAACGTCTCCAAAATGACCTTTACAGTGTTGACGGGAACGTTAAACCTCAAATCAAACAAACAAACAAACAAAATAGTGACCACCTCTTTTAAGCAATCAACCTGTTTTAATCAAGCCTGCATTCAGTGTCTGAAAAAAGGCAACTTCATTCGAACTCACCCGTACTGATAAGCACGCGAATTTCGAGTATGGCGCTTATCGGAAAAGATGACGTGACGTCATACGGCTTCATTCGGGTAACTCTCATGGGTACAATCAATGGCGTCTGCATTATTCAGACTATTCACCTTATTTGCATTATCTGCTGGTTCCTAGTCTGAAGGTTATCAGCGATGGAAAAACAGGTAACCAGACCCCCCTGACCTTAAAAGGTCAGGGGGTGTCTGGTTACCTGTTTTTCCAATATTGACAATGTGCAAGCAGGGAGCCAGCAAATAATGCAAATATGGTGAATAGAAAAGGTGTTATATTTCGTTCCTTGTATCGTGAATAAAATGCATTTTAAATGTCATATGATAACAGAACCTTGCATTCGTGCTCATGTATTATTAAATTTATTAAACCCGTTGTGGAAATGGGATGAAATGCTCGGAAAAGCCTCGTATTATAACCATTTCCTCGACTCGTTCACTAAATTTGATAATTAATGAACACTCATGTATCTATGTATTTCCTATGTGCGAAATCAGAATATGTACCCATGAGCTAGTTAGTATACCTGTACAGTTATCGATGACGTCATAACCATCTTTTCTAATAAGGGGTTCGACTTTTAATTGGCGTTTAATTCAGTAAACATATTCATTTAACTTAAAGAATGAGGGCACTAAATAAACCTACCGTACGTTTTTTGTTTAATTTTGTTTGATGTGAGAAGTAATGTACTTTATTCAAACAGAGTAGATGACGTTCAAACGCCAGCAGCGTCTGATCTTCGTCTATACTGTTCACTACTGTCCCATTTAAGGACGCCAGGCCTATAATGGTGTCCTCAATGGCAGGCTAATTATTTCTCTGTCCTCAGTGGCACTAATTGTTTCTCTCATATTTCGAGATCAAAGGAAATTCCTTTTATCAATTATGCAAAACAGTTATCTCTTAAAAACAATACAAATCAATTAGCATTTGTCTATTTTCGTAAAGGTTCATTAATATTCATTCAGCGGGAGGTTAGGGATATAAGCACAACTTATTAACAATATTCTTCTTCTTCTGACTCAGAGCTACTTATATTTCTCAAAATTATGATAGATTAGTTGTCAGTCCGAACTGGTATGATGGCCTAAAGTTTGTTCCAATTTTCATAATTTAGCCACAACTAGTGATATGTGCTTATCACATAATTAACCCATTGCGTGCGGGGAATCTTGGCAAACCGTGCAGGCCCAGATCAGACGCCGCAGAACGCGGCGTCTGATCAGGGCCTGCACTATTTGCTAACAGAATTTTCCTTGAAAATTGGAATAAAAATGAAAAAGATAAGCCTGACTCCCCTTATATGACAAATGGTCTTGTCCAACATATAGCAATGGAAGAGTCCACTAGCATACAATGGGTTAAGTGGGCCCAAGACTCAAACGAGCCTGCATACCCAGTCAGTCAGAATACACCCGACCCCTCCACCCACGATGAAGCTTTGGGTCAATGTTCATATACATAGCGCACAGTTAAAGCTCGGATCAGACTGCGCGGTTCTGAGGCATTGCCGTGCGCCCACCCGCTATCGCTTTCCGCGGCCAAATCAATTTGTAACTGACTTCAAAGGTACGGCACGGGTTGGGTGGCAAATGGGTAATGTTATCTGTATATATCTAGCGACAAACGAAGAAAGAAATAAATAATTAACTCCACCGCTAATTGATTTCTTGTCTGCAACATGTTTGACCGCTAATGACAGCAAATTTCAGGAATACTGATCTTGTTCATGATATATCTAAAATAAGTTAAAATTTAGCTAACTAAGGTGATCTGTGCCAGTCACAGAACTATACCGTAATATTAGCTCAAACGGTGCCATGTCGCCGTTCGAAGGCGTTACAATATATGATTTGTGTTCAAACATTACCAACACATGCCTATAAAAATACATTGTAACCTTTATCACCGAAAAAATGAAAATAATAAGATGAAAAATTGTGATATTTTTCTTATTTCTGCTCAAAATATAAATTGTGGGTACTCGCTAGAACCGCCTCATCGAGGCGGTTCTAACGAGTACGCACAATCTGTATTTTAGAGCAGAAATAAGAAAAATAAGATTTACTCCTCTAAACCCTCGTGTTTTACTATATAAAAGTGGGGCTCAAGGGTGTCAGATTTATATAGATGAGTTTTCGTCATGGTTGGTTGGTTGGTTGATTTGAGGTTTAACGTCCCCGTCAACACTGTAAAGGTCATTTTGGAGACGTTGCTTCTAATTTTGTGGGACTTTTACCCGGCATTGAGATGAAATGACATCTCATGCCCTGTTGCCCAATGAAACCAATAGGGTTTATTAGCATGGACGGTCCGCCTCGCACCGCGGTTCCTGGACAGGCTTAGATCCTCTAAGCGGTTTACCAGTACTAGTGTGCGGGCCGGATTCAGCTCTGCGTGGAAGCATCATGCAGCCCATATATTTTTTCAAGCCCCTATGGGCGGGGGCCTCTTTTCGTGATGGTATTAAGCCCTATTTTAGAAGGCAAAATTACACAAAAGCTTCATTGCACTGGTGGCCAGGGCAAGTTTTCGTGATATAACTGGTGGCTTTCTTGATAGTTGTAAGGATCCTCAACCCTGATTCATGATTATTCCAATTCATATACATGTACACTGTATAATTTCGCTAAGACCTACTAAAATTAAGACTTAATGTTGTTGTAAAAACAAAGTTAAAAGTTTCAGTTTTTCTTTCGCTTTGTTTTCTGCACACAGTGTCCTCCAATAAGAGAACACCTTAAGAGTTGCTCAAAGTGGTCTTAAAGACCACCTTTGAACAGCCCTAAAGGTGGTCTTCATGCTTTTTGGAAATTCACCATTATACATCTGCAACACTCTGTGACATATCTTGCTGCCATAACTCGCTGTTAAGCTAGAAAGCATCAATGCATCAATTTGTTGTATGACATTGCATTGAAATTGATGTCAAAGGTTAAAATTTCATAAGTGGCCCCTATTTTGGAACGATATTTGAATTGCGTACAGTTTATTTTTTCCTTTCTAAACCTCTGTAAACAATTGTATTTCATTACCATAACATACCTGTGTGCTAAAATAGCGTCTCTAGAACTAACATTTTTCAGATCAAAATCTGTTATATTTGAGCCCCGCCAAGCGAATTTGGGTCTTCGAGCATTCCGTCATGACAAACTTTAACTGCGCATGCCAAGCCATTCAGAGGGGCCAGGATATGGCTTTCTGTCTGAAGGTTCCACTTGATTCACTGCTTGTATGAGCGAGCAGCGAAGGTTCTGGCGAGACTGCGCGGATGCGCAGGCTCGCCTGAACCTTCGCTGCTCGCATAGGCGATAAGTACCAAAATCGCTTGGCGGGGCCCATTTATCTTAGTTCTTCCCCAAACATTGGTTTTGGGTGTTCGTTAGAATCGCCTCACATGCTATGTCCTGTAACATAAATAAGAACAAGAGCACCGCATGCGGGTGCCAACGCTCGGCTGCAAAAATTCTAAGTCGAAAAAGGGGCATAACTGTGCCAAAATATTTTGAGGGTTACCTTACCTATTGGTATGAGTGCCCCTTTTCATAATGAACAACTAGTCCGAGTTTCAAGTAAATATGTCCAGTAATGACAGAGATATTACAAAATGTCCAAGTTTTTGCATGACGACGCAGACCACGACGACGCCAGGGCTATGACAATACCTCGTCATTTTCTTCGAAAACAGCCGAGCTAAAAATAATGTATACCCCTGTAAACTCATTTTTTTTCTATATATAAAGTCGGTTTAGAGGGGTGTTCATTACACGGCCTTGTTAGCATGATGTAATGAAAACTCCCAACACGCCATTTCATGCAGAACGAATTCGGGGTTTTAAAGGTAAAAAATGAAATACTGGGGCCAGTTGTTCAAAGCATCATTAGCTTAACGAGCTCGTTAGTGGCCAAATTGTTAACTGTTCTAGCAAGTGCAATATCGAAAATGTTGGTATTTTTTGCTGAAAAAAAATGTGAGCAGCTTTTGCAGATGCAAAAGCTGCTCACATTTTTTTCAGCACAAAATTTTAGCATTTTTTTTTTTGCAATATTTAACGATCAAAGTTTTAACAATACGTTAACTAACGACGTCGTTAGTTTTGAACAACTGGTCCCTGTTCTTTCTCTTGATTGGCTGTTGCCTTTGTTGTGGTTTCTTTTTAGCTATCCACTATACGAGCAGATTGAATGTGGTTTTCAGAGACCCTTTTTGGTCACTTGATGAGGCTGGAGAGCAGTACGAAAATACACCTATATAATTTTGACCCCCTTGAACCCTACTTTTATATAGTAAAACTGGGCTTTACAGGGGTAAACCTTTTTTTTATTTCTGCTCTAAAATATATATTGTGGGTATTCGTTAGAACCGCCTCGATGAGGCGGTTCTAACGAGTACCCACAATCTATATTTTGAGCAGAAATAAGAAAAATATCACAATATTTCATCTTAAAATTTTCGGTTTTTCGGCGGTAAAGTTTACTATGTATTTGTATAGGTGTGTTTTCGTAATGGCATGCTGGGTAATACAGCGAAAACCATTACAACTTATTCCAACTCAGCGTGACTGTATATCTGTTTGTTTTATTTGTTGTTTAATGTCCCCGTCAACACTGTATAGGCTATTTTGGAGACGTTGCTTCCAATTTTGCGGGACTTTTATCCGACATTGAGATGAAATGACATCTCCAGCCCGTCGCCCAATAAAACAAATAGGGATTATAAGCATGGACGGTCCGACCTTGATATTGCCCGGAGTTGGGTTTCTATTGATTTTAGGGCATTTAACTTAAAAAATTATGGAAATTTACCGTTATAAAAAATAATGTAAAATTTTAGCAATCTGAACATGGTCTGCACTGATTGTCCAGACCGTTCCGTCCCAATATTAGAATTTTTACAGTAATATCTCCTGTTTGTCTCTAAAACGATATATATGGCATAATGCCAACGAAAAAACAGTGATCGTAATTATCCGTAAAATGTTCCGGTTATCTCCGTACCGGGCACTGTCATACTGGACTTGGACCGGTCCGATTCAAATGGGATCCAACGACTTGCACGTGATGCGTTTCTAACCAATGAAAAAAAAAAAAAAACTGTTTCATTTGTGGTATGCATTAATATTTTTTATCATATGACGTCGCGTCTGAGAGTCTGAGTGTAATAACGCCATGTATTATTTTCGATAATCCACTAGTGGATTAAATATGCAAATTAGCTAGATACGTCCCTTAACGTTACATGTACAACGTCCTTAACGACGTCGCGTTTACTAACGGCGGAATATTGACATTTTTGTAAACAATCGGGAATAAAATGCGTTTTAAATGTCATATGATAAATAGAATCTTGCATTCGTGCTAATGTATTATTGAATTTATTAAACTCGTTGAGGAAAAGGGATAAAATGCTCGGCAAAGCCTCGCATTTTATCCTTTTTCCTCAACTCGTTTAATAAATTCAATAATACATGAGCATTCATGTAAGATTACATGAGCATTCATGTAAGATCCTCTATATAACGTTTTTGGCGTCCCATTGTTATTTAAGTTGGGTGGTGTAATGTAAACGTTAAAACCATGGGTTAAAGCAAGTGTTTTGGTCTGTAGTGTGTATTAGATTTCGTCTGCCGCAGATACTGGGGGAAAGTTTGGAGAATTTGGACCACGTTTTCTTATCGAAATGGACAATTTTTAGTCTGCTTCGAGGTTAAGGTTAACTGATCTTTTTTTTTTTTTTCTATTTGGTTTTACGGCCCTTTCAAGATTATTTCACTCATATCGAGCCGATCGTTAATCAAAGGTAGGCGAAAGCCTGAGTACCCGGAGAAAAACCACCTGGCCTTCCGTCGCATAACTTGGCGTCTCACATGTGACCCGAGCCAGGCTCAAAGCACAGTGGATTAAGAGTCAGCGCTCTTTTCCACTAGGCCACGGAGGCCCGTGGGTTAGCTAATTTATTTTTCAGTTTACCAGATGTTGTCAACGTCAAACTGATTGATATATTATCGATTGCAAAAAGATCTAGCAAAACAGTCGTACAAGTGTCAATCTATTGGGCTCGCGTAATCACAGATTGTTTATAACTGCGTCATACTGTTCAAGCATAATAACCAATCAGAAGTAGTTTTGTGCAAGAGCGTCACCGATGATTGTCTATAGTCCGTTTCGTTTCACGCAAGTTTTTCATTGACGTTCTCCACAGCATCAGCCCTTATTTTGACGAACCTCCAGCTTGTTGATTGATTGATTTGAGGTTTAACGTCCCCGTCAACACTATTTATGTCATTTTGGGGACGTTGCTTCTAAATATGTGAGACTTTTGCTCGACACTAAGATGAAATGACAACTCAAGTCGCCCAATGATACCAAAGGCTTACATGCATTGGGCGGTCTGGCCTGGACAGGCTCAGTCCTTCCAAGCGGTTTACCAGTACTCATGTGTGGTCAGTTTTACCTCTGCATGACAGCATCACACAGCCCATTTTTTTCTCCAAGCCCCGATGGGCGGGGCGGACTGTCGCTTGTTGTCTTGTTTGATTTGAGGTTTAACGTCCCCGTCAACACTGTAAAGGTCATTTTGGAGACGTTGCTTCCAATTTTGTGGGACTTTTACCCGACATTGAGATGAAATGACATCTCAAGCCCTGTCGCCCAATGAAACCAATAGGGTTTATTAGCATAGATGGTCCACCTCGCACCGCGGTTCCTGGACAGGCTTAGATCCTCTAAGTGGTTTACCAGTACTAGTGTGCGGGCCGGATTCAGCTCTGCGTGGAAGCATAATGCAGCCCATATATTTCTTCAAGCCCCTATGGGCGGGACCGGTCGCTTGTTGTCACCACGTATTATGGACAAAGGGGGGAATTAGCCGTTGAATTTCTCCGCGGGCAGAAAACTCAGTTTGCTTATTGGAGTATACGGTATTTCATACGCAAATGTTGTTTGATTTGAGGTTTATCGTCCCAGTCAACACTATGTAGGTCATTCTGAAACGTTGCTTTCAATTTTGTGTGACTTTTACCTCGACATTGAGATGGAATGACATCTCAAGACCTGCCACCCAATGAAACTAAGAGGGTGTACATGCATGGACGGTCCAACACGCATCACTTTGTCTTGACAGGCTAAGATCATCTAAGCTGTTCCAGTACTCGTTTGCGGTCGGTTTTAGCTCTGCGTGGAAGCATCATGCAGCCCATCTATTTTATTAAGCCCGGTGCCACCCCAACCCCGCAAATATTGTGGATGAGGCCAGCAATACAGATACGGTTTTTGATTTTTTTAAGAGGCCGTGCATTCATATGACAATAATGGAAATATGTGTTTAAATCCAGAGGACCTGGTTAGAAAAGACAACTGTGCTATACACCTTTTTTGTTTGGAGGTTTAACGTCCCCTTCAACACTGTGTAGGCCATTTTTGAGACGTTGTTTCCAATATTGTTGGACTGTTCCGAGTCGGACAGATTATGGTTGTAATGTTGGAGGAAGCAGGAACTGAATACGTGTTCACGCCTGTTTTCGCGCCCACATTAAACCCTGTGGAATTGTGTTTTCAGTACATCAAAAAACTTCTTCACACAAGCGAACTTCGAGCTGCGGTTAAAGACAACCTTCAGTATGCTATTATGACTGCGGTAAACAGAGGTCCATCTTCAGATTGTGCTGGATAGCAGATATAAACAATGACACTATCGGGGCCTGGAGAAATAGATTGGGCTGCACAGTGCTTCCGCGCAGAGCTGTAACCGACCGAACTTGAGTACTGGTAAACAGCTAAGGTTTTAGCCTGCCCAGTAAAAGTGATGCGAGTCGGACCGCTCCTTAAACCCTAGCGGTTTCTATGGCCGGTAGGGCGTGATTTGTCATTTCATCTCAATGTCGGGTAAAAGTCCCACAAAATTGGAAGCAACGTCTCCAAAATGACCTTTACAGTTTTGACGGGGACGTTAAATCTCAAATCAAACAAACAAAATCAAACTGACTGGTTATCAGGACGACGCGGGTTTGATACCTGCTGGTGTCGTTGAGATTGATCATGGAATCTTTTCTACGGTCATTCTCTCCATTCCGAGGATTCAAGAAGAGCAGTTGCCAGTTTTTGGCGCACTGGTTAACCGCTTACGTATAATCCTGAGAGAGATTTTTGCATCTCTTGTATCTGGTTTTAAGTACATGTATTAAAGACCTACCTTGGCGAGGTACCCTCCGTTACTTTGATATTAATTCTCAATGAGTCAGTGCTCCCACAAGACTCACAACTTTGTGATAGTTACGTTCTGTAAGTTCTATGTACTCGTTTTCCAAATCCAGGAAAGAAACTCCCAGAGCCTGAAACTTACACCTCTTGCAAAAAGTTGCAAAATTCAGTATACGTCATGCTGTATAAATTCCCCATTGACGCTTCAATTAAGGAGCAACGGGTGTCCCCACTGAACTCCATGTGGACCTTAAATGTCAACGAGATCTTCTGGGCCCATTTTAGATGCCATCACTGATAGCAGATGCCTAACGAGTTGTGATTTAAAGAAATATTCCGCGCTTGTGTCCGTGTAGAGGCCTAAAAGACACTTTTATATGGGCTCATGGGTTCGACGAATAGATTGAAACACCCGCTATATGTAAACTAGGCCTGTGATTTGTTAACAAAATGTCAGAAACCAATTTAAGCAACTGACCAGGATTCTGATTAGAGGGTAGTTCCCGCCATATGTAAATTAGAACTAAACGAAAGAAAAAAAAACTGATAAAATTTCAAGTGTTCCACCATGTTTTATTGAAGGACCTATTAACGCATAACCATGATTGATATGTTGTTGCAAGATGAAACGTAGGTCATAAAGATTATCATGTTACGATCTCGAAATGGTCAATGAAACTGTGTAACTACTATGCAGTTTAACCAAGGCAGAAAATTGCCTCACATTTGCTCCTAACAATAACAGAATGTGGGAATTCAAGAGATTTGGTTGGTTGATTTGAGGTTTAACGTCCCCGTCAACACTGTAAAGGTCATTTTGGAGACGTTGTTTCCAATTTTGTGGGACTTTTACCAGACATTGAGATGAAATGACATCTCAAGCCATGTCCCCAATAAGACCAATAGGGTTTATTAGCATGGACGGTCAACCTCGCACCGCGGTTCCTGGGCAGGCTTTGATTTATATCAGTCTTTGAATCGACTGCCTATTCGAAATTCTCAAAATTGCAGTATGTTTCCTCTGGCTTTCTTTGCCGGATCATTACATGGTCACTGATGAGGCTTCATTAGCCGAAACTACGTAGTATGACCCATCTTCCTTCTTATGAATGTTTTCATTGCTCTTAAAGGAACTCATTTTTTTATTTGCCTTCACTGCAGCTGGTGTTGTGCCGTGTGGCGGCCGTAAAAGGTCTCCCCGTACATCAACCATAGTGCAGTTTATATTTTACTTTTGGTCCTTTGGGATCAGCGTGAATATTCTGAGAAATCAGAAATAAATTATTGGTTTAGACTCACATTCTAGACAGCTTTTTTATTATTTGGACCCCATTTTGATTTATATCAGTCTTTGAATCGACTGCCTATTCGAAATTCTCAAAATTGCAGTATGTTTCCTCTGGCTTTCTTTGCCGGATCATTACAGGGTCACTGATGAGGCTTCAACTCGTTAATCAGGGTTATCGGTACCGTAAACTACGCAAAGCCTTTTCAAAATTTTATAGACGTCATTCTGATTTAATTTCAAAATTCAATATTGGACTTAAATCTCTTCTGCAACAAGTTCTATCGGAACCCGAATTTTATGGTGACTTAGTATATAAATTCAGAAAAATATATAACCGCAATGACTTCAGCACCCAATTTCGTAAAATCATTCTTCGATATAAAAAGATTGGGTACAACATGGGTATTATACGACAGACTGCATGCATGGTAGTTAACCCAATCACGGTTGGCAACTTTGCTTCCCTCTTTAATTGCACGCCGGTGGGTCAGGCCTCAGATTCTATGACGGCTCCAACGTAAAGGCTTATTGAAAATTAGAGAGATAATGTTGGTTGGTGCCTGATGCTCTGTCTCTGGTCGGGCTCATCGGAGTCTAACTGTTGGTTTTCTTTTGCTCCAGCATTTCAGTGGTTTCTTGCTGTCGAGTCCTCACCTTTGTCTCACCTCTGTGGTTCTTTGATTTTTGTGTTCACGGAGATGTTGCACTGATGAGTTAGGAGGCCTTCATGCGGACTGAACAAATTATTTGTCTAAATCGCGACGGAAGTAAGGGCGAGGATTATGGCCACGTAAAATCGATTTAAGCCCCCCAGTGAAAATCTTCCACTGACCGTTCCAAGGCGGCTCTTCTGTGGCGATTTATTTATGTTGTTGTTTGTTACTTACTGTGTGTATCACTTGTGTCTTTTGGTTTTGGATGGCCATATGGCCATTTTGTGGGAAAGTAACTGTCCTTATGGCCTTCCTTTGTTTAGGTTTCCATTATGGTCTGGTCGCTTAATGTTTGTATTTCTTTCCCTTTGGTGTCTTTTATGGGTGGAGTAAGTTAATTGTATCAATTTCTGATCTTTGTTTTACTTCTACTTTTCATTAGCCGAAACTACGTAGTATGACCCATCTTCTTTCTTATAAATGTTTTCATTGCTCTTAAAGGAACTCATTTTTGATTTCTATTAGATCCTCTAAGCGGTTTACCAGTACTAGTGTGCGGGCCGGATTCAGCTCTGCGTGGAAGCATCATGCAGCCCATATATGGGCGGGGGCCGTGGAAATTCAAGAGAGTCGCCTAGTCTTCGTCTTCCATGAAATGGTCAGAATGTGAGTATGAACTAGTTCGCCATACTTCTAGTTAAGGTACCTGAAGCTTTCAGCTTGCTTTGACCAAACAATGGAGTTAGGACTACTCGTACTTATGGTTTTGTCAGTGACGGAAAATCTGATTTTCCTCTACGCTCAATGCCATGGCTATGCTATCCGTCAAACATGCTGTCTTCTTAATAGCAAGACAGAAGCCTCCATGGTACAGTAGTTATGCTACTCGCCTTGTAAACCAGGGGTCGCAGGATCGATCCCGGGGCTTCTCAATAATTTCGGATGAGTCTTTAAACCGTGGCCCCGTCGCCGTATGACCTTAGTTGTTGGTGAGATGTTAAACTCAAATATTCACTCACTCTTTTAGCAAGATACAGAGTGCTCATTCGTTGATTGTCTTGTCTCGACAGAAGACTGTGACAAGGCCATCGACTGAGAGAGAATGAGAGAGAGAGAGAGAAAGAGAGAGAGAGAGAGAGAGAGAGAGAGAGAGAGAGAGAGAGAGAGAGAGAGAGAGAGAGAGAGAGAGAGAGAGAGAGAGAGAGAGAGAGAGAGAGAGAGAGAGAGAGAGAGTCATTAGAACACTTGCTAAGATTTTCAACTTCGGTTTGTATGGCTCTTTCAGCTGGATGCGTGGCAACAGTGTATGGCAAAATTAATCTCAAAACTTTTCTGAATGGTATTTCATCAACATGCTGATGAAAAATCAAAGCATTGATTTGTTTGTTTGATTTGAGGTTTAACGTCCGTTGAATACCGGTGGGTCGATTGTCTCCGAGTGTAGGCTGGGAAAATAGTCCTGGACATAAAATGTTTTGTTTAATCCTTAAATTCAAGTGTTTAAGCAAAAAGTGTAGACCCTGATCAGACGCTGCGTTTTGCGTCGTCTGATCCTTAATTCCTGTACTGTGAGCAAAGAGTCCAGACCCATATAAGACGTCGTGTTCTGTGGCGTCTGAGTTGGGTCTACGACATTTGTCAAGCCCGACTCATGGTTCCAGTCCAGTTTCTATAGATAACCTACTGCGATCAAATTAACGCTACTATTTTCTATAAATAAGTTATATGGGTTTCATAAAAATCAGTGATAGTCACATGGACTTCAGCACTGAAGCGTTTTTATGCTTAGTAACTTTGGGTCGATTGACAAACAATCGACCCATAAAGTTGTTGGTGCTTGAAAGGTCCATGTCTGATTATAGCCTGCGCACAATGCCGATCTTGTCAGAGCTTTTGATGTTCGTGTATATCAACAAAGAGCTTTTGTGGTTTCTGTCCATGGTTAAAGCTGGCGATAGCCGATAAAACATAAATTGACACATTCATCGCCATAATCATTTTCAGATTTAAACTTCATATACTAAGGCCCCGCCCGTCGGGGCTTAGAGAAATAGATTGAGCGGCATAATCTGAAACCGATCGTAAACCGCTGAGCATTCCTATTTATCCCTCTCGTCGCGATTATGAAACAGACTTTAATGACTGTTGTAAATTTCCGTCCAAAAATACCCTCATTCACATACGGCTCACGTCATAATTTGACATGTCAAGTTTGCGCTAGGATCAATCGATTTGCTAAATCTTTGTGCAATGCATAGTAATTCTTGTAAAACATACATTTGACTTGATTTTTGCATCACGATAACCAGTCCGTGAAACGAAGACCCCCCTAAACCCCACTTTATATAGAGAAAAGTGGGGTTTAAGGGGGTAAACATTATCCGCCTTATTTTTGCTCAAAGACATAGATTGTGGGTACTCGTTAGAACCGCCTCAATGAGGCGGTTCTAACGAGCACCCACAATCTATGTTGAAAGCAGAAATAATAAAGATGTTATCATTTGTACCTAATATTTATCATCTTCTGACACCATGTTGGACGCCATTATTTCTTACGGACATGTTTTCCTAATGGATAGATTATTTTTTGATTCGTGACTTATTAGTTAGTTGTTGTATTCAAAACCTGTCCAATGTTACCGTAAGGAAAACATCTTGTCGTCAATGTCAAATTGATATATCTGGTATAAATCTAAAATTTTAAAATCAAAACCGTTCAAAATGTCAATATAATTATACTAACCCTTATCTTGCTGAATATTCATTTAAGCCACACCCATTTCTGTCTATCAACCAATAAAATTACTTGATGTAATTTATTGGTACAAATTCATAAACTGAATGCCGAACAGTGTAGATCCTGATCAGATGGCTTCTTCAGAAGCCATCTGATCTGGATCTACACTGTTTCCAAAGATAGGGGTTGTCGTGAACAGCATGATAAGAGCCAATATTCATTTAAGCCTGTCAGTAACTATTGTCTTACATGATCACGTGATATCGTTCCATGTGTATTTGATAGAGACACAAGCATTTTACTCGTGAAAACTTGTGGCATAATCTTCTTGCTTCAAAGCAGATAATAACATCATGTTAACTTTCTGGTAAATCCAACTTTGTATAGAGAAAAGTCGGATTTACAAGGGTATACATTATTTCGTTTTAAAGTTAAAAACAAAGATTGTTGGAACTCGTTAGAGCCGCCTCAGAAAAGCGGTTCTAACGAGTACCTTCACTTTGTGTTTGCTGCAGGAGAAAAAGAGAATTTCATCATATTTTCATAAAAAAAACTGCCATGATTTGAGCTATAAAAGAATACACAATCACAGTAAAAAGTATTTTACTGGGGTGCTTAAATCGATTTTATGAGGCCACAATCCTCGCCCTTACTTCTGTCGTGGCTTAGACAAATAATTGTTCAGTCCGCATGAAGGCCTCCTAACTCATGAGTGTTACATCTCCGAGAACATAAAAATCAAACAACCACAGAGATGAAAACAAGAGTGAGGACTCGACAGCATGAAATAACTGAAATGCTTGAGCAAAAGAAAACCAACAATTAGACTCCGATGGGCCCAACCAGAGACAGAGCATCAGGTACCAACCAACATTATCTAAAATCAAATTGCGCTGGAACCGTCATAGAATCTTAGGCCTGACACGCCGGCGTGCAATTAAAGAGGGAAGTAAACCAAGCATGCTGTCTGTCGCATAGCTGAACCATGTTTGTACCTGCATGGCAATACCCAATATTCAGAATTTTATACTTCAAGAAAGAGACTTTCAAGGTTATGAAGCTGTGTAGGTGAATTAGTCAGATGCGCGTTCGAATACTGATCAGAAGGCCGGGGTTCGATCCTCGCCAGATCAGATAGCATTCGTTCGAAATAGTTTAATCCATATATGACTAAGTTTTGTCAGTTTCAATTATAGGGGTGTCTGGTTTGATGTAAGTTGTACAAAAATGTATGTTCTTTAGATTAAACATATTTTATTGCCTTTTTAGATATAGCAATGGGGTTGGGCTACAAGTTCTCGCAACATTAGTTACAGCCCTTCCCCTACAATAAAGATACAAAGCAACAACATGGCAAATGAACAATTGTGAAGATACAAACAGAGTAGACTAGACGAAAGAAGAGAAAGGAAATAAAGGAAGAGTAGAAAAGTGTGCTGTGCTTTTTGCGACCCTCAATGTTCTTATGTGTTTAAGCCGACCACAGATATGGGAACAAGTATAGCTTTTGAGCATGTCAAATTTAGAGATTAAGTAAATCTCTTGGTGTCTTTGATAAATCTATGAACAGCCTGAAAAAGAAGAGTATTCTGTTCATTGGTTAAACATTGTTTACCATACAGTAAAGTATCCAGACTAAGTGGGTGAAAAGCGCGAGTTTGTCTAAACATAAGTATTCTCTGAATGCTATAATTATTGCATTCAAAGAAATAATGATGAGAATCTTCAATTTCACTTCCACATGCACACATTTTGTCGTTGTTCAAATGGTTTTCATAGAGATCGTTTTTCAGGTCACTACAGTTATTACGAATTCGCGCATGCCAGATTGATAATTTTCTGTTCCCTTCAGTAAAATAATCTGGAACGATTGCAACATTTAACATTTCTCCTTTTAACAAATATCTGAAAGACGTATATGTGTCCGAATCTTTAGATACAGATCGTAAATTGTTCCAGAGCCGAACAGAAGATGGCACACAAGATCTAGAAAAGACTTCGGTTCGAATGTACGATGTGGAAATGTTATCTCGGTTACGAAGAGGATAATTTGATATTTCTCCAACAGTAGGTGGAACGATATCAGTTATATAGTTCGGCGTGAGATTATTAACAGCCTTGTACATAAAACATAACTTTTGAAAATGTCTTCTGTTTGCTAAAGAGTCCCAGCCGCATTCTCTGTACAAATTAACAATAGAGACAGAACGTGTTAGGCCAGTTACAATCCGAGCAGCTTCATTTTGAAGTCGCTCCAGAGATGTCTTTTCATACTCAGTACAGCCATCCCAGACGATAGATGAATATTCTAAAAGAGGTCTAACGTACGAAAGATACATTTGGTTTAGGGCTTTACGACTAAAAGTATATTTCAGTTTTCTCATAATACCAATGGTCTTACTTGCAGATGTTAAAATGTTATCGATGTGGCTATGCCACTGGCCCGTTTTTGAAAGAGTTACACCTAAATGTTTATGACTGTCTACAAATTGGACTGCAGTTCTGTTAAAATTAAGTGCCGGTAAATTTGGTATAGATCTTAGGGAAAATAAGATCGCTTCAGTCTTTTCTGGATGGAAGTCCACCAACCATCTTGATGCCCATGCAGAGATAATAGCTAAGTCATGGTTCATGATACCTTCGATGTCATGAATGTCTGATGCAGAACAAAAGAGAGAACTATCATCAGCAAAAAGTCGAACTAGACTTAAAAGGTTCTCAGTTATGTCATTAATGTATGTAAGAAATAACAAAGGACCAAGTACAGAACCCTGTGGGACTCCTGCTGAGACATGAAGAACTTTGGAAGAAGTAGAATTGATTTGTACTATTTGTCTTCTGGACGAAAGATAGTCAGATAACCATTTTAATAGCTTTCCTTTGATTCCATTTTGTCGTAATTTGAACAGTAGTCCACGGTGCCAAACTTTGTCGAAAGCCTTCGAAATGTCACAAAATATCATGCATGAAAACTGTTTTTCATCGAAGGACTGGCATATATGATGATAGATGTCGATGAGTTGGTATGTTGTCGAATGTCCTGGCCTAAATCCTGACTGATATTTATATATAAGGTTATTACTATGCAGAAAATTATACAAATGTTTAAACACAACACGTTCGTGAATTTTACCTAAGTTACTAATAAGTTGTACAGGTCTGTAATTTGACGGCATTGTCCTATCACCTTTTTTATAGATGGGAACAATACTACCAAATTTCCAAATGTCTGGATAGATGCCTTCGTTCATTGAGCGATTAATAACTATGCATAATGGTTTCGAAATAGTGTCTGATACATGTTTTATCATTTTATTACTTATGAGATCAGGTCCGGAAGCCTTATTGACATTTAAAGTATCGATTATATCTTTGATTTCGTTTTCAGTAATCTCAATATGATCTAATGAATTGTTCGTGAGTTCAGCAAATGGTGGTAAAACTGCATTGGAGTCGTCTACAGTAGAAATTGAAGCAAAGTATGAGTTTAAACAGTTGGCTTTTTCTTCGTCAGAAACATGAAAGGTGACTTCTCCAGAGCCAGACACGGTGCTAAGTGGTGGAATTGAGGATACCGAATCAGTTTTTCTTACAAAATGACGCATTATTTTCCAAAAGTCTTTCTTACTATTGCTTAAAGAAGTCAATAGAGATAGTTCTAAGTTATTATAAAATATTTCTTTCGCGTGCTTTTTCAGGTTGTTCACTTTGTTGCGGATTGTTCTATATTTAGCCCAATCAGATGGTAATGAAGATTTTACAGCTCTTCTTTTAAGACGGTCACGTTTACGAGAAGTTTGCCGAATTTCTGAATCGTACCATGGCTTGTCTGTTGGTCTGATGGTCACATCTTTGTGTGGGATAGTTGATTTAACAAATTCCATAAATTTTTCAACAAAAAAATTGCATGCATTATTTACGTTTCCTTCCCGAAGACAATTCCAATCAAATAATCGAATTTTTTCACTTAGTTCATCAAAATTAGCCCTTTTATACAGCCATACCCTACGAGTGTACGAAGTGTTGACAGTATAATTGTGAGGGATCGTTACAAAAGTTGCAGAATGGTCCGATATGTCAGCAGGAATAGGAAGAGTACCAGAGTCACAAGCATTTATGTGCTCCGGTAGTATAATTGGATCAAGAAGGGCTCTACCACGAGTGGGAACAGTGATAATATTTCTTAGTGAATTTTCGAGTAGCACACCCTTCAACAAGCGATTGTTCATATTCAGTAAATCATCATTTAAGTCACCCAGGATAATTATATTCCGACTAAGTTCCATGGCCTTTTCTAAATTAAAATTCAATGCATTAAAAAAGTTCGGATCCGAAGTTCTGGGGCTGTAGAACGTACCAATTAGATATAATTCATTATTTACCCGAGTTTCAATCCAGATACACTCGTCCCAGTATGTTTCCAAATCAAGTCGTCTTTTATGGCACAAGATTGATGAGACATAAACCAAAATTCCCCCACCATGGCTGTTTCTGTCTTTTCGATAAGGAGTTTCAAATTCCGGAAGTTTCAGTATTTCAGTTGACAAATTATGGTCAAGGTGTGTTTCCGTAAAAGACAAAATATCAAAATCACTCAAGTTATCAATAATGTAACTCAGTTTATTACGAATACTCCTAATATTGCAATGTAAGAATGATACGCAGTGACCATCGTTTGCTGGACCTGGGTTTAGTTCGACATCTCCTGCCATGATACATAATATCCATATTACGAAAACGTTAGCTGGATTAAAAACATCGTTCAGCATATATTTACAAAGTCTATAAAAAGCGTTTAAGACTGATTTCAAGAAGTATGATAAACATGAGAAACTTAAAACAAACTTAATGATCATTTTTCTTGAACAATTCCCATATGCTTTGTTATAAAACAGACCAATTGACAACCTCCAAGAACTAATAGAGCTATCCATTTGGATACATAATCAGCACAGGCTTAAAATGGTTGAGGTTGACCAAACGATCTGTCACCAGATTCATTTTAAGTAACTTCGCTTGAACAGTCAAGTACATCGTAGATCGCAAATTACACAGCACATAAGAAAGAAATAGAAAGAACAAACATATATATAAGAATGAACTACAACACATATTTGACAATAAGTGGACTATGAGAATAATGGAAACTCGAAGAATTACATATACAATTTAAATATAGAAGCTAAACATGTTGTTGAAGGAAACTTAACCTTAGAAGAACATGTCCATGTGAAGTAATAGCATCCAACATGGTGTCGGAAATGACAGATATTAGGTAAAATTGAGATATCTTTTTTATGTTTGCTCACAACATAGACTGTGGCCACTCGTTAGATTCGCCTCAATGAGGTGGTTCCAAGAAGTACCCATATTCCATGCTTTTGAGCACGAATAAGCCAGTTAATATATACCCCGTAGCCCCCATTTTCCTCTACATAAAGTGGGGTTTATACGGGCCCAAATTTAAGCTTGTTTCTGTGCATAAGGCGTCAATGCAACGCCGCATCAAGCCCGATGCAACCACCGACGTCACATCGAGGCATCAACCCCAATGCAACGCCGCGACGCTGCAACGACGTCGACGCGACGTTACACAAACGTCATTTAGTCGACTGGTTTGTTTCCATCGATGCTGGCGTCGATTTTCTACTTGTGATTCAGTCAGGCTCTACGAACTCAGCGGCAATAAAATAATCGAGAAAATAAATAAAATATGTAAACAACAAGGATAATAATACAGAGAAGTAGAAAGATAAAGCTTTTGTAGCTAGCATTCAATAAAATGCTTTACACGATATATCACGTGAGACAATAATGATATGCTTGGGTGCACATATTTACAACTTAAACACGTGATAGTTCAACCACGCGGCGCCCGGGTAAAGTCGCACCAACACCGATGCAACACCTGTCATCGCATCGACGTTGATACGACGTTCCCAAAGCACGGCGGATCTGCTTCATCCAAACACAAGTACGGTCTCAATCTCCAAGAGGCTAGCTTTCCGATTCCAGTTGTCTCAAAGCATTTTAATCAAAGAAGCAACAACTAAAACAACACTGGCCAGAATTAGTTTGGCTTAAGCAGTAGTGGAATACATCAGTGTTCGAGGCAACGAGCGTCCACCGTGACAGGAATCGTATTAACACAATCGGAAAAAAGGCATTATCTGCCCCATTTATAATTACAGTAAATATAACCTATCGCCTATCTTCAAACAACAAACAATATTCAACTTATTTGCACTATCTACCGGCACCCAGTCCGAAGGCCATCAGTGTTGGAAAAACAGGTCACCAGACCCCCCTGACCTTGAAAGGTCAGGAGGGTCTGGCTACCCGTCTCTCCAACACTGACAATGTGCAAGCCGGGAGCCAGCAAACAATGCAAATATGGTGAATTGATACTGATTTGTATGGACGCATTGTTCATGTTGATACAAGACTTGATATTACTTGCAAGACTTACTACTTCATCGAGTCAAGGCTGTTTGCTTTATGGGTGAGGCGTGTACAGTAACTTCGTCTTGAATTTTTTTTTATAATAATTGGTTATTAATGTTACGACAGCATGCAATAATGCTCAGTTATGCAGAAGCGATCAGACTATAAACACCCGGGCGCCACGTGACCAAATAATAAATGTAACATGGCAGACCTCGCACTATTCGGGTATTTAGCCACTAGAACTATTTCATTTCTTGACGGAATCATACCAATATTACTGACAGTCCATTCATATGGGTCGACACATGAAGGTAAACGTACCAACAGTGGTTTATCAATGAACCACACGTGACCTTGGCAAGACAAGATTTTATTTTTATAAAATGTGAGCCAGCACACGAGAGATACCAGTACAGAGACGAAAACAACAAAGACCCAGGCGAGTCCGCGTATCAGCGCGGTCTCTCCAGGGACTTTGTAGCTCACAAATACGTAGCTGAAAACTGTGCGTCCGATCCCACTAGTCGCCCGCAAACAAAACCACAGGGCACAAATCAGGAGATGCTGAGGGCCAACTCTCATGTGTCGACTCATACAATGAAATATTTGTTTGTGGACACTCGGTTATATCGGTTGTGCATGATTTTCATGTGTAGTCAATACAGGTGCTTGCAAATGGACATAAAGCAAAGGCAAGAATAACACAGAACTATTACGTTAAGATGAAAAAAGATTGTACAGTTGAAATTCAATCATCCAATTACTTTCGGGACCATAAAGTATTGTTCGAAATAGGGTAAGTTCGAACTACTGAGGACAACCCACACCACCAGACCATCCGATATAATGGGATATTTACTTCAACATACATTATGTATATTTACGATATGATACCGTCGAACCTCGACAACTCGAACACCTATGGGTTCATGAAAGTTTGTTCTAAATAGTGGTAGTTCAAACTGCCGAGGTTTAACCATAGTTAGTGGTCATGAGGCTAATAGGGATCACTCAAATATACACACCATCTTATATGAACTAAAGGTACATGTATGTTGTGGGTACTCATTAGAATCGCCTCGTTTAGGCGATTCTAGTGAGTACACACAGCAGGCCTTTTACAGCTCAAAACCGAAAACCACTAAAATATCTAAATACATGGATATCTGGAGATATTGGATGTATCCTCCGGGGACTCATATTAGGAAAACACGTCCGTGTGAAATAATGTGTGTTAAATTACACGTTTTGGGTAAATATAATAACGTCTTTCTACACAGACTGCGGGTGCCCGTAAGAATCGCCCTTCTGAGGCAGTTCTAACGAGCATCCAAATCCATCTTTTCGGCAAAAATAAGACAACTTATAATGCATACCCTCGCAAATCCCGCTCTTCTCTATATAAAGCGGGGCCTAGAGGGGTCTTCCTGGACCTGTTATCGTGATGAAAATGAGATCGAATTAGCCAAGGTAAACGAGCTATTAATATTCAAATTTTCGTAGTTTCGCTGTATTTTGTTTGTACGCATCAGAATTATCGTTTCTAGACAATTGTAATGAGTACACACACACACCCACAAAACAAAAAAAAAGAAAAATTGAAAATCAGAACAACAAAGAAAAATCCACAAATTCACAATTACGGTAAAATTCCCAATATCAAGACCACCCTCCCACATTAAAACCACCTTTGGGACCGTTGAAAAGTGGTCTTAAAGACCACTTTTGAACAGTCCCACAGGTGGTCCCTGACCAAAGGACATTATAGGCAGAAAACACGAAGAAAAATTAAGTGTACGCTTCAATATAAGCTTTTCATAGCAGAATTAGTCTTAATTTTAGGTGGTCTTAACAGCGGAATTCCAAAGTGAATCAATATCTGAAGCTGATGTAAAACTAGGGAATTTCTGGAAGAGTTCGGATTATACATAGTAACCGACCAATCCGTGTTCGAGTCATCGAAGCCTCACTGTAATAGCCATATAATGCAATGACATCGCACATATGGATGCTGTTCTGACAAAATAAAATAATCTGTTGGTAAGATGTTCCAAAAGTAAGAACACGTACTGTACATATCAAAACAGTGTGTTTCCCTCACATAAGGTTCCCAAAGGGAGACTGTTAACAGTAAAGGTATTTTTAAACTCGAATCATTCAATAGCCTCCCCGTCCGCCACGCCTACGGGACTGAGAATAAGACGCGCAATGTCATCCATACATGTAATGCGCACAGGTGAAGCGTCATCGGTGATCTTGGCGCTGATTTTGGCATCTATAGACCAGAAAGAATTTATTTTGCCATTCTTACGTAGTTCCAGGAGCTTTTTAACAAGTTGATGATTAAGCTTGGTGAGATCTTCTGTGACAAATATCTTCCCAGGATTTGACTTAAGATTAGATTTGGCTTTATATACCAAGTCTTTGGCATGATATGACTTAAATTTAACAATGATCTGCATAATACCATTCTTATTAGGTCTACCGAGAGTGTGACTGCGTTCAATATCATCGGCAGTAATAGGTACTTTCATTTGTTCATTGATTGTTTTGACGACTGTTTCATCACACGACAAACCGGGTACCTGCGGGACGTTAAAGAAACGTAAAGAAGACCGTCTTCCATACTGCTCAAGGTCATCTAGCTTTTTATTGAGCGCCACAACACTAGACTGCAACTCTGTTATTGATTTTTCCTTTAGTTTTAAAAGTTCATCTTTTGCTTTTATGGTTTCATCTCGCTCCTCTACAGTACTGCGTAACACTCGATTTTGTTCTTTGATTGGTTTTATGACGTCCCGTTCCAGCAAAGCCACAGTCTTGGCAACAGCTTCGTTAATAGCAGCGTTTGTTATTGGTTGACAAATGGCTTGTAAAGAGGGGGTAATCTTCTGAATGAATGCCTTGTCATTGAAGGCTTCAACTACAACATTCATTATAGAATTAGAATTTAATGTTTCTGACTCAATAATTGGATCCAGAGCAAGTTGACACATTGTCATTGATGTATGTTTCTTCAGATCCGGAGAAACCCCTGAGGAGCCTCCATCTTGTTTGCGTTTTCTTTCAATGTCAATTTCCATTTTAGACTGATTATTGTCTTCATTAGACATTCTGGTACCTTAAATATTATGTACTATTATGTACTAGAAATAACGACACTCTTATTAACTTTGTACTTTGGCAAATAATAAAATTGTCTTGCCGACACTGAGAAAATGGGTGGGGTATCGCCAAACTCGCGCCTTGTCCACAAACGAACTACCAGTTTGTCTAATAAATATGAATGTTTGCTCACCAACAACGAACAGTTAGAGTAAGTTCCGACTTTATGTTATTCCATGATAACTATTCAGTCCATAAACGTCACAATTTTCAGTGTAACTCTTCAAAATTCCAATATTTCACTATCCACTAACACAAAAGCACTCCAGCCATGTTGGCGTCTTACCTGGGTCTACAATGTATGTTCTTTGAGCAAACATTGTAGACCCAGGTAAGACGCCGCATTTTGTGGCGTCTGATCTGGGTCAGCACTGTTTGCCAATGTCCCATATTTGGATTAACGGTCATTCTATATCTTCCGCTGATTCAAGAAGGACATGTGTCAATTTCAAGCGAAAGAATATGTATTGTGCTGGGTAACAACATATGGAAAGTGGGATTGCCTGCGTGACGTGAACTTTGGGGGGGGGGGGGGGGGTGATTTGTGGGGGGGGGGGGGGGGGTGAGTTTGGATGAGGCAAAGGCGGCGTGTATCTTGCGTCACTGTGACGTCAAACTGATATTGGCTTACAGTTGGGCAAGGCCTGCTGTCCTTGGAGCAGGTCGGGATAGATTGGGACAGTTGTTACTCCTTCTATCCGTTCATTTTCCTCTTTCTCCTCTGTCCCTCACTTTCATCTCCTATACTATCCCTTCTATATCGTTTCTCCCTTTCTCTTGGAGACGGCACAAAATGACCAACAAGGGTTGACGTGACGTTAAATCCAAAACAATCAATCATTCGACATGAACTTAGTATTCAGTTTCTGGCGAACTGGTTAAGAGCTGCCAAGAAAATGTGAGGTTAGGGAAACTGAACTTTATACGCGTGTTGACCCGACACCCACCAGACACCGTTTGCAACAAGACATGGAAATTATAGAATCGTAATTATTGTTCGTTTTACCTACCAAATCGCTTTTCAATTTTATCGGATATTTGGTGTAAGTTTTACAAAATTTCTTATACTGTCGGAAAACAGTGTAGACCAAGATCAGGCGTCTGGTCTGGGTCTACACATTGCCAATGTCCCGTTTTTGAGAAAGCTAGGCATATAAAGAGTTATAACACATAATCGTGTTCAGTGTTTAGGATTGGTGACAAAATGTGTGAAACATGAAATCATAACAGATCTGGTAATATAGTCTTTAGATTCATTTTTAATGATTTATTATTAACAAACAGAAGTGATTAACTTGAAACTTAAACTCATCGGTCACGAGACACGATAAAACCTGTTTCAAGTTCAGTTTTCAAATTTCGAGTGACCGCTTTCAATACTGGTTTGTTTTTCCCGAGTATTCCCTTTTCATATAAAAATATATTGCATCGGATAAATAAAGAATGCAAATTGTTCGATTCGCAGTTCTTACATAGGGCATAAACTGAAATTACCTATGGAATGCCTTTACTAGAATATGGCATGACAATACATGATCTAGTAGTGAAAACAGACACCACCGGACAATTTAGTGACAAAACATTAAAACTCATCAATCACTAGTGTTGATTATTAGATATCTTTTCGCAAACATGTTAGTCAAATGCACATTCGCATTTAGCCAATTGGCCTTTACACATGGTTGCCCCAAGGCCTCCTCTCCATGTCTGTCAGCAGTAACGACCCTGTCGAGACTGTATTGACGTACGTATTTGCCTGAGCCTTTATGGATCGACCATACGAGAAGTACCTCTTTCTCATCAGCTGGATCAACTGACTTTTGACTGTTTCGTACTATTGGAGAAAAAGATATCGTGTGAGAAAATGTTACGAGCACCCACGTTCTATATTTGGAGCATGAAAAAAAAAATCTCACAAATTTTCAACTGCTATATCCCACTTCTGACACCATGTTGTGCACCATATATCACATATGATATCCTTATGACGAAGGCATAACGAAAGATGAAATCACCAACAGTACTAAACAGAAAGAAAAAGGTTATCCAGAAAAACGCACGATCACAAATCATAACCATTCAAAGACAACAGGGAGACACAAAATCATAAGCAAAGATGAATTGGCATTTACAGTACTAAACAGAAAGAATGGGTTACTAAGAAAACTGTACGCCATCCCAACAAACCATCGAGACACAAAGCCATAAGCAAGACGAGCAGGCACCAACAGTACTAAACAGAAAGAAAGGGTTACTCAGAAAGGATACGATAAAGAACATAATCAGTTCAAGCCACCAAAGAAACAAAGGATAAGTCGTGACATATAAACGCCTTATGACTTGGACCGTGGGGCGTCACCGACTTGGAAAAATCATGCAAAAATCGTCAATTCTGGATGCACTGTCTGATTATTTAGTATTCTAAAACATCAAAACAAAATATTGCAATATATTATGCATAATGATATAAATCTATAACTAGAATGCAACGTAAAGACCCATAAACTTTAACAAAAGTGACAATACAACTACTGAGCCTGTCAGTGAAATGAAATTAAATTAGGAATGGTGTTAGATGAGTAAATAAATAATGCATGATAATGCAGGTCAATGTTTAATCAGCCTTTTTTTAACTTATCTTGAAAGTCGCTCCATAACTATAATTGTCAAATGAAATAAATATATCCGGTGCATTGCGCAATTACAATTCCATTGATCATGCATAGTAGATCTTCATTAAGAATCATAAACTTTTAAGATATGAGCTGTTCGTGCCACTGAAGGTTAATAATATCTCCATGAACATCCACAATTATTTATATGGTAAAATTCCTATATTATGATCACCTTTGGGACTGTTCAAAAATGGTCCTAAAGACCACTTTTGAACAGTACCGAAGATGGTCTCTGACCAGAGGACACTGTATGCAGAAAACACAAAGAATTGTTTGTATTGGAGTTTTACGGCCCAATCAACACTATTTAGGTCATTTTTGAGCCGGTCAGTTTACATATCAACACTTTCCTGGGCAGGCATATACGTAAGCGGTTAACCAGTACAGTGCACATTCTTTAGCCAGAAACTAACAACTGCCCTTATTGAATCAGCGGAAGGGAGAGAATGACCGTAGAAAAGATTCATGATCAATCTCCACAAAAGAATGCTGCCGACCCTGGCGGGAGTCGAACCCGCGTCCTCCTGATCACCAGTCAGACGCGCATCCGACTGAGCCTCTGAGGCCAGCTGAAAAAAAAAAACACAAAGAAAGAATAACTCCAAGCAACTAAATAAGATTTTTAAAGCAGAATTAGTCTTAATTTTAGGTGGTCTTAATAGCGCAATTTTACTGTATTTTCATTTTCGAAGCAAACAAAACTCTCGTAGTTGCTGAATATGCCCTTGTGATGGCTGGCTCACTCAAACTGAGATGCCAAAGAGTCGCGGCGGTTCTGGTCCATACAATGCTTCACCAACGTCTATCGTAAAGCTCCACCAACACCATAATAATGGGTCCATGGTGAATCGAGGGCCTGGGTATTTTTACGGAGATAATACAGTACGTGCCTAAGTACTTATTGATAATGGTAAGTACAGTGAAATTCCGCTATTAAGACCACCTAAAATTAGGACTAATTTTGCTTTAAAAAGCTTATTTAGAAAGCTGCAGTTACTCATTCTTCGTGGTTTCAGCACACAATGCCCTCAGGTCAAGGACCACCATTGGGACTGTTCAAAAGTGGTCTTAAAGACCACTTTTGAACAGTCCCAAAAGTGGTCTTAATATAGGAATTTACTGTATCCGGGAGTCATTTATGACGGTACTGCAGTCTGGAATCAACACGCCGGTGCCACTCAAACAACTGACAGCACTGATTCGTGGATTGTCACTGACTGTGAGCTAACACCATGGTCCTTGACTTGTAGTTAGACTAGTTTGTTAACCCTTATCTTGCTGTTCACGACAACCCCTATCTTTGGAAACAGTGTAGATCCAGATCAGATGGCTTCTAAAGAAGCCATCTGATCAGGATCTACACTGTTTGACATTCAATTTATGAATGTGTAGGTATAAATTACATCAAGTAAACTGATTGGTTCAAAGTCAGAAATGGGTGTGGCTAATCTGAATATTCAGCAAGAGAAGGGTTAAAATACATAACATAAACAAAGTTTAGGACATCTTAATTTCGAAGTCCTTCGTCACTGCAAACCAGGCAGACATTTGCATTGTCAGTCAAATTCCTGAAAATCTAGCATCAAGTTGGTATACACGTATTTATGTACTGGATACCGTAATGATCATAACTATTGGGACAGACATTCCTAAGCAATCAGTGCAGACCCTGACCAGACTGCTCCTGACTGAGCATCAGTCTGATCAGGGTCTACATTATTCGCCATTCCGTCTGACTTTTTGGACTCCTTGCTGGATCGTGAATCAAATGTTAAACGTTTAGGAAAATGACAGCAAGTCCTTACGTTGTTCGAAATTTTAGGATTTTACGGCAATATTAGCGCAGTTCTACAGTGTGCGTGCGTGTATGCGCGCGTGTGTGTGTGATACTTATTTCGCATCGGAAATCAGATAGGTCTCAGTTGTGAATGAAGAGCGTCGGGAGTGGGTGGGGGGGGGGGGGGAGGGAAGGGGAGAGTAATGATGATTTGTAACCAACACAAACCTAGATTAGAAGCCTCCGTGGTGCAGTGGTTACGCTACTCGCCTTGTAAACCAGGGATCGCAGGATGAGTCTTTAAACCGAGGTCCCGTCTCCGTATGACCTTAGCTGTTGGTGGGACGTAAAACTAAAACTCACTCACTCAAACCTAGATTCGATGAATAAATAAACGAATAATTACTAACACAACATGCATTGGTCGCCACAAATTGATACAAGTGGGAAAGGATTAAATTTCAGGCATCGTGTTTTCTTAAAACGCTTTAAGCCCTGGTGAGCATCATCCTAAAGTCCTAAAAGAATAGCAAATGAACTAGGTTCAGTTCTGGCACAATTGTTTCAGCGATCTCTTTCCCTTTCCCCAAGATCAATATAAAATAGTTTCATTTGTGAACATTTGTCCACTCTTCAAACGGTGTAAAGAGCTCTTGTTTGTAATTATCGCCCTCTGTGCCTGACGTATGTGCCATCAAGTTTTTTTGATCATATAGTGTGTTTAAATATCATGCTCTACAATATAAGATTGTTTCCTCTGCTGAAGCTACTTTGGTGAGAGCTAGGGACTCATTCCAAAGCACTCATAACGAAAATACGCCTATACAAATACGTAGAAACTTGTATCGCCAAAAAAATGAAGAGTTTATGATGAATAATTGCGATATTTTTCTTATTTCTGCTCAAACTATAGGTTGTGAGTACTCGTTAGAACCGCTTCGTCTAACCGCCTCATCGAGGCGGTTCTATTGAGTACCCATAATCTATGTTAAGGGCAGAAATAAGAAAAATAGGGCTTATCCCTGTAAACCCCAGTTTTACTATATGATAGTGGGGTTCAAGGGGGGGGGGGGGGGTCAAAATTATATAGGCGTGTTTTCGTGATGATTACGAAAACACGCCTAATCATACACCACGTGAACAAGTCCGTGAAATGAACACCCCCTAAACCCACTTTATATAGAGAAAACTTGGGTTTCTGGAGGTACACATTATTTTGCTTATTTCTTCTCCAAGGTACAGGTGTACCCACAACTATGTTCGCAGTATAAATAAGAAAATATCACAGATTTTCATCAGAAAAGTAGCCATTTTGGAGATATGCAAAAATGCACTATTGTCGCACGCATGTGTTTTAGTAATGTACCACCCAAAAATGAATGTTTTCAGATTAAAAATTCTTATATTTCTCTTATTTCTGCTCAAATAAGAGATTGTGGGTACTCGTTAGAACCAACGACTACCCACAATCTATGTTTTTGAACAGAAACAAGTAATATAATGAATATCCTTGTGTGTGTGTGTGTGTGTGTGTGTGTGTGTGTGTGTGTGTGTGTGTGTGTGTGTGTGTGTGTGTGTGTGTGTGTATTGGGGTTTAACGCGGCTTTCAACAATTTTTCAGTCACATCACGACGGTGTCTGGTTGCGACAGGGAGCTCAATGCTCACTTTTATAGTGCTGCCTCACTGAAGTATCATGTCCGAGACACATTACATGATACCACACCCAGTCACATTATCCTGACACTGGTTCGACCAGTCCTAGCTCTACCCCGTAAATCTGAGTGCCAAGCGAGGAGCAGCTAGCACCATTTTTAACGACTTTGGTATGTCGCGGCCCGGGATTGAACCCGTGACCTCCCGTTCCCCGGAGCGGACACTCTACCAACTGAGCTATCGGGGCCGGTAATGAATATCCTTGTAAACCCCAGTTTCATTATATAAAAGTGGGGTTAAAGGGGGGGTCAAACTTATAATTTCGTGTTTTCGCGGTGGATTTAGGGACACATGAAATATGAGTATGTTGTGTGTACTCATGAAAATCGTCTCTTCGAGGCGACTCAAATGAGGACACATAGCATACGTTTCATGATAGGATAGGATAAGAAACCCCTTTATATTTGTTTATCTGGAGCTAACGGAAGAATTTCTTGGGGACTAAAAACTAGTTCGGGTCAGCCAAGGTAATCGAGTTATCGGTGTTCGAGCCATCAAAGTTTTACTGAACTTACTGTTGTCCCCTTCAAGAATATCTTACTCTGAAGACGCCAATCAAAACAAGTGTCGTCTGCTTTATTGTCTGCTGATTACATTTGTTTTTGTTCTTTCAAGGTTATTACACTGTTTTTGAGCGACCGTTCATCAGAGGTGGGTGAATACCGGAGTATCCGGAGAAAAACCACCTGCCACCTTGCAGAACTTGGTGTCTCACATGTGACCCAAGCAAGGCTCGAATCAGAGCGGTTAGAGATCTAATAATTAAGAGCCAGCGCTCTTACCCATTAGGCCACGGAGGCCCGTACTGGTTACTTTAAAAGTCATTGTTGCCAACAGTGTGAACGCAGATCAGACTGCTCCTCAGGAGCAGTCTGATCAGGGTCCACACTGTGAGCAGTCTGATTTGTGTCCATACTCTTTGCCTGTATGCAACAATATGTTTGGACAGTTGGCAAAACGATGCAACAGGCAACATAATCAGACATTATATTGAGATGTCGTTTTTCTTGGCGTCCAAAGGAGCTCTATTTTCATGATATGCAGTTACAAGCTCTGTTGGGGTGGGTAGAAGGGGCAGCAAAATCTACAGGATGACTCAGAACAGCATGCGAACCACAGAGTCTGGTGAGTTTTCGTTCCTCACACGGACGAAGCGTCTGAACAGACCGCGAGAATGTCTAAGGTAATCTTAGCCCTTCTATTATATATGTAGGCATTGTTGTGACTCGGTTCAGTTTCAGTCAAAAACAAGTTGTTTGTGGTAATTAGGTTTCAGTCAAGTAGCCAGTGAGGGGTGGTATAAGGATTAGCACAAGGTTCTAACAATTTATACAGTATATGTGTCCTGTTAGTACATGAAATACATTAAAGTATATCGAGACCACCTTTGGGACTGTTCAAAAGTGGTTACTGATGAGACCTAATTGGCCGAAACTGGCTAGTCTGGCCCAGAAAACATGTACACTCCTTATTTTCCAGTTTTGTAGTGTATTCCTTGCTTCCAAAGGACAACCCTTTCTATAACATATTTAACATCACTACAGCTGGTGTCTGGGAATGTATGGCGGCCGTAAAAAGTCTCCCTGCCCTACATCACAGTGTAGTTTATATTTTCTTGTCCTTTGGGATCATGGATTCCATTGTTGAATTTGGAAAATACCTCAGGGTCACTGATGAGGCCTAACTGGCCGAAACTAGCTAGTCTGGCCCAGAAAACATGTACACTCCTTATTTTCCAGTTCTGTGGTTTATTCCTTGCTTCCAAGAGATAACCCTTTCTAGAACATATTTAAGACCAATTTTGAACAGTCCCAAAGGTGGTCTCTGACCAGAGGACATTGTATACAGAAAACACAAAGAAAGAATAACGAAGAAGCTAGTGTAGAGTAGGGGTAGGGTAGGCAAAGGTGCAGTGGCATGATCAAATGCACGACAGCTTAACTTAAAAGGTCAGACTGAACAAAATAGTTCAGTTTAGTGTACAATATAAACCACAGATATGTGGTTCTATTGTGCTTTACAATGTCTGAAGCAAGATTAAGTCAAGTGACTCAATTCTATTACGCTCTCTAGAACAAAAATAGGACAATAGGTATTGACATCAAGGAATCCAGCTGCTGCCTCTTTTTTGAAGCGGTGACACCCCAATTTACATCACGTGAAAAAGTCCGCGAAATGAACACCCCTAAACCCCGCTTTATATAGAGAAAACTGGGGTTTACAGGGGTATACATTATTTTTTCTTATTTGTGCTCCAAGACATAGGTTGTGGGTACTCGTTAGAACCGCCTCAATGAGGCGGTTCTAACGAGCACCCACAACCTATGTTCGGAGTATAAATAAGGAAAATATCACAAATTTTCATTGGAAAAGTGGCCATTTTGGAGAAATGAAAGTTTGCACTATGTCACACGGGTGGGTTATCGTAATGATGACTCTGTTCACGTTAGGGCCTAGAAGCCTCCATGGTGTAGTGGTTATCTTACTCGCCACATAAGCCAGGGGTAGTGGGTTCGATCCCGAACTTCTCTAGACTTTCAGATGAGTATTTAAACCGAGGTCCCGTTTCCGTATGACCTTCGCTGTTGGTGAGACGTTAAACTCAAACACACACAGTAGATACTCTTTTAACCCTTAACCCTTATCCTGCGACCTCGATGAGGCGGTTCTAACGAGCACATTCAATATATATTCTAAGCACAAATAAGAAACTTATTACAATTTTTCACCAAAAAATAGACTATGAAATGAAGTAATTATCACATGGGAGTGTAAGCCAAATGTTTTCTGTTCCAAATATAGATTATCGGTGTTCCATTATGATATAGTGTTTTGTTTCACAGCCACAAAATGGCTACTTTTCTGATTAAAATCGGTGATATTTTGCTTATTTTTACTACAAGCATGCATAGGTTGTGGTGCTCGTTAGAACCGCCTCATTGAGGCGGTTCTAATGAGTACCCACAACCTATGTTTTAGAACAGAAATAAGAAAAATAAAGTTTATCCCCTTAAACCCAATTTTTCTCTTTGTAAAGTGGGGTTTAAGTGGGTATTTATTTCACGGACTTGTCCACGTGATGCGTCAGACTGTCTTTGAGGTGTATCCTAATTGTAAGTTTTGAAGCACAACCGAACTACGATGTAGTCCGTTACGGACCATAACATTCTGGGCTCCTTGGCACATATGAAAACCACGCTCATGTGGGATAATACTGTTTTTCTCGACTGGACTGTTAAAATTCCATACTTTTAATGAAAATATGCTGATTTTTTTTTCAACTCGAAACATAGATTTTGGGTGCTCGCAAGAACCGCCTAAGTGAGGCCGTTCTTGCGAGTACCAACAATCGTTGTTGTGAGCAAATTAAGAAATGTAATATATATGCCCCTATAAACCTCAGGTTTCACTATATAAAGTTGGGTTTTCAGGGGCGTTCTTTGCATAGATTTGCATTGAAAGTTGTGGGGCATTATGTTAAAAGGATGTTCTTGCAAACCGGCCCCATCCCATTTACATAGAGAAATGTGGGGTATTACAGGAGTATACATTATTTTCTCTATTTTTGTTTCAAAACATAGATTAGTTTATGCTAATTTATTTTAGTTCGATTGCGATGAAAGCTTCAAGCTTATTGAATCGCTCTCGAACACTCATTCCGGGTGTTTTCACGCGCACGAAAGAGAGAGAGGCAGTGGCTTTTACACCACTGCTACCCATTTACACCTCGGTGGAGTTGGGCAGTGTCATTAGGTGTCTTGCCCAAGGACATACCTCGATACCGGTGGCCAGATTCGAACGCACAATAACATAGATTGTGGGTACTCATTAGAACCACCTCAGTGAGGCGCTAACGAGCAGCCACAATCTATATTTGAAGGAGCAATAAGACGAACATCACGCTAATACATCCATGCGACATGGTGCATTTTTTCACATCCCCAAAACGGCTGCTTTTTCTGATGAAAATTTATGATTTTTTCTTATTTATACCACAAACATAGGTTGTGAGTGCTCGTTAGAACCGCCTCTAACGAGTACCCACAATCTATGTCTTGGAGCAGAAATAAGAAAAATAATGTATACCCCTTTAAACACCAGTTTTCTCTATATGAAGTGGGGTTAAGGGGTGTTCATTTCACGGTCTTGTTCGCGTGCTCATATCAAGTTTTCATCTGAAAATGTCTTCTTTCGAAGCCTTGAAAGAATTCACTTGTTATCATATAGGTCGGCCCCCGCCCATCGGGGCTTGAAGAAATATATGGGCTGCATGATGCTTCCACGCAGAGCTGAAGTACACAAGTACTGGTAAACCGCTTAGAGTATCTAAGCCTGTCCAGGCAAAGCGGTGCGAGTCGGCCAGTCCATGCTAATAAACCCTAAAAGGTGTTGACGGGGACGTTAAACCCCAAATCAATCAATCTATACCACACTGGCATGTTATCATATATGTATGTATTGGGTGGTGAATGTAACACAAACAAATGTATCTTTTTTAAAAGTTTTAATGGACAACATTAATATAAATAAAATTCTAGCATAGAACAATGTAGAAAGAGAAATGGTAGAAGCTGTAGTAAAGTTATGACTGAAGGAGAGAATGAAAGACAAAAAAAGAAAGAGAAATATCTGTTCTAGCTGTAAAATAAAAATGGCTTATATGAGAGTGCATCGCCGCTCGAATGATGTTCGATTTACCACTGACAATATTATGTGTGCATTATAGGCCATGTTCACACGGGAGTCTTTGTCAAATTCAATGAATTCAAAACTGTCGAATCCAACACACTGTTTTATACTGATTACTCAACACGGGTGTTCAGGCGGACCAAAATTTTATAGGCGTGTTTTCGCGATACTTTCGTTATTTTGCCATCTACTTGTTCATGTATGTGCATGTGTATAATTTTTTGTACAATTCATTCTCTTACGCCACCCGTGAGTGGCCTGAGAAGCAGTTAGTTAAATAAAGTTTTGTTCTGTTCTGTTCCGTATCATTTTCTGTCTATTTCAACTTCGACATCGAAAGAATGTTGAACAATTGGTCTACACGCTCAATCTGGTCGAATTTGACAAGACTGAGTTTGTGGGCACTGTCTTTAAAGCTCTGTTGCAAGATATTAATTACGTATCTTCATTTCTTATTTGTCTTGGCAATCAATAATTTCCTTTACGTAAAATAGTATCACTAACTCTGTAATTGTGCGATATACGAGCATACACTCATCAACTACTGAGCATGCGCATGAGAGAAGATCCAAGTTCGCATATACGACCAGAGAAGATCCGGATCACTTTGCTGTGCGCCCATAAGTGTTCCATATCGATAATACAACCGTGCGACATAGTGCATTTTTCACATCTCCAAAATGGCTACTTTTTTATGAAAATCCTTGATAATTTTGTTACGAATGTTCAAAACATAGGTTGAGGGTGCTCGTTAGAACCGCCTCGGTGAGGCGGTTCTAACGAGTACCCACAACCTATGCATTGGAGCAAAAATAAGAAAAATAATGTATACCCCCGTAAATCCCAGTTTTTTCTCTATATAAAGTGGGGTATAGGGGGGTCTTCATTTCACGGACTTGTTCACGTGATGCTGTGGATCCTGGTATAACATAAGATGGATACGCCCATGTGGATGTATGAATGGACAGACTGATCTTAATCCTCACAGATCCATCATGCCAAGTTGTGCGTTTTTGCTCACACAAAGGGAATTTTTTAATCTGAATTTTGAATATCATGCGTTAAGTTTTCAGTACATATATTTTCTTATCTCAATAATTATTCATAACCACCTCTTGTAAGCTGTTTCAGTATAGTAGCAGTTGGGTTTCGGTGCTGTTGTCTTTTTTTATCTCTTTTGGGTTTTAGTAATTCTTCATAATGGCAGACATGTCTAAATATAAAATAGGTTAGAAGGGCTGAGGTGGGCAGGGGGTGGGTACAAAATCTACGAACATCGTGAACAAACGGCAAAGACTCCGATACAGCCTTTGTTTGAACATGGTATTGTAACCCCTAAGATGCCAATCATAACAATTGTCGTCTGCTTTGTTGTCTGCTGATCACTTTAAAGTCGTTGTTACAGACAATGTTGACCTAGATCAGACTGCTTCCATAGGAGAAGTCTTATCAGGGACCACCAAATTTGCCTGTACGCAATTATATTCTTAAAATAAGTTTGCAAGCGGCGCATCAGACGACATAAACAGACGATATTTTCATATGTAGTTTTTCTTGGCATCTTAAGGGTGTGTTATTGTTAGTATAAGATCTGTGTATTATAAACCTTTCACCCCGAGTTTCCGAAATGAACCTTCCATTTTTTTTTTTTTTTCATTTGAATACACCCGGACTTGTTGACCCATATATACCTAGCGGCCCTTTTCTGGGACTTTGGCAAACAGTGAAGACCCAGATCAGACGCCGCAGAACGCGGCGTCTGATCTGGGTCTACAATGTTTGCTTAAAGAACATTCATTTTTGAAAAATTTACTTCACACACAAACATACCTGACAACCCTTTTATTGGAAATAGGCCACTCCAAACTTACTAGGTGGAAGATTCCATTGTCATATATGGGTTAATAGGCGGGTTATTCCAAATAATTTACAGGATGACAAACAATCCTGAACCTGATAAGACAGTTTAAAATGAACCGTCTCATCTGAAGGTACACTGTTTGCATAGGTAGCTTTACCGGTCTACAAGGCTGAAAGGGTTGACATAAAAAATAAAAAAGAAAGAAATGAAATTCAAATATTGCAAGTGAAACAAAGGGAGAAGATATCCTGAGGTAAAAGTTTTCAACACATTAATGACCCTGTTAACCTAAAAATAGAAAAAAAATGACAAGGCCCACAGCAAACCCAGTGAAATGGCTAACGTCATCAACTCAGAATCTGAAAAGCTTCATGACAATAAACTGTCCTGCCAAATTATTTGATAAGTCTGTGCGTGTCGACGTCAATCTTGGTTGAAGTCGAATTCAACCAGACTAAGTGTAACTCAGGAGGCCATACTTAACAAACTGTCGACTTCAACTCTATCGAATTTCGCGGAAGAATGAAGACTGTGTCCATACGACCAATCTTATCGAATTCGACACCAGTGGTCGTACGGACACGCGCTAAGTTTACGCTGTTTTCAAACGCATTCATATGTGATTTTTTTTCTGCCTTATTCTATATTGGGTTTGCTGTGAGCTCTAAACTGCTTCCCAGCAGACACACGTCGTTAGGGCAATGTCAAATCAACGTCGGTGCAACGTCACAACGTTGCACCGACGTAGATGTGACGTTACATCGATGTTGATGTGACGTCACAATTACGTTATGTGCCTGCTGGGTTAAATTAGATCAGCCATACAATTATGTTCTGACTGGCATTGATAAATCTAGACAGCTACTGACATTGTTTCTATTGAATGGTTGTGTATCATACATATCGTCCTCGTCGTCAGTAACATTTATATCTGCGTCATAATCATCATCAACGTTTACTGATTTATTGCAATCATTATACACACTGTTATCATGAGCAGGAGTATCAGTCATTGATTCATCAGAAGATGCACTATGTTCATGAACATCAGAGTCTGATTTTATTTCATCTTGTCGCTGTTCCACCACAAACCCTATTGGTTGTGTCACTGGGTAGAGTGGCACCATCCCTGTACTAAGGGAGTTAACTGATTTACACGCCTGTACTCTTGGATATTTAGAATTAGGCCTTCTTCCCCTTGGAACCGGTGGTTCTTCAAGCAATCGATCGATGCTGAAAGAACAAACTGGTCTCTTATCATTGTCTAAATTTTCATCCTGGTTCCTATTTGTGTCAGTATGATTGTTGTCAGTAGCTTGAGTATCAGTGTCTGAACCACTCTGATCACAGTTTATTCTTGCATCAGCCAGATCGTCAGTGTCAATGAGTTTTCGCTTCTCTTCCAATTTCCTTAACCTTTCTTCTTGTTTTCTTTTCTTTTTCTCCATTCGCTCTATTTCTTTCCTTTTCACTTCTTCTGGGTCCATGGGCTCTCCGCTACAGGTCTGGGGCTGGGCGTTGTGGGCGGGGCGACCAGGCCCCTTCTTTGTATGCTCCTTCTTTCTCCATTTGGCACGTCGATTTTGAAACCACACCTGAAGAAGAAAAACAGGGTTTATATCAGTAACTAGGGCTGAAAAGATAATCGATTATCAGTACTGTCATTACGATCGATAATCGACAAGTAATCGCTAAGGTTTTTATCATAATTTTACCTGTCTGGCTTCCTGTCTGAGCATGAATCTTACCATATGTTGCACTTTACCATATGTATATTTGAACAGACAGGCCTGAGCAAAGTGTAGACCCAGATGAGACGCCGCATAATGCGGCGTCTCATCAGGGTCTGCACTGTTTGCCACTCATCCAGCTATTTTAGGCATAACTTTTGGTAGTAAATTGTACCTATCAAGTAATCGATTAAAAGCAAATCAGAAATGATAATCATTTTTGTGGCATTTATCGATCGATTATACGATTAATCGTGTCAGCCTTATCAGTAACAGTCTGGTAAATATATATCAGCATTAGCAAATACATCAAAATTCTTATTTTAAGACCACCTTTGGGACTGTTCAAAGGTGGTCTTCAAGACCACCTTTGAACAGTCCCAAAGGTGGTCTCTGGCCAGAGGATATTGTATGTAGAAAACACAAAGAAAGTATAACTGCAACTTCCTAAATAAGCTTTTTAAAGCAGAATTGGTCTTAATTTTAGTTGGTCTTATTAGCGGAATTTCACTGTATATGTAGGACCGGCCCCGATAGCTCAGTTGGTAGAGTGTCCGCTCCGGGGAACGGGAGGTCTCGGGTTCGATTCCGGGCCGCGACATACCAAAGTCGTTAAAAATTGTACTAGCTGCTCCTCGTTTGGCACTCAGATTTACGGGGTAGAGCTAGGACTGGTCGATCTAGTGTCAGGATAATGTGACTGGGTGTGGTATCATGTAATGTGTCTGGGACATGATACTTCGGTGAGGCAGGGAGCATTGAGCTCCCTGTCGCAACCAGACACCGTCGTGATATGACTGAAAAATTGTTGAAAGCGACGTTAAACCCGAATTCACACACACACACACACACACACACACACACACACACACACACACACACACACTGTATATGTAGTAGTACATTTAATCTGTAAGTGTTCTCGATGACTCGGTATGCCTATGTTTCAGTTTTGTATTTTCGATCAAAATAGAACCTTGATTTGTAACAATTTTACTGTTAACAACTAGTAGTAGTAGTAGTAGTGTTGGTAGTACTAGTAGTGGTGGTGGTGGTGTTTTGTGTTGCAAATTGTTGAAAGACAACTAATTTGTTCAAAACTAGAATATTTAGCTTTCGATTTTTCAATTTTCAAACTTTTCTGTGTGAACGAACAGTGTTATTTTTCCCTGTCAAGTTCAGGTGGTATACTAGTCAAAATTCATGACTAGGTCTATTTGATTTCGTTTTTCGTATTACTTTTCTAGAAACAGTGACCCTTAAATAATTACTGTATGTCAAGTGAAATATTTCCCGTGTCTGTCATAATAGGATACTAACGAATACTAACCACATCTGTCATATTTCATATTATTTACATCACTAATGAATTTCAGGAAATTAATCTGGCAAATAGTGCAAAAATCCTGGTATCTTATATGTGAAGGTCCCCTGGGTGGTAACACTACCCTGGGAACTGGATAGGTAACCCTTCTAAGATGCGACGTCTTCCTCACTTTTCTGTTTTAATAAACCTTGGACACGCCATTTTGGTCCGCAGTTTTGCAGGTGCGATTTTATAGTGATATGCTAGCAGTTAACGATAATAGAGTATCGTATAAAAATACAGGGCCATAAATCGTCGGTAAGCATACTATCAGTGCGAATAAAATAGCCATCTTTGAAACACTGTATATGGAAAATAGATAAACTCAATACCACTGTGGCTAGCCATCCGCATACAGTAAAACTGCTATTAAGAGCACCTAAAATTAAGACTAATTCTGCTATTAAAAGCTTATTTGGTAGGTCGCAGTTATTCTTTCTTTGTGGGTTCTGCATACAGTGTCCTCTGGTCAGAGACCACCTTTGGGACTGTTCAAAAGACCACTTTTGAACAGTCCCAAAGGTTGTCTTAATATAGGAATCTTACTGTATATGGTACTGGGTAAAAGAAATGTGTCATTCCGTGCATTTGGGAAATAAAGATATCACTGGTATTAAAAAATTTAAATGCGGGCGTTAATGTACTAACTCAAATTAAATTGAATTATCTTTCAATTAAGGGAAGTAAAAGAAGTTTATTTGCATTAAGCGATTTTTATCTTCCTCGATGGTTTAAAATTAAAACATTTTGACGGCTGTATACACAAAGCGCAGAACACGGCTCGCTTGTTTGATGACGATGAATATTTGACTTTAAAGCGCCAAAAACAGAACAGCAGCAAACCTTCACAACCAAGGGGGGATGATAATGGCCGCATAAAATCGATTTAAGCCCTGTACTGGCCGCTCCAATGCGGTTCTTCTGTATCTTTTCATTATGGATAGTCATTTGGTGGGCAAGTAACTGTCCTTTTGGCTTTATGCTTGTGAGGTTTCATTAGGGACTAGTTATACCATGTTCGTGTTTCTTTCCCTTTGGTGTCTCTGATTGGAGTTGTTGGTAGTTGTATGGATTCCTGATCATTGCCTTCACTTTTGTTTTCCAACAAAGAAAAAATCGGCCTGACATTTCATTCGAATCAACTAACGTTAATCAGAGTTAAACGCTTTATTTGTTAACCTGTTGTTTAAGGTCATAGCACAGAAATTTTGTTAAATAATTTTCAATTCATCATTTTTAAATATTATATACATTTATTATCCTAAAAAAGACAGTGTTATTTAATAAATGAATTAATAAATAACCAGAATCAAATTTAGAGATTTGAGCTTGTTCCTTTCAAATCACAGATAATGAGTATTGAAAATAATATGGGAATACTTTTTTCATATTTCTCTATTGATACATACGTTGTGGGTACTTGTTAGAATCGCCTCGATGAGGCGATTCTAACAAGTACCCACAAAGTATGTTTCTAACAAGAAACGTGGAAAATATTCCTTAATAAATCCGCTACTCTCTTTCTTATCATGGCACAGTTACCTAGAAAACGGGACGGAAACATCGCCCCCTTTTTACGCAATAAAAATGCTTTGAAATATTAAATCTAGTTTAAACTCCAACTCAGATAGAATTCTGACACATACGCTTTGCTATCAGCATCGAGTTACTTCGAATTGTGAAAAATGAGTAAAGCAGTGTGAAAATGTATGGCATGTTGCCGCAAATAGAATATTATATTTTCAATTTTTTTGTAACTGATAAGCGTGTCAAATTAGTTCTGCATGGTTAAGTTTATGTACCGACGTGTCTAGTTTCACATTTTTTACAGACTTTGTTTGTTACCAGAAAAAAAAATGTAATCTATGAGTTATTTTTTTTTATTTCTTTATATTGGCTTAAACATCAGGATGCAACCGTAAAGTCAAAGTTCGTTGTTGCAGATGTTGTTGTTATTGTTATTGTTATTATTATTATTATTATTAATTCACTTATTTATTATTATTATTATTATTATTATTATTATTATTATTATTATTATTATTATTAATTATTCATCTATTTATTATTATTATTTTATTATTTTTGTAATCATAATTATCATTATTATTTCTTCTCATTGCGTTTGTTAACATTTTATGCAAAAATGTGAGGAAATAATATATACCCATGTGAACCCACTTTTTATCTTTTTATACAGTAAGGTGGGTTTGCAAAGGCATTTATCACACGAAAGGTTTTATTTATTTATTTATTTATTTATTTATTTATTTATTTATTTATTCATTATTTATTTTTTTTTTAGACTTTTCCTTCAAAGTGGCCAGTTACTGAAATCATGCCCTCAAAACTGTCTGGCATCACATAAATAGGTCCTTCTAATAAATACCCGTTTAAACACCACTTTAAACAGGCGAAAATGGGGGTTGGGTTGGGGTGGGGGGGTCAAGTGTATACATAAGTTCTTTTATTTTTGCTCAATATCACAGAATGAAGCTACTCGTTAGAACCGCCTCGAAAAAAAAAAACAAGCACCCACCATCTATATTTGGAGCATACGTAAATCAGGAAAAAATATTGATTTTTTTTTTCTGAAAAATGTTTGTTCTGCAGATATGAAAGGCTGAAGTACAATGGTGAGTTACCGTAATGTATTTGACTTATTGGGTCGATTGTATGTCAATCGACCCAAAGTTACTAAGTATAAAAACTTCCACGAGACTATCACTGACTTGTCGAAATAACGGTTATTTATAGAAAATAGCCAGTTAGTTGCGTAATAGGGTTATCTATAGAATCTGCACTTGAATCATGGGTTGGGCTTGGCAAACAGTGTGGACCCGGACCAGACGCCGCAAAACGCGGCGTCTGATCAGGGTCCACACTGTTTGCTTAAAAACTGGAATTTAAGGATTAAACGAAACTGTATAAAAATCAGTCCATGTTTATTTTTCCCAGCCTACACTCAAAGACAATCGACCCACAAGTACTCTCAGTGCTTTGATTTTAGACTTTCCATCCCGACTGACCATGACTGATTTACTGGACATTTTACTGAAATCATACCCCAAAATGCCTTGTTTGTGGTTTGATGTATAGTAAGAGATGGGGTAAAAGTATCCTACCCATAAGATGGCGTGTTTCTCGCCTACTGACCTGTGATCACAATACCATATGATCATGGAGAGACCCAACCCTTTAATTACCGAATGATTACACACCAGTTAGAACAGGAAACTCGTATTCTAGGGTAAAGAATTAAACATTATCTGTTTGAATGTTTAAGCAGTAATTTTACGGTCGTGAAAAGTTTCAAGTTTGACTACAATTTCATTTTATGACTAAAATTTCGCCGTGGTTATCAAATGCATAATTAAATTAGTTAGTCTTTATGCAGGTTATCCGACATTTTTTTTTTCAATGAATGAAAACAAAATCGGGCTCAAACATGATTTGGGTTGTTTTCTGGTGAAAACATAAAAGAAAAAAGAATATTCTACGACTCATTGCATAAACCTATGTTAGTAGAACCATGAATGCTTTAATAAATTAAAAATGACATTTTCTGAAGAAAATTTGTAATATTTTTCCGCTTCAAACATTAATTGTGGGAACCCGTTAGAACGCCTCGGAACTAAGCTTGTGGGTACTCGTTAAAACCGCCTATAGGCGGTTCTAACGAGTACCCACAATCTTTGTTTTGAGCAAAAATGAGGCATATACAGTTTACTCTTTCAAGTCTAACATTTCTCCATATACAAATAATAGATATTAACATATTACATAGCCATGCAAGGAAGCATTATCACGGGGAACATCATGAAAGCACACCTATATCATTTTGACCCCCCTTGAACACCAATTTTATATAGTAAAACTGGGGTTTACAGGGGTAAACCTTATTTTTTCTTATTTCTGCTCTAAAATATAGATTGTGGGTACTCGTTAGACGAGTACCCACAGTCTATATTTTGAGCAGAAAGAAGAAAAATATCACAATTTTTCATCTTAAAATTTTCATTTTTTCGGCGGTCGAGTTTACAATGTATTTGTATAGGTGCGTTTTCGTAATGGTTTTATTCCACTGATAGGAAAGTGACCATCAAAAGGGTGTTTTATATGGTAACGAAGATAAAGGAGCAATATTAAATCTATTGTCTCTGGTCTTAAAACAATCATTAATTAATATAGACACCATCAAATCAGTCACATACAGTTACTTTCCGGAATTGTATACTTACTTTCACATTGCTCGGAAAGTTTTAACCCGTGTCCTGCTGAGCCCGGATATGTCTTATCTTTCAAACAATGAAGATCCAGATCAGCTGGCTTCTGAATCTGATCAGGATCTTCATTGTCATTCAGCTCATGAATTCGTTGCAATAATTTGCATCAAGTAATCTGATTGGTTGATAATCAGTAGTGGGTGTGGCATATATAAATATTCAACAGGTCAAGGGTTAAATGTGGTTTCTTGTATATTCGGATAAAATTTTGGTAGTATCATGATTAAAACTCCATTATCATTATTATTATTATTATTATTATTATTATTAACGATACACTCACAATTGTGTGTGATAAACTTCCAAGGTAAGCCCCACTTTATGGAGAGAAAAGTTCGGTTTACAAGGGTATACATTATTTTCCTCATTTTTGCCCCAAAATTATAGGTTATGAATGGCAATAGAATCGGCGGTTAACACCCACAGTCTATGATTAGCAAAATCAAGTTGTCCGATAAATCTTAATAAGTCTTTCCAAAACTACAAGGTATTGTACTTTGCATCCTTTTACAGACATTCTAATATTAAATATGCGGTGACTGGATTTATGAACTGAGAAAATCTGGAACAAATATGAGCTTATTTGAACTGTGTTTAAAAAAACTACAAATAAAAAAAAAATGTCAAATAAAAATAAGCATATTAATAAACTTGAAATTCCACATATCAGAGCATATTATTAAACTTGAAAACCAGTGCTTCGATAACCGATCACTGTCATTCTATTTTGTAGTAATTAAGACAATTCTGTCAACTCAGGGTACGCAAAAATGTCAGCGAGTTGACGAAGTCCGTTTTAATAAATAAACTGCAGCCGCGTCTTCCATCTTCAATGCTATCTGTGTGTGTCGAAAATTAAATCTAGTTCATTAAGTTAAAAAATGAAATTTTTCAGTCATTACAGGTGATCAATCAGTTGTCGAACTATTTATTCTGTTCAGGATGCAAAAAAAGGCTAGTTTGCAATTTTGAAGTTGTAATACTGCTTACTGTATCCGATCAATCAAAACAAGGCAAGAGGTAAGCAAATTAGTTATTTGTTCCTCACGTGCGGACAGTTACCGTATAAATGTACCAAACAAGTTACCGTAATACCCTAAAATACTTGGACGTTTTTCCCTGTCGGAAAGGTGCTACGCAGTTCAACCAGAATTAGTATTAATTTAGCTCGGTTTGGCAACAGTGCCGTTCGTGATCAGACTGCTCCAAGGAGCAGTCTAATCACGAACGACGCTGTTTGCCAAGAAGCTGTATCCCATATTCTCCTGATTTTTAGGGCATTTCACCTGATTGATTAATAATTGAATTAATGTGGGGCTGCTGACAGAAATGATTCGGGAAGATCTATCATGTGGCGGAAAGAATTTCTTTTTTCTTTAAACATTGTTGTATTGATAGATGGATTGAGACGTCCGTGAAGAAACAAAAGTGAAAACAAGTGTCTATTATAATGTATTTTATTGCTATTTTACGACCCTGCATGTTTAACGTCATTTAATGTCTGCCCTCATTGGAAATATGAAGAATTTCATTTCATCGATTATATAATAACGCATTTATAACCCTCTATGGTTTAATTATTACTGATATTATTATAATATACCGAATACGATTATTTAAATATTTAAATAACTAAATTTGGAAACGAATGATAAATAAAAAGCTTTGCACAATTTACATTTTTATTCACGTGACTTATCAAAAACAATGATTCAAAATAATATCTTTATTAAATAATGATATTAATTCCATGATTCAATGATATTGTGTCTGTGCAGTGGAAAAAAACGGTTATACTAAAATAAACATATCAAGTTGGACGGTTAAATAAATGACGAGAAACGGTTACAATCGATGGTCTAGATTTACCTCTCTCTCTCTCTCTCTCTCTCTCTCTCTCTCTCTCTCTCTCTCTCTCTCTCTCTCTCTCTCTCTCTCTCTCTCTCTCTCACGTGAACAAGTCCGTGAAATGAACACCCATAAACCCGAATTTATATAGAGAAAACTGGGGTTTATGGAGGTATATATTATTTTTCTTATTTCTGCTCCAAAACATAGGTTGTGGCTACTCGTTAGAACCGCCTCATCGAGGCGGTTCTAACGAGCACCAACAACCTATGTTTGCAATATAAATAAGCACATCAAGGATTTTCATATGAAAAGTAGACATTTTGGAAATGTGAAAAAAAATGCACTATGCCGCCCGAGTGTGTTATCGCCCTTATATGGCACTGATAGTAAGCAACGTCGCTTCGGCGCCGCAACGTCGCTTCAGCGCCGATACAATATCAAGACGTTGCATTGACGTTGATACGACGTTACAAACAGATTGTGTGGCCATTGGGTAGTCAGTTTTATACTCAAGAAAACATCTTAGCTCCAACTTGCTGACAGAATGCAGTTTTTGATCATTATGCGGTTGGGTGGATGAAAACAGATATCTATAAAGCTCATTTTTTACAAAATCAATACATTTTGAACGGAATTAGAATTTAAAAAATCCTCTAAAAACTATATACGAAGACGATAAACCATGTTTTGAATTAGTGGGTCGTTTTATTTAATTTGTCTCATCCAAAAATGTGAAATTGCAGTCAATTTAAAAATTGACAACCAACGCGATTTTTAACCACCCATCCGTGCATTACAAACGTTGTTCTGTAGAACTGAAACAAATTTTGGCAAATTTATTTCGAATAATATAATGTAGAAAATAATTGAATTTAAATATTTCCGTATCATGTTAGAAGACGCCGTTATGATTTTTTTTTCAACAAATCTGTGCTATAATAGCCGAATATATATCTCGTAAAACTATAAAAATAAAAACTCTAAATAACGGTCCTTTAAATAAATAAATAAATAAATATATAAATAAATATTTGCAGTTAGTGTTAACATGTTTCTTAAGGAATAAAAATGATATTTTAACATCATCTGCATTCTAATTAAAAGTAACTGTACTGAATACCCCCCCCCCCCCCCCCTCTGAATACAACACAATGTATAGAGAAAAGCGGGAATTAAGAGGGTATATGTATGCATTCTTTGTTTGTTTTTTTACTCGAAACAAAAAGTCTGAACTCCTGATAAGGAGCAGTAACATTAAGGGATTTTTTTTCTTGTCCATAACATTTTTTGTGGGTACGTGTTAGAATCGCCCCATTGGGGCGATTCTAACACGTACCCACAACATTTTTTTCAGACAAAAATAGGGAAAAGTATCCCTTAACTATCCTTATACTCATTCTTTTTTCTCGTTCTATGAAAGGTTTGGGCTAATTAATGAGGCGGTTCCCACAATTTTTATTTAGAAAAAGAATTAAGAAAAAAGTCATTTCCGAAGCAATACAGTACAGCATTATCTAATATGGATGAGTTTCACTACTGAATAACGAAGTACATCTCAAATATACTTTGTCATAGCAACGCGAATTTATTTTCATGAGGCAAAGTTAGTAATATACATGTCGTGTAATAGCAACGGTACAGCACTATTTTCCAAGAAATTATGGGCATAAGTCAGTTTATAGATTTCTGTAGGAAAATGACACATTTTACAGAATTAGTAATTAATATCACAATGAACCCCAAGTCATCGATCGCACAAACAAAGCGACTATAAGTGAAACTTAACTAATTTTCACATGTATACAGACACAAATCATAAATTCAATCCGTGCATATTGCAAAAAATGCTGTTTTCCAATCCAAACAATTTCAATTAAATTATTTTCACATTTGAGCGGGAGCAAGTTAAAACCTACAAGACTTGTGAGACCCGGACAGACTCAGATCAACCTACACACACATGTAGTCTGATCAGGGTCTTCGCACTGATTGCATGAGTCTCCATCATGTTTAAGGATATCCAAAGAAAAACAATACAAGGGATAACTAAACTGGGTTGATGTGCAGGCTGATCTGAGTCTTCACTGGTAATCGGATGAGAACTTTTCGATACACGAAACCGTTTTCTTGCTCCCATGTACGCGTGCGGTGCTCCCAAAGAAAACTCCTTTCAGTCGCATCCATAAGATCAATCTTAACCCTTTTTGTAACAAATGGAATCTTCCTCCTTATATATAGCAGGAGTCCATTTCAAAATTTAGGGGTGACAGGTTGTGTTTTCTTCAAAATTGATTTGGAAAATGACTGAACTTTTAGCAAACAGTGGAGGCCCTGATCAGACGCCGCGTTCTGCGGCGTCTGATCTGGGCCTGCACTGTTTGCCAATGCACCCCTTTAGGGGTTTCTGGTACTAAATGGGTTACCGAGATCGACATTAATCGATCGACAATATTGAATTCGACTGAATTGCAGGGTCAGATTTTATTATTATTTTTTTTTTATTATTTTCATTTAATTATTATTATTTTTTAAATTCAACAAACATCGAACCTGCGGACGGACCTAGTCCTTATGCAATAAAAATGTTCGAATCTCGTACCTGAACTCGAGACTCTACGAGATCCAGCCTCATTGCCAGAGCCTCTCTCATGAACACATCCGGGTAATGGCTCTCAATGAAGGCTCTCTCAAGCTCCTCAAGCTGCCAGCCAGTGAAGTTTGTGCGGGTACGGCGACGTTTGCCCGACTGTCCGTCGCTTTCATCGGAACTATCTGAAATTAAAAGAACATTTTCTATGATAAAAACCCGGATGACAAAGTACATTCTTTCATATCTCCAAAATGACTACAGACCACTTTTCCGATTAAAATTTGTGATATTGTCCTAATTCTTATTTAGAAAATTGGTTGTGGGTGCTCTTAGAACCGCCTCATTGAGGCGGTTCTATCGAGTTCCCACAACCTATGTTTTGGAGCAGACATTCGCAAAATAATGTATACCCCTTTAAATCCCCGCTTCCTCCATATAAAGCGGGGTTTAGAAGGCATTCATTTCACGGAATTCATATATTAAGACCACCTTTGGGGGACTGTTCAAAAGTGGTCTTAAAGACCACTTTTGAACAGTTCCCATATGTGGTCTCCTACTTCAGAACACTGGTATTTCGAACACCCGAAAAATACTGAAACCTTCTAAACATGCTTTTAAAAGCAGAGACACATGTAGTCTTAATTTTAGCGGTTTTATCAATATTGTGTTTGAGGTTTAGGTACGGAGACCTTAAAATGGCGTCTGATCAGTATCTTCGCTGTTTATGGAAATCTGTGTAAAACTTTAAAAAAAAACAACAGAATTAACCTGACATCTTTGTATTGGAGGAGGACCTGTCCAAACTCTGTGGGTCATTAAAATTTTACCCAAGAAGAAGAAGAAGAAGAAGAAAAATAAACTCAGGAATTTGAAATGCTAGAAAAAGACAATACTTTCAATTACATGAATGTTTATCAACTTAATATATAATTCCAGAAATAAACCTGACGAAGTGAATTACACAAGTGTCAAATTAATAGTTCCTTTAATTTTCATATAAACAGTCTTATCCGCGATTCAAACTTATTTCCCTTTCTTTCTTTCTTTCTTTCATTCTTTCTTTCTTTCTTTCTTTCTTTCACACCATTAATATTTCTGTTCGTATTTAATTAAAATAACACCAACTGAAGGACTGGCTCAACTGCATATCCAATTCGTTGGCCCAAGACTACCCAAATATGATAGTACTTATATGGCTTTAAAGTGTTGTCTGGGCAGTAAAACGCGCAATAGAAAGCAGGCAAACATTAACATGCGTAATGTCATTTCTAGATACATAAGAGAACCAGGCCATGCACTTCATATGGCATGACTTTTAATGGCTTTAATTAAACAGCATCGCGTACCAACAATTCATTGAAATGTCCTAATTACAGCGGAATACAGTGAAATATTGCTATTAAGACCACCTAAAATTAGGACTTATTCTGGTATAAAAAGCTTATTTTATAGGGTACACTTAATTTTTCTTTGTATTTTCTGCCTACAATGTCCTCTGGTCATGGACCATTTTTGGGACTGTTCAAAAGTGGTCTTTAAGACCACTTTTGAACAATCCTAAAGGTGGTCTTAATATTTGAATTTTACTTACATTATTTATTTTTGTATTATTTCTGATACAAATCATAGATTGACGGTGGGTGCCAGTTAGAACCGCCTCATTGAGGCGTTTCTAACTAGCACCCGCTGTCTATTTCTCAAATAATTGTAAGAAAAAACAGGTTGACAAATAGATATTGTTTCTAAAACCATGAAATGAGGGTCAAAATGTATGAGTGTGCCAGCTCAAGGACTGATAGATCTTTGGATATCTTAAAGCAAACATGTGCATATAAGATACGTATTTTAATGTTTTAAATATGGCTCAAATGCAAAGTTAAAGTAATAATTTTATACATACCATCATGTTTCAAGAAACTGTCATCCTTTCCGTCAGAAATGCTGCTGTTGGGTGATAAAGCAATACTTTTCCTGGCGGAAAGGCCGCCATCCATTGAAAAATTCACTTGATTTGCCACTAAAGACTGCGCGTAATCATAGGAATAATGTCCCTGTGTCGCCAGCGCGAGCGCGGCCAGGTTGCCCGGGTACTGGGCATACCCAGGTATCTGGTATAACATCCTAAGTGCTGTAGCCTGCGAGTTAGAAAGGTATCCCGCGGGGGCATGCATGTTTGTAAGTCCAGAAATCACGGAGTTATCACTATAGGTTATCATAACTATACACTATTGTCACACACTTTGATTCTACATTGTCATATAACTATCTAGCTCATGAATATTTATCGATCATCATTGCCTATTGTCAGCCAGTAAGAGGCGGGTGATCGATAAGTGGGCGGGCGCTTCGAAAGCGAAAACTTCAATTACAAATTAAGCGAATCAAACTTTTAGAAAATATCATAGCGGATCATTTGTTGTCCTAAAGCAAAAACACGTCGAAATAATGTTCAACAAATTGCAGCAGTCATCAGTTGACATCGATATTGAGGTTAAGATAATATGATTTAAGTTGCTACAGGGAAAAAGCAGGACTAATAGATTTTATAAATACGATTTAAGATCAAAGTAAACGTAAATATTATCGATATTCTAATTTTTCACAATTAGTGTTGATATTCGTCAACATTTTGTTACGAGTATTGCTGTCGCTGTAACCGCGAAAAAGCCAGAGTAGGGAAAAAAAAGCAAAAAAAAAAAAAAATAGATTACAACTCTCATGTGATTTAACGCTTTGTCATTGCTTTTCTGGTGAAAACTCTGCTTATAATTCTTACGATTGTTTCAAACATAGACTTGGATACTCGTTAGAAACGCCTCAATGAGGCAGTTCTAACGGACACGCACAATTTATGTTATATGTAAAGAATAATAAAGAACTTCTTTTCAAAACCTCCACTTTTCACAATGTAAATGGTGATGTCTTTTCTGGCGGTAAAGATTTTTTTTTCTGATGAAAATTTATTTTATATCTTTTTATTTATTTATTTCTGCTTCAGACATAGACACTTTAATAATTTAGGCGGTTTTAACGAGAACCCATTACCGTGTGAGAGAATGTCTTTCAGGTTCATAATAATAATAATAATAATAATAATAATAATAATAATAATAATAATAATAATCTTTATTTTGAGAGGGTAACACATTGGATTTTTATCAGAAAATTCGCGGTATTTTTTTCTTCTTTTTTTTTTTTTCTGCGACAAACGTAGCTGTGCCCGAAGTAAATTCAAGTCCCGTTAGGACTGAGTATTCGAAATATAATGTGAAATGTTACATCGAGATATACGTTAACAACGCCGTGTAATGTACAGCCCTGTAAACACCATTTTAAATCACCATTATGATGACAAACCCGTGCGACACAGTGCATTCTTTCATATCTCCAGAAGCCTCCGTGGTGCAGTGGTTACGCTACTCGCCTTGTTAACCAGGGATCGCAGGATCGATCCCGGGCTTCTCCAGACTTTCGGATGAGTCTTTAAAACCAGGTATCGTCTCCGTATGACCTTAGCTGTTGGTGGGACGTAAAACTAAAACTCACTCACTCACTCTTTCATATCACCAAAATAAAAATGACTTCTTTTCCGATTTATAATTGTGATATTTTTCTTGTTAATACCCCAGACATAGGTTGTGGGTGCTCGTTAGAACCGCCTCATTGAGGCGGTTCTAACGAGTACCCATAACCTATGTCTAGGAGCAGAAATAAGTAAAATGATGTATACCCCTGTAAATCTCAGTTTTTTCTATATAAAGTGGGCTTTAGAGGGGTGTTTATTTCACGGACTTGTTAACATGATGCTAGGATAACACACCCAAGGTATTTTTTTCTGGTGAACATTTGAGACACCGTCCTTATCCAGACTTGAAACAGAGATCGAAACGTCTAATTGAGTACTTAAAATCTATGTGTTTTGAGTACAGATAAGAACATAACCTATATCCTAGCAAACCTCACTTTCCCCTGTTTATGTGGTATTCAAGGGTACTCCATATTCGGATGTAGAGATTTTTTTTTTTTTTTTTTTTTTTTTTGGTTTGAGTTTTACGGCCCTTTCAAGATTATTTCACTCATATCGAGACGGATGTAGAGATAGGGTTGTAGAGGGGAATATGTAATTTTCCCCTTTCTGTTGCAAATCCGTCGGCACAGAAATATTCTTTTGCAGCAGAAATAAATAAAATAAATAAATAAATAAAAAAACATAAGAAAATTTTCAAGAAATAAAGTCTTACAGCCATTTTTTTTCAGGCTCTGTTTTCAGAACATGTAATAGAAATGAGCCAGCGCATGGCAAAAACTTCAAGAAGTCTTGAGCGACCAGCGAACACTCAGATCAGCCTGCGCATTCGCGCAGTCTGATCAGAGTCTTCGCTGATGGCATGTAGCTACTATAGGCTAACATCTATGCAGAGGAATAAGCATAAGGTCTTGTCATAGTTGATGGGTTCGCAGGTTGATTTGAGTCTGTGCTGGTCACACCGGTCTTATTGTAGGTTTTATTATGCACCGCTCATTAATGGTATAATGAATAAATTTTACGTCGATCTCCCAGTCTCTGATAATGGCAGGTCGATCTCCCAGTCTCTGATAATGGCAGGTCGATCTCCCAGTCTCTAATAATGGCAGGTCGATCTCCCAGTCTCTGATAATGGCAGGTCGATCTCCCAGTCTCTGTTAATGGCAGGTCGATCTCCCAGTCTCTGATAATGGCAGGTCGATCTCCTAGTGTCTGATAACGGGAGGTTCCGTAATAGTCTAGTCCGGGGCTGATAAAATCTGCTACAAACTGTTGTAATCACTGTTTTTGAGGCAAATGATTGTTGAAATTAATTTAACCCTTACTTTTTCTTACGCAATAAAACAAGTTTAAATGCCACTTATTGTCGACAATTTGATGTTTTGGAAGCGATAAAAGATGGCTTCGACACATCAGTGATTTATGTGTCTTTAAATGAAACTGAAAAAGAAGAAGAGAAAAAAAAAAAAAAAAAAAAGTTCAAGTCTGACGAAGTTTGGCAGAAAAAAAAGAAAACGTTCCTTTAAAATTCGAGTTATCCACTGATAATAAAATATTTATTTATTTATTTATTTATTTATTTATTTATTTATTTATTTATATTGATATGAACGGAGAAAAGTAACAAGTCTAAATGTTCAAGGTCAAAGGTAATGTGAATAGTTTGATAGAAAATACTACAAGTGTTGAGATACTAGAACCTGCGCAAACCGTGTGCGCAGTGGAGACCCAACTTCAGTGACACCAAGTCTAACCATGATCAGCATCAACAGTCGGACCATGATCAATAACCCCTTTTCTTTCCACTAGTTCCATTTTAACACACTGTCAACTATAACTATTATTTGACATAGGGCGTTTTTTATATCTTCAAATTGGCTACTTTTCTGATGAAAATCCGTGATTTTTTCTTATCTATACTGCAAACATAGGTTGTGGGTGCTCGTTAGAACCGACTCAGTGAGACGGTTATAACGAGTACCCACAATCTTTGTCTCGGAACAGAAATAGGGAAAATAATATACAACCCTGTAAATCCCCCTTTTTCTATATAAAGTGGGATTTAGAGGGGTGTTCATGGCACGGACTTGTGCACATGAACATTCCACACTGGCAAGTATAGCTTCAGAATCATATTCTATTAACAAGTCAATGTAATGAACACAAATGATGACCCCACTATATATGAGCCCCGCCAAGCGAATTTGTGTCTTCGAGCATTCCGTCATGACAAATTTTAACTGCGCATGCCCAGCCATTCAGAGGGGCCAGGGATATGGCTTTCTGGCTGAAGGTTCCTCTTGATTCACTGCTTGTATGAGCGAGCAGCGAAGGTTCTGGCGAGACTGCGTGGATGCGCAGGCTCGCCTGAACCTTCGCTGCTCGCATAGGCGATAAGTACCAAAATCGCTTGACGGGGCCAAGTTATAATATGTAGAAAAGTAGGGTTTGTAAGTGTATACATTATATGCCTTGCTTTTGCTAAAAAACATAGATTGTGGGTATTCGTTAGAACCGCCTCAATGAGGCGGTTCTAACGAACACACACAGTCTATGTTTGGAGCACAAATAAGAAAAAAGTTTTCATCAGAAAAATGCAAGAAAGTTGTATATCAAAATGACTTATTCAAACTACGCAACTGTTAAATTGTCTCACGCGGCATCGGTCACCTAAATATCTGTGACACTGAAGAGTTCATTTCTATGTCAAGTTCTGTTTTCTTCATTTTGTGGTTTGCGGCCCCCGACAATAGGGGCTTGAAGAAATATATGGGCTGCATGATGCTTCCACGCAGAGCTGAATCCGGCCCGCACACTAGTACTGGTAAACCGCTTAGAGGATCTAAGCCTGTCCAGGAACCGCGGTAAGAGGTGGACCGTCCATGCTAATAAACCCTATTGGTTTCATGGGCGACAGGGCTTGAGATGTCATTTCATCTCATTGTCGGGTATATGTCCCACAAAATTGGAAGCAACGTCTCCAAAATGACCTTTTCAGTGTTGACGGGGACGTTAAGCCTCAAAACAAGCAAACAAACAAACAAATCAACACAAATACATAGTGCGTGCTCGTTAGAACGTCCTAAAACATAGATTTTGGGTACTGAACTGCTTCAATGAGGCGGTTCTAACAAGCATCCCCTGAAAGACCTTTAACATCAAGTAACATTAACTTAAGTGTTCATAACATGGTTTTAATGTGATAGCCTCTAATTTACATATCGAAAAATGTCTGTAATTAACCAGTTTATACCTGAGTTTCTGAAGCCCATTGTCCCATTTCTAATTTTTGCACACAACCATGGGTTTAAAAATGGGTGAGGGCGGGGTTGGGGTTGGTCAAAATTATTTATGGAATGACAGTGTAGAACCTGATGAGATGGCTCTTTAGCATATCGAAACATGTCTTTAATTAACCCGTTCATACCTGAGTTTCTGAAGCCCATTTTCCCATTTCTAATTTTTGCACACAACCATGGGTTTAAAAATGGGTGAGGGCGGGGGTGGGGTTGGTCAAAATTATTAATAGAATGACAGTGTAGAACCTGATGTGATGGCTCTTTAGCGGTATGTGTACCGGTCTTCATGGTTGAAAGGCAACGGGCCTCCGTGGTCGAGTGGTTAAGAGCGCTGACTTTTAAACATTAGGGCTTTTACCGTTATGGATCGAGTCTGGCTCGAGTCACATGTCGGATGCCAAGTGCGCGAAGGGTTTTCTGGGTAATCCGGTTCTCGCCCACCTGTAGTTAACAATCAGCTCGTAATGATCTTGAAAGGACCATAAAACCGAAATCAAAAAAGAATCAAGACGGGTGGGGACGAAAGGATTGAAGCATTATATTATAATGTCATTTCATTATTTATCGGTCGGGTAATGTTGAATGATATAGCGAAGGAAATCGTTTAGACCTAGATCAGACTGCTTTGGTGATGCATTTGTAACACATATAACACTTTATATAGAGAAAACAGGGGTATAAAGGGGTATACATTATTTTTCTTATTTCTGCTCAAAGACATAGGTTGTGGGTACTCGTTAGAACCGCCTCAGTGAGGCGGTTCTAACGAGCACCCACAAGCTATATTTGAAGTATACATAAGTAAACTATCTTCAATTTTCATCAGAAAACTGACCATTTTGAGAAATAAAAGAATTCACTTTGTCACACGAATGTTTGAGACGCTAGGGATCAATGGGCCTCATGGAAAATTAGCTAATACATGCAAATGTCTATGTTTAATGTTGTTACCCTCGTTAAATAAAGACTTTACTTACTTACTTACTTACTTACTTACTTTGCAAGGGAAAGTGTGTTTCAACACTGAAACAGTCAAAAGTGGTTTTTCATATGTTTCGCGCGTGCTTACTACATGTTTATTTTGAAGTGAAATCATATAAAGAAAATAATGATAAACAAATAAATTAAACATGTATATAAATTGGGGGTCTCCCAGGCGCCTTTTGAATCGGGTTCTAAATTTTATGGTGAAAGTTTAGAAACTTGGAAAAAAAAAGACAGCGAAGAGATAAAAAATCATTCTTCATTTTCATAATGGCTATTTTATGATGATTTTATGAAATAACACCAAAAACTAGCCAAGTGACAGAAGAGATAATATTTTGACACCCTCGCCCGGGGTCGTTATTCTGTTGTTACATTCCAGTCGACTTTCGGACACATCCAGTTCGGCCATCTGGTGTTATCGCGCTAGCGAACATTTATCGCTTCGATCAGTTCTAGCGAACATTAAAACTTTTACACTGGAGGATTATAGTCTTTCCTGATCTGGAAAACGTTATGGGTCAAGATTGAACGGGGATGGGGACACTTTTCAGGGAGATAACTCTTGAAAATATGTTTACACTGTCAGTAGGGGGTCTACTCTTAAAGGAAAGAATTTGCTCTATAGAGCAAATTCTTTCCTTTAAGAGTAGACCCCTTTCGCGGAGGGATTCAGTTTATTGGAAATCAGTCAGGAAGAAACAAGAGTTGCCATCCATGTTAAGTGCATACCGGTTCACCTTCAAGGTTGATTTGCCCAAGGACGTAGTTATTAATGGCGATCTGCAAGATATCAACACTGATTCTGACAATCAAATATATATAAATATTGTTATAAGCACGGGTAGCAGATTTTTGTATTTTTCTTGTAGTGTTTTGCATGTTTATGAGATATTCAATTATTCTGGAGAGATGAAAGCTTTTATTACTAGACAATACTTCTAGGATTTACAGAACAGATATTTTCTTCAACTTTACTGAAGTGGCAGAAGAGAGCTGCGTCTATGGATGTCTGCTAACTCATGCTAAAGCTAGCCCATGACAAAAAGAGCCATTAACTCGTGAAGAAAAGCGAGTTAATGTAATGCGCATGCGCGTCTGATAACGAGGGCTAGGCCTCTGGCTTCCTGTTTGAAGTCTTCTCTGCCACCCCCCCCCACCCCCCCCCCCCACACCGCCCATACTTTGTGTTTGCCGGCAGTGAATGCGCATATGAACAGTTTGGTTGGGACGAACCGATAATTAAGTGCGCATGTCTGGCCCTGTGATCATTTTAGCGATATCGTCGCGATATCATCAGATCAACATGTCCCCTGTTAATTCCATTTTATATATGCAGGCGTATATATTATTTCTGATCAAAACACAGAATTAGAGCCGCATAAATGAGGTGGTTCTAACGAGTATACGCAATCTATGTTTTAACTGGAAACAAGGAAAATGTCAAAAGATTCCATCTAAAACACCTCTTCTAAAGTTATGAGCGCACTAATGTGCTATCGAAATGATGTCCTCTGTATATTATGAAATATCATGTTTAAAAGAGTTTATGTGCGTGCGGGCGTTTGTGCGAGTGTGTTGTGGGGGTGTGGATGTTGGGGTGGCGGTATTGTTCAGAAGAACAAAATACCACAGATATTTGTCTCGGCTGTAAGGAATCCTTTATTCTATTGTAGCTTTGGTTTTCTTATATCCAATTTCTGCAACTAATTCTGGGGGATTACGCGAGTCTTTTCTTGAATCAACATTCGTCTCCGGGGCCTCATAACTCCGTCACAAAGTACCAGATATAGGACGTTAAATTACTATTAAAGGTAATTTCCATTCTGTTAGTAATAATTTCTAGGAATCTCTATTAATTTTGATCCATTTTATTTCTCGTTTATGTCGGACGAGACAATTAATGGCGGAAGGGTATTTTCTTGTCCAAATAAAAGACCCGTAATAAGAAATCCCGTTTCGAGACATGTGCGACAGGCGATGAATCGGACAAGACTGCGCATATGTGCAGCTGGCCAGTCGCCTTCTTTTCCTGCAAACAGACTGCCAGTAAACCGTAGACGATATATGTTTGAGCGAAGGCTTAGATCAGACTGCGCATATGCGCAGTCTGATCTGAGCCTTCGCCCAAACACATGGCGCCAAATGGACTTTTTAATTGTAGGACCCACAACAAAATGTGTGATGTTTGCTTGTTTCAGTAATCCGGACACATAAATCCCAAATCCCGAGTGATACAAACTCGGAGTCCCACTACATCGAATTCAATCATAATAACTCGCAGTTCTATGGAACAGAAGGATTATTGCGCATAGCAGTAATAAGGGTAATTCTAAAGGCTATCTGGGGTTTAGGGACTTATTTCTCTCGCGGATTACAAGAAAGAATCATTCGGATATCTTTGAATAATAATTAGCAGATGACACTTTTATCAACAACAAGAGTCGATGCTTTTATCCGCTAGACTTCACCTTCTGTGATTTCCAATTTCAGATACATCTTAAGCGTAAAAGTACCAACTGTTTGCCAAATTAAATATTCTAGATTCTTAGACGCTGATTTCAATAAACAATATCTCGTTCACGGATCTCTGTGCTTTAACAGAAAATTATTTTGTCGTCGGTTTCTTCAAATGATCTCACAAATAAGTGACAGCACGCTAACAAGTCCCTGAAATGAAGACCCCTTAAACCCAACTTTATATAGAGAAAACTTGTGTGACTGGGGTTTACGAGGTTATACATTGTTTTCCTTATTTCTGCTCCAAGACAAAGGTTGTGGGTACTCGCTAGAACCGCCTTGGGTTCTAACAAGCACCCACAACCTGTTTTTTGAATAAATAAGAAAAATATCACTGATTTTCATCAGAAAAGTAGCCATTATTTGGAGATGTGAAAAAATGCACTATGTCGCACGGGTGTGCTAGCGTAATGCAAGACGTTTCTGGGAACACAGACTCAGAGTGAAGGCTGAAAAATGGTCTTGAAACTGGACTCAGGGGTTCGTTTAACCCTGATCAGAATGCGGCGTTTGATCTTTATCTACACTGTTTTGTTTGAGTTGAGGTTTTGCGTTAACGTCATTTTGGAGACGTTGCTACCAGTTTTGTGGTACTTTTACCCGACAATGAGATGCTATGACATCTCAAAGCCCAACTGTCCAAACCAACCAACAGTGCTTATATGTAGGGACGGGCCGACTCGCACGACTTTAGACTAAGCGAAACATATGCCATGCAAAGTTATCTTCATCAGGAGTAAGCGCCCCCGCCAATTGGGGCCTTGGAGAAATATATTTGGCTGCATGGTGCTTCGCACAGAGCTGAAACCGACCGAACATGCTTACTGGTAAACCGTTGAGAAGATCTAAGCCTGCCCAGGCAAAGTGGTGCGAGTCGAACCGTTCCTTAAACGCTAGCCGTTTCCTACGGCGGCAGGTCCATCACAATGTCGGGTAAAAGTCCCACAAAATTAGAAGGAACGTCTCCAAAATGACCTAAATATAGTGTTGACGGGGGCGTTGAACCTCAACTCAAACAAACAAAACATTGTAAAAGGTATCTTGTGTGTACTCATTAGAATCGTCTTAGTGAGGCATTTCTAATATACCTTTATGTTAGAGAGGATCGAAAAGATATCCCAAAGTTATCCACACTACACCTTCTGAAGCAGCGCTATGATACGCCTCGGTAAGTCAAACTACTCCTATTTCCCGAAATGGTCCCCAATCATTCGAGCCATTGAAGCTCGACTGTATTTTGTTTGCGAAGTCTCTGACTTGTCTTCACTATCAGCAAAGTCGGGGTACAGATCTCCTAAAAGGTAAAACGTTTTTTCTCCCATTTGTATGAAATGACCACTCGTGTAAGATCCTATATATGTCATGCGGGTGCGTTAAATCTTGTGCCGAAAAGGTATGTTGTGTGTACTCATTATAATCGCCTTGGCGAATGTAAGAATGTACAGTAATACCTCTAACAAACATAAGAGTGGTATGTTACAACGCATAATGTAGTAATGTAATAATTACTACATTATGAAATTTTTACTACATTATGCGTTGGCATAGTCGACGCGAAATGAAATAAAATGTCGTTTTTACTACATTATGCGTCGATACTAAGAGGTTTGAGCAAAATGAAAGAATTATTACATTTTGCGGCGATGGGTGGCATACTTAATTTTACTTCATTATGCGTCAACAGTTTGTTTGTTTGATTTGAGGTTTAACGTTCCCGTCAAGACTATTTAGGTCATTTTGGAGACATTGCTTCAAATTTTATGGGACTTTTACCCGATATTGAGATGAAATGACATCTCAATCGCTGCCGTCCAATTAAAAGCAATAGGGTTTATATGCATGGGTGGGTCGACTCGCAGCAGTTTTCCTGGACAGGCTTAGACCTTCTAAGCAGATTACGAGGACTCATGTACGGGCGGTATCAGCTCTGCGTGGAAGCATCGTGCAGCCCATCTATTTATACCCCCGGCATACGGATCGATCCCCGGCTTTTTCCAGCCTTCCGGATTCAACCGAGGTCCCGTCTCCGTATGAATGAGTCTTGAAACCAAGTTCGCTACTTCGTATGACCTAAGCTGTTGGTGGGACGGTAACTGAAACACACTCGCACTCCTTTTAACATGCAAAGATGGACAAACAACTGGGCTATGGACAGGTACAAGCCGATAGGATCCCCCGTCCCAACTTTTGTGTGCACTACACGATCATGTGTTGAGCCTTAAAACACAAATGAGGGAAAGACATCAGGCATGAGACCAAAATAGCGCAAGGCGTACGATTTTAATTTTACTGGCTTAATCAAATACAATGAAATTCCACTATTAAGACCACCTAAAATTAATACAAATTTTGTTTTTAAAGCATATTTGGAAGGTTAAAGCTACATTTTCTTTGTGATTTTGACCTTCAGTGTGCTTTTGTGGAAGACCGTCTTTTGGACTGTTCAACTGTGGTCTTAAAGACCACTTTTGAACCGTCTCAAATGTGGTCTAAATTGTAGGAATTTAACTGTATTGCTTCCTAAGTCTTTTCGAAGACAGCTATGTTCTACCATCATTACTTCATTATGCGTCGATATGGTGCATATCAACGCGAAATGAAATAATTTTTTTACTTCATTTCGCGTCGACTATGCCAACGCATAATGTAGTAAAAAAAATCAAAATGTAGTAATTACTACATTACTACATTATGCGTTGTAACAGTGGTACTTTATGTAGCTTTTATTATCTGCTTGAACAAACCAAGAGCTTTAGAAATAACCGTTGATGTTCGGCATTTTACGACGCAAAATCGTAAATTGTCGCAATTTTCTAAGCAATCTGACATTTCGATAGTATGTCTTGATGCAAATTTATGATTTTTTTCTCTCCGAGTATAAATTTGTGTCCTCGTTGGAACCGCTTCGCAGAGGCGCCCCTAAAGACTGCTCGCAATCTGTTTTTAGAGCTAATATGATAGCACTGGTGGATCGATTTTCTCTAAGTTGGGAAAATGATTCTTGTTTGGCTGTTTGGTTTAACCCTTAAATTTAACCCTTAATGCAAACAGTGTAGACCCTGATCAGACGCCACATAATGCGGCGTCTGATCTGGGTCTACAGTGTTTGCTAATGTCCCAGTTTATAAGCCAGTCAATGTTTTACAGACATGTAGCCCAATTTACTCAGCACTCTGACGTCAGAACGATAACAAAAACGCCGGCCCCAGCCCATCGGGCTTGAAGAAATATATGGGTTGCCTGCTTCCACGCAGAGCTGAATCCGACCGCACATGAGTACTGCTAAACCGCTCCGAGGATCTGCCCAATCCTGAGATGTCATTTCATCTCAATGTCGGGTAAAAGTCCCACAAAATTGGAAGTAACGTCTCCAAAATGACCTATATAGTGTTTACGGTGACGTTAAACAACAAATCAAACAAATAAGAACAACGCGGCTATTTTCTATAAATAACTCTTAACTGAATGCCAAAGAAATCAGTGATAGTCACGTGGACATCAACAGCGTGAAACTAGAGTGCTTAGTAGCTTTGGGTCGACTGACAAACAAGCACTCGACCGCAACAATGCTTACCATTGTAAAGCCCACTTTTCGATATATTAGGTGAGGTTTACGAATTGGGCCAGAAAACTTGTAACCACCATCGGCTTTAAGTATGGTTAGGGGTTAACCATAACCCTGAGCCCCGCCAAGCGAATTTGTGTCTTCGAGCATTCCGTCATGACAAATTTTAACTGCGCATGTCCAGCCATTCAGAGGGGCCAGGGATATGGCTTTCTGTCTGAAGGTTCCTCTTGATTAACTGCTTGTATGGGCGAGCAGCGAAGGTTCTGGCGAGACTGCGCGGATGCGCAGGCTCGCCTGAACCTTCGCTGCTCGCATAGGCGATAAGTACCAAAATCGCTTGGCGGGGCCCACCCTAACCCTAATCCTAACCCTACCAGAAATCGACCCTTCACTCGTCGTCTTGTGTGCGACTTTTCTGCGTCAACATTTTGCGTGCGGCTCCAAATGCCAATCACTTCTCCGCCCATACCACCTGTAGCTGGTTAAATAAGACGTAAACTTCTGCCTATTATTTTGTCATAAACAAGAGTTTATTGAACAAACATTAAACAAACTTAATTTTTATTCTATTTAAATTGATCCTCGCTAAGACGTTTGCTAACGGTCCGTGGAGGATCGTTGACATTCTTTTATATTATCTTGTCATTTCACAAACTTTTTGTTGCTAATCGAACACACTTGTCAGGTTAACAGCTGCAGCGGTGGTAAAGTTTGAACAAAAAATATAAACCAGAATATGTCACGAAATTCGATTTATTTTGCAGCATAATTAGGGATTTAAGCCAATTTAGCTGCAACGCAAATAACAATACTTGAAATATGGTTAATAGATTTGTGGCATAGTCTATCAAAGGTCAAGTATCCAATTAAGATTTTTATGTATTTTAATTCAAATGCCAAATTTATAAGTGTTTCAGTGTGTTTACTCAGATCATCTTGTATCAAGCTTTTATTTTTTCTTCTTTTCAAATGTTCTAAAAGTAGAAATCATTAACAAAATATTGGCTAGCAGAACCATTATGACAACACTCCCGTGCGACATAGTGCATTTTTTTCACATCTTCAAAATGGCCACTTTTCTTATGAAAGTCTACAATATTTTTCTTATTTATGCTGCAAACATGGTTTGTGGGGTGCTCGTTAGAACCGCCTCAATTGAGGCGGTTCTAACGAGTACCCATAACCAATGTCTACGGGCAGAAATAAGAAAAATAATGTATACTCCCGTAAACCATAGTTTTTTTCTATATAAATTGGGGTTTAGTTGGGTGTTCATTTCACGGACTTGTTAACGCGATGCGTCCTGACTAGTACTACATGCATATTTGTTTATGGTTTTGGTTTTACGGCCTTTCAAGATTATTTCATTCATATCGAGCCGATCGTTAATCAGATATAGGCGAAAATCGAAGTATCTTCCGTTGACTAGCACTATATAGGTCCCTGAAAGACCTATACGTACCAAACATCTGTAGCAGACAAAAGTCACATGGGGAGTCTGCACGTGAATCTCATTTGTATGGATTCTCTAACAAAAATCAAATTAAATTCGAAGAGGTAAATGATCAATTACTAATATTCAAATACTTTTTTTTCTGTACTGTCAGTTAATAGGTGCATGTGACATACTTCAAATAACATTTACAAAACTATAATACTATATCTGCAATTAACATGTGACGTCATCAACAAGACAATAACGATTGCAAGTCCGTGAAACGAAGACCCCTCTAAACCCCATTTTATATGGAAAAAGTGGGATTCACGGGGGTATACATTATCTGCCTTATTTTTTGCTCAAATACATAGAGTATGGGTACTGGTTAGAACCGCCTCATTGAGGCGGTTCTAACGAGCGCCCACAATCTATGTGAGGCGGTTCTAACGGGCACCTACAATCTGTGTTGAAAGCAGAAACAGGAAAGATATAAGAATTTTTACCTAAAATTTTTCACTTCTGACACCATGTTGGACGCCATTATTTCACATGGACATGTGTTCCTGATGCTCAGAAAATTGGGATATTAACGTTCATTGAAGTATTAACAACATCAGGACACAAGTAAAATGAGATTCACTTAGGTAAAGTAAAGTAAAGTAAAGTAAGTCAGTCAGTCAGTCAGTAAAATAAGTAAGTAAGTAAGCAAGCAAGTAACTAGAAAGTACACTTTAGTAAGTAAGTAAGTAAAAGTAAGTTTTGTTTGTTCTGTTTGATTTGAGGTTTAACGTCCCCGTCAACACTGTAAAGGTCATTTTGGAGACGTTGCTTCCAATTTTGTGGGACTTTTACCCGACATTGAGATGAAATGACATCTCAAGCCCTGTCGCCCAATGAAACCAATAGGGTTTATTAGCATGGACGGTCCGCCTCGCACCGCGGTTCCTGGACAGGCTTAGATCCTCTAAGCGGTTTACCAGTACTAGTGTGCGGGCCGGATTCAGCTCTGTGTGGAAGCATAATGCAGCCCATATATTTCTTCAAGCCCCTATGGGCGGAGGCCGTAAGTAAAAGTGAGTAAGTGAGTGAGTATTAGTAAGTATTCTTCATTTAGGGAGGGTAACCCATTCGATCATTACGAAAACACGCCTATACAAATGCATTGCCGTGCTTTATCTATGGCATTTGAGCATAAGAATTTTGTCGCACGCTATCCAAGTTTGGGATATTCGTGCCGCGAATCGATACCAACCTTTGTCTTACTGCCATCAAAAACATATGATTAAATACTGCGACAAAGTTTTTGAAAAATGTAGGGAGAAATCGGTTTTGGTCCATCAAAAGTTCGAATGAGGTTTTAAATAAATTGAAATCCAGATATTTTCTTGCTTTTAGTCTGTCTACTTTCGATTTTTCCACGCTTTAAACTACACTTCCTCATAACCTTATGTAAGAAAAAAATTCAATGATTTAATTGAATGGGCATTCCAATGAGAAGATACCCTCTATCTTGCATGAAATGTTCACTTCTGAAAAGCGTAAAAATTACATATTATGGTCATGTCGAAAGTGTTTGAAGCTCTCACCTTTCTACTTTACAATATTTATATCAGATTTGGTATTAAGTTATTTAGAAAAATTGTGGGTTTTTCGATGGGTACGAATTGCGCACCCCTTGTAGTGGATCTGTTCTTGTTTTGTTATGAAGAGACTTCTTGATGTCCCTTTCCTTTGAAAACCAATCTGAAATCGTTGAAGCTTTTAGCTCGACTTCTAGATATTTGGATGCTTTATTAAATATTGACAATACCTATTTCGATGGTTTGATCAGTCAGATTTGCCACCAAGAACTTCAGTTAGATAAAGCAAATTCTTCTGATACCGAATCCCCGTTTTTTTTATTTACACCTATCTATTGTAGATGGGTATGTTTCCTGCAAAATTTATGATAAACGCGATGCTTTTAATTTTGAGATTGTAAATTTCCCTTTCTTGGGTGGTGATGTTCCTCGTGCGACATTCTTCGGTGTTTATTTATATATATGTTTCGCAATTAATTCGATTTGCCGGAGTTTCTAGTCATGTAACTGACTTCAACATTTGTACTAAATTGTTAACTGCTAAACTTCTTAATCCGGGTTATCAGTATCAATAACTACACAAAGCCTTTTCTAAATTTTATAGACCTCATTCCGATTTAAATTCAAAATTCAATGTTGTACTAGGCCTATCGGAACTCGAAATTCATGGTGACTTACTATATAAAGTCAGAAAATATATGCTTGCAATGATTTCAGTACCCCAGTTCGTAAACCCACGCTTCGATATAAAAAAAAGGACTGGGTACAACATTAATGCTGTCCGACCGGCTGCATGCACGGTAGTTAACCCAATCACGGTTGATAACTTTGCTTCCCTCTTTAATTGCACGTCGGCGGGTCAGATTCCATGGCGGTTCCAGTGTAAAGGCTTCCTATTTTTTATGTAATATTGGTTGGTACCTGATTCTCTGCTTCTCGTAGGGCTTACCGGAGTCTAACTGTTGGTTTTATTTACCTTCAGCATTTCAGTTATTTCATGCTGTCGTGTCCTTATCATTGTCTCATCTCTGTGGTCGTTTGATCTCTATGTTCTTGGAGACGTTTCACTGATGAGCTAGAATGCCTTCATGAGGACTGAACAAATTATTTGTCTAAACCATGACAGAATCAATCACGAGGAATATGGACATGTATAATCGATTTACGCCCACCCCACCCCCACCTCCCCAAAGTGAAATGCTGTGTGTTTCAAGGCGGTTCTTCTGTCGCGTTTTATTTTGTTATAGTTTGTCTCTGCACGTATGTATTGCTTATGGATAGTCGTGCGACCATTTTGTTGGAAAGTTACTGTCCTTTTGGCTTACCGCTTATGATGTTTTCATTAGGGTCTAGTTATTTCATGTTCGTGTTTCTTTCTCTTTGATGTCTCTAATGGGAGGTGTGGGGTAGTTGTATCGATTCCTGATCATTGCCTTCGTTCAATGAGGTCAACACTAGGGTGCTGATCAGACTTGGCACATGCGCAGGCTGATCTGAACCTTTTTAGCTCGCAAATGACAATGTATTTCTCGTGACACTCAGTTATTGTGTCAATAAATGCTCGTATGAGAGGTCACGATCTATGCTTTTTTTTTTTTTTATCAGAATTAGGACAATAAGTGGCCTTGCAATAGTCTATTGACCCTCTGTATAAATATGTTTTTTTTTTTTTTTTTTTTTTTTTTTTTGCGGAGCGTTCCTTCTTCCATGGACTTGTCCCTGTCGGAGTTCGCACAGTACAGACTGGATCAAAATGAATTTGCGATATGTTATTGGTGTAAATCAAAAATGTCATAATAACTTTATCAAATTTTAATTATTCTTATAGAATACCTAATTCAGCCAAAGTACGACAAACCATACTGTGCTACCTGCGCAAACCAAGATCAGCCTTCGCGCCCACCTAAACTGATCAGAGTCTTCGCTGTTCAAAATGGGGCTTCTACAGCATTTGGACAGTCTAAAGAGAGACAAGAGGCGATCCTGACAGATTGCCTTGTCGCACACCTGTACTATTCCAGTCTCCGCTAAAATCACACATTTCTTCTTGCAAGGTTTGTCGAACTCTGGCGCAATTATATTTTCCAGACATTGAGACAGTATACAAAAACAAAGGTATGCGAAGAAGATGAAAAAATACAGAAAAAAAAGAAAATACAAAAAAAAAAAAGATAATAAAAATAAACCTAAAATTAAGAAACCAGAAAGTAAAACATGTACAACTGGTGAAGACTCACATCGGCCTTGTAGCTACACTATCTGGTCAGATCTTCGCCGCTTCCTCTGCAGTCCTCTCACGCCCACAGGCAAGGCTGTGATCAGACTGTACAGATCTGTTCAGAGTTTTCGTTGTACGCACATGTCATTTTGTATTAAGCCCGGTTCAAGTGATATTGACATTCTGTTCACCACTGCTAATTTTATGACAAATATAGATGTACATTTCTATATATCTATTATTTGACGTAATCAAATTGCAAATATTATACATTTTCCAATTCTTTGATAAAACAAACCTCGTTATTCAGTGTCTACTGTTGATGATAACGGAATCCGTTAACCTGAGAAACGGTCCTTTGCCATTTGGAAACTACAGAGGTGCATATCACAATGTGCATGCTCACAGCCTGTTACATGTGGGTTTACGGCGTCCTGCAAACCCGCATGCTGACAAGACGACCAAGGGTGATCTCTGACAAGTGAACGGGCAACTGTGGGATAAGGCACAAGAAAGCTGTTATATACAAGACATAAATTATTAACAATAACTTTATACAACAATACCAACACTAAACACAACATTTATTTGCTTCTATAACATTTCACTGCGCACGTCCCGAAGGCAAAACTGCGTTTTGTGCTAGGGACGGTGACGTGAAAATTATATACAAACAAATAACACAAGGTACACAAAATAAACCAACGGAAAAAAATCGCCGGCTTTATAAAAAATATAAGTCCACTTCGGGTGGACTACGTCAACGCGCTGGTGCACCCGTATTTCACTTGAAGAATTAATCACAGTCAACTGTTTATGCTTTTAACACTTTTTCTTCGTTTTATCACAAATCGTATGATTTAATCTCTGGATACTTAATCTCTGGATACTGGAGATTACATCTCAGTCCAGTAGAATATGGGATCTCAATAACTGGTCTGGACGGTCCGCAATCCGGGGTTGCCCGTCTCTAAGGGGCATTCGTACCAATACCTGCCCATGTAGACCAGGGACCAGCAGGTCACTTCACGTCATCTCGGCATTACATGCCGTCAAAACTTCGGCGTTTGGCTCGGCACAATGTTGTGGGTATTCGTTTACTTCTTATCTGCTGCTAGCATTACGATAATTTTTCAGGGTATTTATATCTATAAACACTACAGGAAAATCATGCATACTCGTGCTAGCTCGCTAAAATTGTGAGAAGTACAGATACAAGCCACAATTATAGCCATGAAGCAGATGTCAGCATGAAAATTGATCTGCGTTACAATTGCATTTCCTCTGGAGGAAAATGATGAAAATTCCCAACAGATCAATGGTTTAACTCCCGTCAGTACGAATATCCACAACAATGCGATTAGCATGAAACATATATATGGCACTTTTTGGCGCATGGCGACTTTTTAGGCAAACTACATGAAAATCACACCTATAGCGACCGACTGTATGGCAAATAATTTTCCCACAAACCGCTCATGCATAAATCGCATGATATACATGTATGCACGATTGGTGCATGAATTTGCATATTTTGCCTACCATATTTCATCTAAAATAATTTTTTTCGCCGAAAAAATGAAAATATTATGATGAAAAATTATGATATTTTTCTTATTTCTGCTCAAAATATAGATTGTGGGGCAGAAATAATAAAAATAATGTTTACCCCTGTAAACCACAGTTTTTCTATATAAAATGGGGTTCGAGGGGGTCACAGTCATACAAGCGTGTTTTCGTGACGAGGTTTTCTTGATATTGAGGTCATATGGGCCCCGTCAAGCGATTTTGGTACTTATCGCCTATGCCTATGCGAGCAGCGAAGATTCAGGCGAGCCTGCGCATCCGCGCAGTCTCGCCAGAACATTCGCTGCTCGCTCATACAAACAGTGAATCAAGAGGAACCTTCAGACAGAAAGCCATATCCCTGGCCCCTCTGAATGGCTGGGCATGCGCAGTTAAAATTTGTTATGACGGAATGCTCGAAGACACAAATTGGCTTGGCGGGGCTCATATAATCTCGGACCCAGTATGCAAGTATATTGGGTCCCTGATATAATGTATCGTAGAAAAGGCATAATGGTGTCATAGACTGTTTTATTTGCTGTTTGTAAACAGTAAGATTTTAAATATTGAATATTAGGTTAGAAAGAGAGTAATTTTTGTTTACATATACATACAAAACGGGGAAATGTGGCAGAAAATTGATCATTAAATTGTTCCATTTACGCCATTTTAATTGATTAAGGATATACCACTGAAACCGGAAACCTCTTAGCCAAGTTGTGCGTTTATCAATTTCGTCATTAAAATTAAATAGAGAAACGACCAGGAATTGATACAATCAGATCACAGATTCTTCCCACAATATCACTAGGGAAAGAAGTCGAAACATGGAGTGACGACCGTAAACAAAATGGACCACAGGTAAACCGAGCCAGCAGCTCTTTCCCAAACAAGTGGTGACTCAGACTAAAAAGGAGCAATATACATAATGGAGGAAAGAATCAGAATCACCAACATGACAAACATTAAACTGGAAGGACATGGACAACCAAAAAGGGGGGTGGAGGGGGGGGGGGGGGGAGAATCAGAATCAACGTAACAACATATATGATTAGGGAACGAATCAAAACCAGCTCTAATCACAACCGTAGCAGACGGCATTTTGGAAAATTTATTTCTCAACTTTCAGAGTAAATAAGACTTGCCATTTTATGTGAATATGCTACTGAGACGATTCACTTGATATGACAAGTGTTTTTTTTTTCATGCAAAAAGTAATTTGAAAGAAGAAGAAGAATATCGTTTAGTACAGATTCACTCTTCGCTTTTGAAATACAATGAAATTCCGCTATTAAGACCACCTAAAATTACTACTTCTGCCTTTAAAAGCTTATTTAGTAGGTTGCAGTTATTCTTTCTTTGTGCGTTCTGCATTTAGTGTCCACTGATCAGAGACCACCCTTTGGACTGTTTTGAACAGTTCCAAGAGTGGTCTTAATAGAGGCATTTTACTGTATTTATATACCTTTTGGCGGTATGGATAGTAGCTATCTCTGAATGTGCCCCTTCTGGAATATAAAATTTATTAGCCTCTTGTCATTCTTGACTTCACACTGAACGGCGGTCCGAAATTTTCATCCCTGCATCATTTTCCTACCCGTCTCACTGTACACGTATATTAGTTATCACATGAGGCAGGGTCACACCTCCAGAACTACACGTAACCGAGATACATGTATTGTGAACCTGGATTGCCAAAGCTATAGTGCAGCATTTGGCCGACTACGTGGTGGTGTCTGGGACCGAAGTGGAATCAGAGTTGACACAAAACTGAAAGTCTACAGAGCTGTGCTGCTGCCAACATTATTGTATGCATGTGAAGCATGGACACTTTACCAACACATGTGAAGCATGGAGACTTTACTTTGCCAAAAGATCGAATCACTTCCACACAAGCTGTCTTAGAAAACTCTTACAGATTAAGTGGCAAGACAGGATTCCAGGCACGGAAGTCCTGAACAGGGCATGCATTCAAAGTGTATACACTCTTCTGAAATTAGCTCAGTAAAGATGGACAGGTCATGTTGCCAGAATGCCTGAGGAACGTTTGCCAAAGAAAATTCTCAACGGAGAAATAGAAATGGGCAAACGCTCCCAAGGCGGTCAGAAGAAGCGCTACAAGGACACCCTCAAAGCCTCCTTCAGGGATTTCAACATTCCAACAGAGTCGTGGGATCAAATTTCACATGACAGAGCAAAGTGACGAGGCGTCATCAGAAGGGATACCAATGAATATGAGGAAAAAAAGAATCAGTGAGGCTTAGCAGAAACGCGCACAGCGCAAAGCCAGAGCTAAGACATCACCAACAGAGCTGTCTTCCTAGCTCTGGCCTGCAACAGACAGTTCAGAGCTAGAAGCGGTCTCATCAGCAATCTAAGAACACACGAACAGTAACATTTCTCAAATCTGATCAAGATTGGCCATTGTCAGGAATGACAGACATACTATTATTGTGAATCTTCAATAGCAGGAACCCGGTTGACTCGTTTACCATGGCTGAGTAAACAGCAACATTCGGCTTTTGTGGCACTGCCTGATATGCTTTCATTTCCCGCCATTTTCCCTGATCGTTTCTCTTTTAACCCTTATCTTGCTGAATATTCATTTAAGCCACACCCATTTCTGTCTTTCAACCAATCAAATTACTTGATGTAATTTATTGCTACACATTCATAAACTGAATGCCAAACAGTGTATATCCTGATCAGATGGCAGAATCCATCTGATCTGGATCTACACTGTTTGCAAAGATAGGGTTTGTCGTGAACAGCAAGATAAGGGTTAAATTTTCTATTCATGGGGCCAACAAATCACTGGTTCTTTTACTTTGGGCGTTTTGAATGATTTTGGTCTAACATGTATTGGAACGCAATGTACACACCATTAATGGCGATTTCATCCAGTGACGCATAAACAAACATTCTTCAAATATTCAAAGAAGCAAACAAAAGGATCAATGTAACCAGTGAAGACTGATCAGACTATGGGGATGCGCAGTCTGAACAGAGTCTTCACTGGTGTAATGGTTATTTTATAGTCCCTGATCTATTCAAGGCGCAGCAAGAGAAGATTCTCACCATGGTGGCTAGATGCACAGACTGATCTGAGTATTGGCCCAGAAGCCTTCTTGTATATTTTGTTATCGTCTGTTTCATATTTAATATTTGCTACTGTGCCATTTGAAGTGACAAGAAGTCATTATGAATGTCAAACAGTCGCTTAATTCAATTAAAATGATATCACAGGCTCCAGTATTCTGCTTCCGGTTTCAGAGTAACCGTAGAAAAAAGTCATTGACATTTACTGGAATATTTTCGGGGCCCTAGCAGATGTGACGATATAAATTAGTCAAAATACAGACTGCACTGCACTGGTGGGTCAAATGTCTCTGCGGAATGAAGGCTGGTAAAACGTTCCTGCGGTTGGATTTCAGCAGATTTTTTTTCTAATAAATGTCTCAGAATATGAATATCGAAGCGGAGGAATACTATTTATAGCGATTCCTTTCAGCGGGTTCATGTTAATCGTTAAAATAATCTAACGTACAATAGAAGCCTCCATGGTTCAGTGGATCAGCTGCTCCCCTCATAAACCAGGTACCGAGGGTTCGATCATACATCATGATGTAAATAAAAATCAAAAATGAGTTCCTTTAAGAGCAATGAAAACATTCATAAGAAAGAAGATGGGCCATACTACGTAGTTTCGGCTAATAAAGCCTCATCAGTGACCCTGTAATGATCCGGCAAAGAAAGCCAGGGGAAACATACTGCAATTTTGCGAAAGCAAGTTCCCCTGTCCATGAACTTAGTTGTTGATAGGATGTAAATTTCAAACAAACGAACAAGCCTCTTTCCTTCTGTTTGATGTGTAAAAGAGTGCTTCGTGCGTGTGTCTCTCTTACGCACTGCGTGAATTTGTTTCTGTCCGTGTGGGTGCGTGCTTGCGCACGTACATGCGCGCGTGTGTGTTTACATGAAATGCTCAGGTGCTTTGGTATATTTTGTCTCTATTGATCAAAGAGGGCGATCTTTAGGTCACGTGTTTGAAAGTTTATTAAAATATGCCTGACTATGACATATGATTTTCCTACTTATTGATAATGATATACAGTATTTTATACCGAGCCTCTCACATCAATTGAATTTTTACTTCATCCTTTATTCAGATGGTGTCTCTTGCCTATATATTAATTATGAAAATTGATAATTTATTATTTAACCGACACTTTAAAGAAAAAGTTAAATGACAATGAATAGTAAATATGTCAAGACTAATCAAACACTGTCTATACAGTATAGGCCGTGTCAGAAAAACCAGTCTCATATCCCCAGATAAGTAGGGTAAGATAACAATGACAACTTTAAGACCGTTTTTTCTTATTTTTGCATTAAAACATATATTGTGGGTACTTGTTAGAATCGCCTCGGCGAGGCGATTCTTACGAATACCCACAATTTATGATTCATTAAAACATATATTGTGGGTACTTGTTAGAATCGCCTCGGCGAGGCGATTCTAACAAATACCCACAATTTATGATTTTCTACATGAAATGAAAATTAAAGAAAACCATGTATTATTTATCTTCATGACACCTCCTGATCTGGGTTACGTATGCGTTAACATGCCCTTAACGTTGACAAGCCCAGGTACAAATGCATAAAATGATAATCTCATGCTTTAAAGCATAAAGAACTTCATTTTCATCATTATGCCTATATGAAATGTTCTGCTAAGCACGCCGATGGTGTTAAATATATGTATGTAAGTTAGAATAAAGGTGAATCTATAAATTACAAATATCAGGTAGTATTTTTCAAATCTCTGTCTATCAGGTATTTTGTTTTTAGATATGTTTTGGGTTCTGAGGGGCACCCAAAATTAGTCTCAATTTGTGATACCGTTCTTTATTGAGCGCACAATTGCACCCTTAACGCCAATAATTTATGGTTTAACAATAATGTAGACCATTGCAAACACAACTTCTTTTTCTGTAAAGTGATGTCTAGCAAGTTGTTTATTTGCTTGTTTGTATTGGAGTTTAACGACCCAGTCAACACTTATTGGGTCATTTTTGAGCCGGTCAGTTTTCCTATCCACACTTTTCCTGGGCAGGCTTATACGTAAGCGGTTAACCAGCACAGTGCACATTCTTTCGCCAGAAACAGACAACTGCCCTTCTTGAATCAGTGCAAGGTGTTTAGTACAATGTCTTCTTGACGTGATGTTAGTCTGATTTACACTAACATGACCAAAGAAGTTTGCATCTCTTGAAAGCATGGCACATTTGAGCCCCGCCAAGCGAATTTGGGTCTTCGAGCATTCCGTCATGTCAAAATTTAACTGCGCATGCCCAGCCATTTAGAGGGGCCAGGGATATGGCTTTCTGTCTGAAGGTTCCTCTTGATTCACTGCTTGTATGAGCGAGCAGCGAAGGTTCTGGCGAGACTGCGCGGATGCGCAGGCTCGCCTGAACCTTCGCTGCTCGCATAGGCGATAAGTACCAAAATCGCTTGACGGGGCCCATTTGATACTTGTTGAAAACGCATCCCACATCAATCAATTTTTGCCATGGATGATGAAGTGATTTTCCCAGGTCGTCCAGTTTTTTCCAACCTCTGATGGAAATATATATGTTAAGAAAGTCATAAACCCTTTACCGAAAAAAAAAGTCTTTGTAAATGACTTTTTCCATCGTCTTGTCTGGTATACTGCTTCATCATGCCTGTCACATTAAAACAAAAAGATTGATTTAACTTTTTGACTCACCTAGCGATTGCTACTAAGACAAAACACTGTATCATTATATAATTCCAGGGACAGATGAAAATATTTTAGTCGAGAATGACCTTGAAAAATCAAGGGCTAGGTGCAAGGTTCATTAGCATAGGTCGGCCCGCAAGCACAGAAAAATAGAAATATATGCCAGCGCATGACAAAACCTACAATAAGACATGTGCGTCCATAGAAGACTCAGATCAGCCTGCGCATCCATATAGTCTAACCAGAGACTTCTCTTGCTGCATGGAGGAGCATTGGACCCTTAGGTATCCTTAGAGCGCACAACGAAGACTCTGATCAGACTGCGCGAATGCGCAGGCTGATCTGATTCTTCGTTGGGCGCACATGTCTTATTGTAGGTTTAGTCATGCGCTGGCTCACATTGTTTTTCTTTCAGCCTTGACTGAAAAAATGTAACTGATCTGATGAAAAGTTGTGATATTTTTTTTTCTGTTCTAAATATAGATTATGAGTGCTCGTTTTAACGAGAACCCAAAATCTACTTTTTTTCAGCAAAAATAAGGAAATAATTGCATTTGTACATCCTCTTTTCTGCCTCAGTGACTTAGTGCGTATGAGCCCCCGGTGGTTTGTGTGTGTGTGGAGGGGGGGGGGGGGGGGGTGAGGAGGAGCGCTGACTCTTAAACATTAGGCCTCTCACGGCTGTGGCTTGAGACTATGAGTACCAAGCATTATGCGTTTAACAGAAATCAGGAAAACAGTAATGTATATTTCTAACAATTTCATTTTCTCCTCATAAATTGGTTCGAGTTCTCTATTTCATAGCGCTCATTAAAAAATAGATAATAATAATAAAAAACATAAATACAAGACTGGATGTTAGGAAAACGTGGCACAATACGAACCTGAACAACCTCTCAAAATACTCGTATAATCATTACGAAAACACGCCTATACAAATACATTGTAACCTTCATCGCCCCAAAAAATGAAAATTTTAAGATGAAAACTTGTGATATTTTTCTCATTTCTGCTCAAAATATAAATTTTGGGTATTCGTTAGAACCGCCGATGCGATTCTGGCGAGTACTTACAATCTATATTTTAGAACAGAAATTAGGAAAATAAGGTTTACCCGTGTAAACCCCAGTTTTACTATATAAAAGTGGGGCTCAAGGGGGTCAAAATCATATAGGCGTGTTTCCGTGATTGATAGTTTCTGGGCTTCTCACAGTTTGATAGAGATTGGGGTGTATTCGAAACCCTCAGAATGGAATCCCCATTTGAAAAAGATGCTGCACAATTCAGATGAGGCTACTCATGAAAATTCGGGCTTGGCTTTACGTTTAGGGCGAATAACTGAAATGCTGGGGCGTCCCAAAATATTCGATCAGCAAAATACTCTGGTCAGGGCCTTAGCGTTATGCTCTTTGTGCATCAAACTTCATACGAACGGTGGAAATTCAGATCAGACTGCGTGGATGCACAAACTTATCTAAGTCTTGTCAGGTGGCATAGGACTTCGTGAATGTTATAGGAGGCCTTCATGCGGACTGAAAAAAATTATTTGTCTAAATCGCGACGGAAGTAAGGGCGAGAATTGCGGCCGCGTAAAATCGATTTAAGCATCCCCCACCTCCCCCAATGGAATTCGTTCCACTGACCTTTCCAAGAGGGTTCTCCTGTCGCGGTTTATTATTGTTATGGCTTGTCTTTGAGTGTGTGCATCGCTTATATTTTTGTTTTGGATAGCCAATTGGCCATTTTGTGGGAAAGTAACTGTCCTTTTGACGTTCCGCTACAGATGTTCCCATTAGCGTCTAGTTATTTCATGTTTGTGTTACTTTCCCTTTGGTGTCTCTGATTGGAGCTGTGGGTTAATTGTATCGATTCCGGATCATTGTCTTCACTTCTATTTTATGCCGTAGCTGATAAGTTCATGGCATGAACTCGTCCATGAAATTAACACCACCTAAACCCCACGTTATATCGAAAAAAAAAACATTGATTTACGGAGGTAAACATTATTGTTCTTATTTCTGCTCCAAGACATAGGTTGTGAGTACTCGTTAGAACCCAAAGCCTATGTTTGTACTATAAATAAGAAAAATATCACAAAGTTTTGTCAGAAAAGTCACCATTTTCGAGATATGAAAGAACGCACAATGTTACACGGATGTGTTATCGGAGGAAGTTCTTCTCTTTATGATGATATTTGGAGAATGTTGATATAAATACATTTGCAATGGCGGACAGTTGACACCGTGTTCTTTCAGCGCCAAGACCCTGCGTACTGATTTTACCCAGCTCAAATATCAACCGGCGTGTGGCTCCGCTTTGAAAAATAGTATGAAACTGTATGCTCATTGAGTCAAAAACTTAAAATTGCTTATTGTTTATTAGATAAGATCTCTAAAATTATAGGTTGAACTTCCATTAGTGAATCTATGGTATTTCAAAGATAGATTGATAACATAGTCTTTTCCCTCACCATGTTGAACCTGGAGTTAGTGAGTGAGTGAGTTTTACGTCCCGCCAACAGCTAAGGTCATACGGAGACGGGACATCGGTTTAAAGACTCATCCGAAAGGCTGGAGAAGCCCGGGATCGATCCTGCGATCCCTGGTTTACAAGGCGAGTAGCGTAACCACTGCACCACGGAGGCTTCTATGTTGAACCTGGATATATTCTGTTTTGAAAACAATATAGATCCAGATCAGCTGGCTTCCTGGAAGCCAGCTGATCAGGATCTATACCGTTTTCCATTCTGCTTCTGAATCCATGGTAAAGACTGAAAACTTTCAACAGAAATGGTTGAAAATTGGGGAGGAGCGTAGCATATTGATGTATTCAACAAGGTGAGGCCTTCCACAAATCTGAAATACCATTTTCATTTTTACTGTATACGGGCTATTGTTCAACTGTACATTAGTGTCCGAATAATATCCTTGCACATACCATCTCAAAGCCAATGTCATCGCGCTTACAAAATAGAAGTGAAGGCAATGATCAGGAATCGATATCAATTATCCCACAGCTCACATCAGAGACACCAAAGGGAAGGAAATACAAACACGAAATAACTATACCCTAATGGAAAGATCAATAGCGGAAAGCCAAAATGACAGTTACTTTCTCACAAAATGGCCAGTTGGCTATCCAAAAACAAGAAGATATAAGCGACACACACATTCAAAGACAAACACAACAAACATAAACCACGACATAAGAACCGCCTTGAAGCGGTCAGTGAAAAGAATTTCACTGGGGGCTTAAATCGATTTAAGCGGCCGCAATCCTCGCCCTTACTTTCGTCGCGATTTAGACAAATAATTTGTTCAGTCTGCATGAAGGCTAACTCATCAGTGCAACATCCTCGTGAACACAAACATCAAACAACCACTGAGAACCAACAGTTAGACTCCGATGAGTCTAACCAGAAACAGAGCACCAGGTACCTTCCAACATTACTTAAGTAAGCCTATACACTGGAACCGTCATATAATCTGAGGCCTGACCCACCGTCGTGCAATTAAAGAGGGAAGCAAAGTTATCAACCGTGATTGGGTTTACTATCATGCATGCAGCCTGATTAAGACGCTTAGCAGTTAACAATGTATTACGAGTGTTGAAGTCAGTTCCATTTCTAGACACTCTGGCAAATCAAATTAGTTGCGAAATGTAAACTCCATATGATGCCGCACGAGGAACATCATCATCATCGAAAGGAAAGTTTACAATATCAAAATCATCGCATTTACCATATATTTTGCAGGAAATAAAACGCATCTTCAATCGATAAATGTAAATCAAAAAATGGGGCCTCGGTAGGTATCAGAAAAATCTGCTTTATTTAACTGAAGTTCGGGGGGTTGGGGGGGGGGGGTAAATTTGACTGATCAAAACATCGAAAAAGGTATTGTCAATATTTAATAAATCATCTAAATACAGTAGAACTTCGATGGCTCGAACACCGCTGGCTCGTTTACCATGGCTGAGTCGAACCCTTTCTTGAGTCCCTAGGGAATTTCGCTACATAAGAAATTGTAAGGGGAAGATTTAGGCTATTTTCTTTCCTTATCTTGCAAATGTACGCTGTGTGTACTCATTAGAATCGCCTCAATGAGGCGATTCTAATGTGTACACGCAGCATACATTTATGTTATAGATCACCGAAAGGAAGCCCGAAACTATCCCCTTTACGCCTCCTGGCAGTAACCCTCAGTGGCTCGAACTACCCCTGTCTCGAACAGAATTTCGTGGTCCCAAAGGTGTTCGAGCCATCGAAGTTCGACTGTATCTAGAAGTCGAGCTAAAGACTTCGATGATTTCAGTTTGGTTTTCAACGGGAAGGGACATCATGAAGAAGTCATAACAAAACAAAAACAGATCAGCCACAGTGGGTGCGCAATTTGTACCCATCGGAATACTCACTATTTGTCTAAATAACTTAGTACCATGTCTAATATGCAAATGTTGTCAAGTAGAAAGGTGATGTAGCTTCACACACTTTCTGACATGACCATAAAGTATAAGTTTATGCTCTTCAGAAGCGAAAAAAGTATTTCTTACATTACATGCAAGATAGAGGGAATCTTCCCTATGAAATGTCCATTCAATTAAATCATTATTTTTCTTTTAGATTTTTGTGTTCACGGAGATGTTGCACTGATGAGTTAGGATGCCTTCATGCGGACTGAACAAATTATTTGTCTAAATCGTGACGGAAGTAAGGCCGAGGATTGTCGCCACGTAACATCGATTTAAGCCCACCAGTGGAATGCGTTTCACTGACCGTTCTGTCGGGGTTTATTTTTGTTATAGCTTGTCTTTGAGTGTGTGTATCGCTTATATTATTTTGCTTTTGATAGCCAGTTGGCCATTTTGTGGGAAAGTAACTGTCCTTCTGGCTTTCCGCTAGTGATGTTTCCATTAGGGTCTAGTTGTTTCATGTTTGTGTTTCTTTCCCTTGGTGTCTCTGATGGGAGCTTTGGGTTAATTGTATAAATTCCTGATCATTGCCTTCACTTCTGTTTCTTATGAAATTTCTTAAATACTCAGTATATGGTGACGTAAAGACGTCATTGGTTTCGGAGGTAATAAGTTGGTATTTTGAGAGTTAAAATAAATGCGTTTCTTCACTAGTTTCTGAATGCTAAGTTTCAATTCTTTCAGGACTTTATGCTCAACATGCTGACGTTTACACCATCAATTGCAAAATTCATTTAAGGAAGCAGCGATTTCTCCTCTACACTTATTGAAATCAATTTAAGAAGGAAATCGATGTTTCGGTCCTTCAGAAAGTTTTTTAAAGTAGGTCAAGGACACAGTGAAAGTAACAAGTCAAAAACTATAGTTGCAGCAGAAAGACCTTGTCAGAACTGTATGACACCAAATGGTTCAGTAAGAAGTGGTTACTAAAACGTTTGCTAAATACAGACAGACCAAACACTGTGTGTTCGCGAATCTTCGATTCTCGTTGCATAATAAATCAATGCATGTGTATAGGTCACTCAGCTATATGCACACGAATATAAAGTGTAGAGACATATCAATCAATGACAGAAGAAAAAAGAAGACCACCGATTAGACAAGAAAAGATATAAAAGATCTTACATGAGTGCATGCTCATGTATTATTGAATTTATTAAACGAGTTGAGGAAAAGGTATAAAATGGGAGACTCTGTCGAGCATTTTATCCCTTTTCCTCAACGAGTTTAATAAATTCAATAATACATGTGCACGAATGCAAGATTATGTTTATCATATGACATTTAAAACGCATTTTGTTCACGAATTGTTTACAAAAAATGTCAATATTCCGCCATTAGAAAACGCGACGTCGTTAATTAAGGACGTCGTACATGTAACGTTATGGGGCGTATCTTACTAATTTGCATTTTTAATCTACTAGTGGATTATCGAATTTATCATATGACGTCGTTGATAAGCAGTGGATAACGTCGTGTAATAAATATCGTATGACCACACGTGTAATAACACTTTGGCGGGATTAAGTAACGTCATGACGACGTCCTAGTCAACAATGCATTTTTCGTAGAAAACTTGTCAAATTAAAAGGCGATTAAATCCAATTTAAAGTAGTCATATGATAAAGAGAATCTTACACTCGTGGTCATTTCATATGAAATTTATGAAACTCACCAAAGGCTCGTTTCATAAATTTCATATGAAATGACCACTCGTGTAAGATCCTCTATTTATTACATGGCGTTATTACACTCTCAGACGCGACGTCATATGATAAATGGCACAAATGACTCGAATATGATTGCATTGTACCATTTTGTACTGACTAGTAGTATTATTGTGAATAGTAGTAAGAGTATAATAATTATTTTCATTATTATAAGTCCCCAAACATAGGTCGTAGGTGTTCGTTAGAACCGCCCGAATGGCGGTTATAACGAGTGCCTACAATGTATGTTTTGGAGCAAAATAATAGAATAAGAATGTATGCCCCTGTTAATTCCACATTTTCGTTTTACGCTGTATATTACCCGGTGAGTGTGTGAATTCGGGTTTAACGTCGCTTTCAACAATTTTTCAGTCATATCACGACGGTGTCTGGTTGCGACAGGGAGCTCAATGCTCACTTTTATAGTGCTGCCTCACTGAAGTATCATGTCCCAGACACATTACATGATACCACACCCAGTCACATTATCCTGACACTGGGTCGACCAGTCCTATATCTACCCCGTAAATCTGAGTGCCAAGCGAGGAGCAGCTAGTACCATTTTTAACGACTTTGGTATGTCGCGGCCCGGGATCGAACCCGTGACCTCCCGTTCCCCGGAGCGGACACACTACCAACTGAGCTATCGGGGCCGGTTCATTAGAGGTTCATTACCCGGACCTCTCCCTGTCCTTCATCATTGTGTAGGTTTTATTGTCTAGTCACTTGGGATCATTGATTCCATTAATGGAACTTTGAAAATATTTGAGGGTCACTTATGAGGACTAATTGGCCGAAACTAGCTATTCTGGTCCAGAAAACTTGTACAATTGACAGTTTTCAGTTGTTTTGGTGTATTCTTTGCTTCCAAAGGATAACCTTTGTATAGAACATATTGAGGTAATTGGGACTGTGTGACCATCTTAAAACGTCTCCCTGTCCTTCATCATAGCGTAGGTTATTAAATGTGTTTTTCTTTATAAATAAAGGCGTTAATTATTATTAATAATATCATTATTATTATTATTATTATTATTACTACAATATAATATTATTATTCTTTATTCACAGTTGAAAATCCATCACGATCTCAAAAGGAATTTACAAAATAATTACCCATAGATAACAACCGTCTTACCCTTTGAATGTCTCTTTTCAGTAAAGAAACGTTATTCGTTCGGATGGGAAATGCAAATTTGAACCCCATACAAACTTGAAAACGTGTGAGATTAAGGCATTCATTGCGAAAACACGCCTATACAAATAAACTTTACCGCCGAAAAACGAACATTTTAAGATGAAAAAAATGTGATATTTTTCAAGGGATTTTCCTAGTGTAAATTTGGGGCCGGTAATCGGCCCCTTTTTTCCCCAATTTAGAGACAGATATTCCCAAATTTTACAACAAATTTCCCAATTTCTGATTTTGTGCTACATTTTGATGAAAATTTCATGAAAATTGAACCAGAATTGTAAAAGTTACAGCTGATTTAAATTCCCAACTTTAAATATTAGCGAGCTGTTTTTCCCGAACCCAACGGCCCCTGGACCCCGATTATGAAGTGTAGGAAAATCCCTGTTTTCTTATTTCTGCTCTAATATGAAATAAGAAAAATAAGGTCTACCTCTGTTAACCCCAGTTTTACTATATAAAAGGGGGGTTCAAGGGGGTCAAAGTTACATAAGCGTGTTTTTGTGATGTTTCATACCACTCAACATAACACACTTCTTCATCCGGGTCGTGTTTGTATGCACTCTGGGCAAGTTTATCACTCGATACTTCCAAAACAGTAAGAATAAATATACAGGAGAACGGAACAACAAGGCATAAAACTGGGCCTTCATTATACCCAATAATGACGAGTACATAAAGAATTACTCGGAAAACGGGTATTACTGGGATAAGATGGATTTTCCATCTAAACCCATATTTGACAATCGAATCTTCCACTTAGTTTAGTAAGTTCGGAATTGTTCATTTCCAATTATAGGGGTGTCAGATTTGTTTTTGTTTGTGGCAAATTTAAAAAAAAAAATGAATTCTCTTTATAGCAAACAATGTTGACCCTGATCAGACACCGCGTTCTGCGGCGTCTGATCAGGATCTACATTGTTTGCCAATGTCAGAAAAAAGGGCCGCTACGCATATAAGATGGTTTTCCTCTCAGAATTGACTGTTGACTGTAAATATCCATTTCATCGTTGTTGATTTCCAACTTAAATTATTATTTAAACTCTGTTTGTTTTCAGTTGATTAGCTATTTACAAGTTGACTTTGAATAGCTACTCCGTAAAAATTATCGTCTTCACTACCCCACTAGGGAAGGGTCAGTACAAAAACTCGGTATCACCCAGTGAGGGTCGACCCTGAAGTGATCGATCTTGTTTCGGTTCAATTAGAATCTGCACATTTTGAGACTTACACGTGAAATGAGAGAGTCACTTAGTAGGTAGTAATAAAATTATCAGGGGGGCTAATAAATTTGCTTCCGTAAGGGATCATATCCATAGTTTGTCAAAATATTATTCATATCATAAAAGGATGCTTGGAATGAAAATTAGCGAATTGTAAATTAAATCAGGATCATCGTCAGGTGTAATTATTACCGTGTTACCCTAAATATTCGAACACTTTTTAATAAACCTCATTGTGTCATAAAATGTTTGGCCGCGAAGACTTTTGCTCTGTGGAAAACAGTGCAGAACCAAATCAGACTGCTCCTGAAGTAGCAGCTTGATCTGTGTCTAAACTATTTGCTAAAGACTACCTTTTAATAATTTTGGTGTTCGAATTTTTAGAATGAATACGGCATCAATTAGTTATAGTAAAACAAAATGTATCACAGTGACCTATCACCCAGATAGACCTGCTTATTTATAAAGCATCTGTCATAGTCGAAAATTTGAAGGTATATTGAGTATATTAATATTAATCAGCCATAAACTAGTCTGGTGTGAGTACAAAGAGCTCTACAGCAGAGCTTTGCTCTTTGCGTGGCGGGCATTTTTTTTTCACACTTCAAAGACTTGTTATCGTTTTACACCTATCCAAAACCTAGAACAAAATAAAGCCGATGTCATTTTCCATTACGAAAACACGCCTATACAAATACATTGCAACCTTTATTATCCAAAAAATGAAATTTTTTTTTCTAATTTCTGTATGAAAAAAATCACGGATTTTAATCAGAAAGTAGCCATTTTGGAGATGTGAAAAACTGCACTATGTCACATGACGGGTGAGCTATGGTAATGTTTGAACTAGGACATGTCCATTGATGTCATTGGGAGATTTTTTTTAGGACCCTCTCAAGATTATATTACTCATATCGATCCGATCGTTAATCAGAGGTGCGCGAAAACAGGAGTATCCGGAGAAAACCACCTGACCTTCCGTTGCAGAACTTGGCGTCTCACATGTGACCCGAGCCAGGCTCGAACCCACAGAGGTGAGAGACCTAATGAATAACAGCCAGCGCCCATACCCACTAGGCCTTAGAGGCCCGAACATTCGTAGTTTAGTATAATCATCAACATATTAGCGAATAGAGTAGATCCTGATGAGCGGGCTCATAATGAAGCGTCTCATTTATATCTACACGTGTTTTGCGTGGTACCAGGGTTGAAAGGGTTAAAATAAGTGTTAAGTCTGGAGAGTGATGACTTAACCCTTGTCCTGCTGAGCCCGGATATGCTTTATTTTCCAAACAATGAAGATCCAGATCAGATGGCTTCTGACGAAGCCATCTGATCAGGATCTACATTGTTTGCCATTCAGATTGTGAATTTGTTGTAATAATTTGCATCAAGTAATCCGATTGGTTGATAATCGATAGTGGGTGTGGCATATATGAATATTCAGCAGGACAAGGGTTAATACCAGGGAAAATGATTTTACATGATCCGTCAAGTCTGGTTGAACTAAACCGGTTTCGTTGCATCCAAATCTTCACCCTCAACAAGTCCATGTAATGAACATCCGTTGTGAGTCCCACTTTTTATAGAGAAAACTGCGCTTACAGGGGTTCAAATTATTTTTTCATATTTCTTCTCCAAGTCATTTGTTTTGTTTGAATTTAGATTTATAGTCCCCGTCAACACTATTTAAGTTATTCTGGAGACGTTGATTTCAATTTTGTGAGACTTTTACCCGACATTGGGTAATGACTTCTCCAGCCCTGTCGCCAAAGAAACCAAAATGCTTATATGAATTGGACCACTTTGTCATCTAAACGGTTAACCAGTACTTGTGTGTGTGGTTAGTTTCACGTCTGCGAAGAAACACCATACAGTCAAATCTATTTCTCCATGCCCCGATAGGCAGGGCCGATGCAAATCTGTTTGGACTAAACTGGTTTCTAAATTTCCATGTAATGATCTCACGTTTTATAGTGAAAACTGCGCTTTACAGGTGTTAAAATTCTTTTTTTTCTTATTTCTTCTCCAAGACATACGTTGTGGGTACTCGTAAGAACTGACTCATTGAGGCGATTCTAACGAGCACTCACAGCATATGTTTGGGGTATAAATAAGAAAAAAATATCACAGAATTTTACGGAACCCGGGAAGGGACATGATTTTTTATTTTTATTATGTTGTGCGAACAAGATAATATCTTGAGCGGACAAGATATTATCTTGTTCGGACAACATATTATCTTGTGCGGACAAGATATTATCTTGTGCGGACAAGATATGATCTTGTTCGCACAACATAATATCTTGTGCGCACAAGATGTTATCTTGTTCGCACAACATATTATCTTGTTCGCACAACATAGATTTTGGGAAGTTGTGCGGACAAGATATTATCTTGTGCGGACAAGATAATATCTTGAGCGGACAAGATAATATCTTGTGCGCACAAGATCTATGTTGTGCAGACAAGATATTATCTTGTGCGGACAAGATAATTTCTTGTTCGCACAACTTAATATCTTGTGCGGACAAGATAATATCTTGTGCACACAACTTATAAAATAAAAAAAAAATCATGTCCCTTCCCGGGTTCCGTAGAATTTGCATCAGAAACATAATCGTTTTGGAGATATGAAGAATGAACATTGTCGCACGTGTGCCAACTTCATTATTCCAAAACTATGCAAACATTACCATTACAGCTCAAGGGTTTTCATCGTCTTTACAGTGGACATTACTATATCCGACTTCGACTTAAGAAATAGATCAGCTCTAGCTGTGATTTGTTGAGTAATAAATCACAGTTTGGAGGTCAGTTGTAAAGTAGACAAATCACGAGCGCTAATAAATCACAGTTTGGAGGTCAGTTGTAAAGTAGACAAATCACGAGCGCGTAGCGCGCGTGATTTGTCTACTTACAACTGACCGACAAACTGTGATTTATTACTCAACAAATCACAGACAAGAGCTGATCTATTTCGATTCTAACACGCTGAAAATCGCTAATAATGTTGTTGTTTCCTTCAAAATCTCACAACCTTTCGCCATTGTTAGAAGAAATCCCGCTAAAATTATCGACTGAATCACATGCATTTATATCCTTTTCTAACGTTTCCGATGCGAGAAAATGACGTTTTACCGTCTAACGTCAAGGAAATCGACTAGTGACGTCATAAATTAGCAGTTTTTAATGACGTCACCCGTCACGCTCTTCCGAGCTGTGATTTGTTGCAGAATAAAACACAGCCGTTTTCCATTGCCTATATAGGCGCGCTGTGTTAGAATTCTATATAAAATGCCATTAAGACATAGAAAAATGTTCCAGAAAGGAATAATTCGAACCAATGAGTTATAGTCTATGAGCATTAGGTCACGACACATACTGCGAATGACTTAAGTGTATCTTTTTTTCCCCTAACACAAAGGTATGGCGTTTGTACTCATTAGAATCGCCTCCTCGATGGATCTCCAAGGGACTCAGAAGATTCAGTTCGAATCAACAATGACAAATGAGCAGCTTGTTTAAGATTTCAGCAATACGTTTTTTTTTCAAAGCATTTGATGGACTTGCTTTAAAAATGTATTTGGTGTTAATAGATACAGACCCACAATTTTGTTAACTGATATCATACGCGTCCATTATGGAATTTTGAAAATATGTGAGGGTCACCTAATTGGCTGAAGCTAGCTAGTCTGGTCCAGAAAACATGTACACCCTATACTTTTCAGCTTTGTGGTGCCTTCTTAGCTTTGATAAAAGCATGCGATTTGTCAACCGATACCCTCATTTCAGTTCAAGACTTTAAGGTCAAAGCCATTTTTCCGACCTATATCATGGATTTAGGTTATATTCAGTATTATGATATAGGTCAAGTAAAGACCCACACCCAGCCTGCCCATGACCTTAAGGACTTATGAAATTTTATGTTAAAAAGTTACATTAAACTTTTTCAACTGCTTACATGATGGATTAGGTATATGTTTGGTGCAATGACAGATATGATTTCAAAGTTTTATTCCCTGCCATGATCTCAAAGTCCGGGCCTCCGTGGCCTAGTGGATAAGAGCGCTGACTCTTAGTCATTAGGTCTCTCACCGCCGTAGGTTCGAGCCTCGCTCGGGCCACGTGTGAGACGCCAAGTTCTGCAACGGAAGGTCAGGTGGTTTTTCTCCGGGTACTCCGGTTTTCGCCCACCTCTGATTAACGATCGGCTCGATATGAGTGAAATAATCTTGAAAGGGCCGTAAAACCCAAACCAAAAAAAAAAAAAAATATCTCAAAGTCACGGTTAGTGTAGAAACATAACGTTAACAAGTCCGTGCAATGAGTCTCTCCCTAAACCCCACTTTATATAGAGAAAACTGGGGTTTACGGGGTATACATTATTTTCTTATTTCTGCTCCAAGACATAGGTTGTGGGTACTCGTTAGAACCGCCTCAATGAGGCGGTTCTAACGAGTACCTACAACCTATGTTTGTAGTGTAAATAAGAACAATATCACGGATTTTCAGCAGAAAAGTAGCCAATTTGGAGATGTGTAAAAATGTCGCACGGGCGTGCCAAAGAAAAAAAAGAAAAGAAACATGACATATTGCATTTAGGGATTTCTAACTTTCTTGCAAAGTAACGGTTGAAAAGTGTCCAACCGTTCCATCATTTACGTCACGTGCCATTGTAAGACAATCGTGCTGACAGACTTAAATGGATATTTGTCGTACAATATGATTATTTTCTTTCACTATCAATTTTGACATTTTGAAGGTTTTTTTAATTTGAATTTAAAATGTGCACAAGATGGATCAATTTGACATTGGCAGTGAGATGTTTTTATACCTTACGGAAAAAAATTGACTGTGAATATGGACAGCGACTAATGCATCTTGTGTCCTACAAATATGCTGTCATTAAAATATTAAACACTAATGTTTTACAGGAATTAAAATTTATCACAGTGACATTGACAACTAAATATTTTACTTTTAACAGTTAAGTTTAACACCTGGGAAGATAGCCTAAAGCCCATCCATGATAATCTATTACTCTCTCTCTCTCTCTCTCTCTCTCTCTCTCTCTCTCTCTCTCTCTCTCTCTCTCTCTCTCTCTCTCTCTCTCTCTCTCTCTCTCTCCCTTGAAGAATGGATAAACAGAAAACGGAATATTGATACGGCTCTCCTCAGATCTCAGATCAACAACTTCATACACACGTGGCATAATACTTTCTTCTCTCTCTCTCTCTCTCTCTCTCTCTCTCTCTCTCTCTCTCTCTATGATATTATATTCTCCTGACATTAGCAACTTTCAGCTATGAACATATATTCCGCATAATGAGTACCACAGTTTACACTGTCCTCGTTAATTGGGCAATGGAATCTTCTACTCAAACTCATCAAACTCATTCAAACTCAGTATTCAAACTCATCCTAGGTTTTATCTCCAGTCACCTTACATATAGGTTTCAGAAAAATTTGATCAAAACTGAAGGGGCTACGGTGATGACAAGGTAAAAAATTGACATTTTCAGCCATCAAAGGGTCATAACTATATAGTTAATGGGGCAACTTGGCCGGTTTTCGAACTCATCCAAGGTTTTATCCCCAGCCACCATACATATAAGTTTCAGAAAGATCCGATCAAAACTGAAGGGGCTACAGTGTTGACAAGGTCAAAAATCAACATTTTCAGCAATCAAAGGGACCTAACTCTATGATAAATAGGCCACCTTTGCCGGTATGCGAACTCATCCGAGGCTTTATCCCCAGCCACCTTGCATATAAGTTTCAGAAAGATCCGATCAAAACTGAAAGGGCTACGGTGATGACAAGGTCAAAAATCGGCTTTTCAGCAATCAAAGGGACGTTACTCTGTGATAAATGGACCAACTTGGCTGGTTTTCGAACTCCTCCGAGATTTTATCCCCAGCCACTTTACATATAAGTTTCAGAAAGATTCGATCAAAACTGAAAGGGCTACAGTGATGACAAGGTCAAAAATCAGCAATTTCAGCAATCAAAGGGACGTTACTCTACGATTAAAGGGCCGACTTGGTCGGTTTTCGAACTCATCCGAGATTTTATCCACAGCCACCTTACATATAAGTTTCAGAAAGATCCGATCAAAACTGAAGGGGCTACGGTGATGACAAGGTCCAAAATGGGCATTTTCAGCAATCAAAGGGACGTAAATCTATGATAAATTGGCGGACTTGGCCGGTTTTCGAACTCATCCGAGGTTTTATCCCCAGCCACATTACATATAAGTTTTAGAAAGATCCTATCAAAACTGAAGGGGCTACGGTGATGACAAGGTCAAAAATGGGCATTTTCAGCAATCAAAGGGACGTAACTCTATGATAAATGGGCCGACTTGGCCGGTTTTCGAACTCATCCGAGTTTTTATCCCCAGTCACCTTACATATAAGTTTCAGAAAGATCCGATCAAAACTGAAGGCGCTACGGTGATGACAAGCATTTTCCCATAGTAAGTCTATGGGACCTTGTGGTTGCCATAGGAACCAAAGTTTTAGAGCGATTTCAAAAAAAAAGTTTCTGTCATCAATGCCCCACCAGAGGCATGCTACAGATGAGAAATGATTGAGATCAGCGTGCAGGATACAGAGATATAGCTGCTCAAAAGTGTGGACGGACGACGGACGGACGGACGGACGACGGACGACCCACTATACTATAAGCTCCCCTGGAGCCTTCGGCCCAGGTGAGCTAAAAAAGATGATTTTCATCTCGGAGTTGAATGTTGACTGTAAATATTCATTTCAACGTTGTTGATTGCCTACTGTAAATTATTATTTAAACTTTGTTTTCCGTACAAGTTGACTTTGAATAGCTACTCCGTAAAAATTATCACCTTCACTACCCCACTAGGGAAGGGTCATTACAAAAACTCGGTATCACCCAGTGAGGGTCGACCCTGAAGTGATCGATCTTGTTTCGGTTCAATTAGAATCTGCACATTTTGAGACTTACACGTGAAATGAGAGAGTCACTTAGTAGGTAGTAATAAAATTATCAGGGGGGCTAATAAATTTGCTTCCGTAAGGGATCATATCCATAGTTTGTCAAAATATTATTCATATCATAAAAGGATGCTTGGAATGAAAATTAGCGAATTGTAAATTAAATCAGGATCATCGTCAGGTGTAATTATTACCGTGTTACCCTAAATATTCGAACACTTTTTAATAAACCTCATTGTGTCATAAAATGTGTGGCCGCGAAGACTTTTGTTCTGTGGAAAACAGTGTAGAACCAAATCAGACTGCGCCTGAAGTAGCAGTTTGATCTGGGTCTTCACTATTTGCTGAAGACTACCTTTTAATAATTTTGGTGTTCGAATTTTTAGAATGAATACGTCATCAATTAGTTATAGTAAAACAAAATATATCACAGTGACCTATCACCCAGATAGACCTGCTTATTTATAAAGCATCTGTCATAGTCGAAAATTTGAAGGTATATTGAGTATATTAATATTAATCAGCCATAAACTAGTCTGGTGTGAGTACAAAGAGCTCTACAGCAGAGCTTTGCTCTTTGCGTGGTGGGAATTTTTTTTCACACTTCAAAGACTTGTTATCGCTTTACACCTATCCAAAACCTAGAACAAAATAAAGCCGATGTCATTTTCCATTACGAAAACACGCCTATACAAATACATTGCAACCTTTATTATCCAAAAAATGAAAATTTTAAGATGAAAAATTGTCATTTTTTTCTTATTTCTGTAAGAAAAAAACACGGATTTTAATCAGAAAAGTAGCCATTTTGGAGATGTGAAAAACTGCACTTTGTCACATGACGGGTGAGCTATGGTAATGTTTGAACTAGGACATGTCCATTGATGTCATTGGGCGATTTTATTTTTTTTTTTAGGACCCTTTCAAGATTATATGACTCATATCGATCCGATCGTTAATCAGAGGTGCGCGAAAACAGGAGTATCCGGAGAAAACCACATGACCTTCCGTTGCAGAACTTGGCGTCTCACATGTGACCCGAGCCAGGCTCGAACCCACAGAGGTGAGAGACCTAATGAATAACAGCCAGCGCCCATACCCACTAGGCCTTGGAGGCCCGAACATCCGTAGCTTAGTATAATCATCAACATATTAGCGAATAGAGAAGATCCTGATGAGCGGGCTCATAATGAAGCGTCTCATTTGGATCTACACGTGTTTTGCGTGGTACCAGGGTTGAAAGGGTTAAAAAAAGTGTTAAGTCTGGAGAGTGATGACTTAACCCTTGTCCTGCTGAGCCCGGATATGCTTTATTTTCCAAACAATGAAGATCCAGATCAGATGGCTTCTGACGAAGCCATCTGATCAGGATCTACATTGTTTGCCATTCAGATTGTGAATTTGTTGTAATAATTTGCATCAAGTAATCTGATTGGTTGAGAATCGATAGTGGGTGTGGCATATATGAATATTCAGCAGGACAAGGGTTAATACCAGGGAAAATGATTTTACATGATCCGTCAAGTCTGGTTGAACTAAACCGGTTTCGTTGCATCCAAATCTTCACCCTAAACAAGTCCATGTAATGAAAATCCGTTGTGAGTCCCACTTTTTAAAGAGAAAACTGCGCTTACAGGGGTTCAAATTATTTTTTTCATATTTCTTCTCCAAGTCATTTGTTTTGTTTGAATTTAGATTTATAGTCCCCGTCAACACTATTTAAGTCATTCTGGAGACATTGATTTCAATTTTGTGAGACTTTTACCCGACATTGGGATAAAATGACATCTCCAGCCCTGTCGCCAAAGAAACCAAAATGCTTATATGAATTGGACCACTTTGTCATCTAAACGGTTAACCAGTACTTGTGTGTGTAGTTAGTTTCACGTCTGCGAAGAAACACCATGCAGTCCAATCTATTTCTCCATGCCCCGATAGGCAGGGCCGATGCAAATCTGTTTGGACTAAACTGGTTTCTAAATTTCCATGTAATGATCTCACGTTTTATAGTGAAAACTGCGCTTTACAGGGGTTTTAATTCTTTTTTTCTTATTTCTTCTCCAAGACATACGTTGTGGGTACTCGTAAGAACTGACTCATTGAGGCGATTCTAACGAGCTCTCACAGCATATGTTTGGGGTATACATAAGAAAAAAATATCACAGAATTTGCATCAGAAACATAATCGTTTTGGAGATATGAAGAATGAACATTCTTGCACACCAGACAAGGAAATCCGTGATTTTACCCTGGGATAGAAATTTATGTTCTGACCCTGGTGTTCCGACCCCAAATCGAATATAATCGCGTGTTTGATAAATGCACTGGTTGATTACAACCTCATGCGCGGCGGCGTCATGCGTGACGTCACTAAACATTCTTGTTGTGTCATCACAAAATGGCGGACGTCGGTAACCGAAGTGACAGCAGCATTAAAAATTCGCAATAGAAATGAAAGGTATGCAAGAAAAAGAATCCAATATGGGTGTGAGGGGTGGATAGAAAAATCCGTCCCTCGGGATCACTGTCCGGCATCACTCGGCAAGCCTCGTGATGCCGGACAGTGTCCCTTGGGACGGATTTTTCAATCCACCCCTCACACCCATATAAGATTCTTATATTGTCGCACGTGTGCCAACTGCAATATTCCAAAACTATGCAAACATTACCATTACAGCTCAAGGGTTTTCATCGTTTTTACAGTGGACAGTACTATATCCGACTTCGACTTAAGAAATAGATCAGCTCTAGCTGTGATTTGTTGAGTAATAAATCACAGTTTGGAGGTCAGTTGTAAAGTAGACAAATCACGAGCGCGTAGCGCGCGTGATTTGTCTACTTACAACTGACCGACAAACTGTGATTTATTACTCAACAAATCACAGACAAGAGCTGATCTATTTCGATTCTAACACGCTGAAAATCGCTAATAATGTTGTTGTTTCCTTCAAAATCTCACAACCTTACGCCATTGTTAGAAGAAATCCCGCTAAAATTATCGACTGAATCACATGCATTTATATCCTTTTCTAACGTTTCCGATGCGAGAAAATGATGTTTTACCGTCTAACGTCAAGGAAATCGACTAGTGACGTCATAAATTAGCAGTTTTTAATGACGTCACCCGTCACGCTCTTCCGAGCTGTGATTTGTTGCAGAATAAAACACAGCCGTTTTCCATTGCCTATATAGGCGCGCTGTGTTAGAATTCTATATAAAATGCCATTAAGACATAGAAAAATGTTCCAGAAAGGAATAATTCGAACCAATGAGTTATAGTCTATGAGCATTAGGTCACGACACATACTGCGAATGACTTAAGTGTATCTTTTTTTCCCCTAACACAAAGGTATGGCGTTTGTACTCATTAGAATCGCCTCCTCGATGGATCTCCAAGGGACTCAGAAGATTCAGTTCGAATCAACAATGACAAATGAGCAGCTTGTTTAAGATTTCAGCAATACGTTTTTTTTTCAAAGCATTTGATGGACTTGCTTTAAAAATGTATTTGGTGTTAATAGATACAGACCCACAATTTTGTTAACTGATATCATACGCGTCCATTATGGAATTTTGAAAATATGTGAGGGTCACCTAATTGGCTGAAGCTAGCTAGTCTGGTCCAGAAAACATGTATACTCCATACTTTTCAGCTTTGTGGTGCCTTCTTAGCTTTGATAAAGGCATGCGATTTGTCAACCGATACCCTCATTTCAGTTCAAGACTTTAAGGTCAAGGCCATTTTTCGAATCTATATCATGGATTTAGGTTATATTCAGTATTATAATATAGGTCAAGTAATGACCAACACCCAGCCTGTCCATGACCATAAGGACTTATGAAATTTTATGTAAAAAAGTTACATTAAACTTTTTCAACTGCTTACATGATGGATTAGGTATATGTTTGGTGCAATGACAGATATGATTCCAAAGTTTTATTCTCTGCCATGATCTCAAAGTCACGGTTAGTGTGTAGAAACATCACGGTTAGTGTGTAGAAAAGTCACGGTTAGTGTGTAGAAAGATCACGTTAACAAGTCCGTGCAATGAGTCTCTCCCTAAACCCCACTTTATATAGAGAAAACTGGGGTTTACGGGGTATACATTATTTTCTTATTTCTGCTCCAAGACATAGGTTGTGGGTACTCGTTAGAACCGCCTCAATGAGGCGGTTCTAACGAGTACCTACAACCTATGTTTGTAGTGTAAATAAGAACAATATCACGGATTTTCAGCAGAAAAGTAGCCAATTTGGAGGTGTGTAAAAATGTCGCACGGGCGTGCCAAAGAAAAAAAAAGAAACATGACATATTGCATTTGAAGATTTCTAACTTTCTTGCAAAGTAACGGTTGAAAAGTGTCCAACCGTTCCATCATTTACGTCACGTGCCATTGTAAGACAATCGTGCTGACAGACTTAAATGGATATTTGTCGTACAATATGATTATTTTCTTTCACTATCAATTTTGACATTTTGAAGGTTTTTTTAATTTGAATTTAAAATGTGCACAAGATGGATCAATTTGACATTGGCAGTGAGATGTTTTTATACCTTACGGAAAAAGTTTGACTGTGAATATGGACAGCGACTAATGCATCTTGTGTCCTACAAATATGCTGTCATTAAAATATTAAACACTAATGTTTTACAGGAATTAAAATTTATCACCCTGACATTGACAACTAAATATTTTACTTTTAACAGTTAAGTTTAACACCTGGGAAGATAGCCTAAAGCCCATCCATGATAATTTATTACTCTCTCTCTCTCTCTCTCTCTCTCTCTCTCTCTCTCTCTCTCTCTCTCTCTCTCTCTCTCTCTCTCCTTGAAGAATGGATAAACAGAAAACGGAATATTGATACGGCTCTCCTCAGATCTCAGATCAACAACTTCATACACACGTGGCATAATTCTTCTTCTTCTTCTTCTTCTTCTTCTTCTTCTTCTTCTTCTTCTTCTTCACCTTCTTCTCTCTCTCTCTCTCTCTCTCTCTTTATGATATTCTATTCTCCTGACATTAGCAACTTTCAGCTATGAACATATATTCCGCATAATGAGTACCACAGTCTACACTGCTCTCGATTACTGGGCAATGGAATCTTCCACCTAGTACATATTTGGACAGACCCATTTACAACACAAGGGGTGTCCAATTTCCACACTTTAAGTAAGCAGCGAAGACCCAGATCAGACGCCGCGTTTCGCGGCGTCTGATCTGGGCATTCGCTGTTTGCCAATGCCCCAGTTTTGTCACGCCCGGCACATAATGCATTATCCTACCAGTTATGACCCCCTTTTCACAATATAAGAGGGGGTCAGCGCAGTTGTTAACGTGATGCAGAAACCTCAATTATACATAATTCTTCGGAATGCGAAAGCACTGAGTTGAAAGTGCTAGCATTTGTTGAGTGTGTGTGTGTGTGAGTTCGGGTTTAACGTCGCTTTCAACAATTTTTCAGTCATATCACGACGGTGTCTGGTTGCGACAGGGAGCTCAATGCTCACTTTTATAGTGCTGCCTCACTGAAGTATCACGTCCCAGACACATTACATGATACCACACCCAGTCACATTATCCTGACACTGGGCTCTACCCCGTAAATCTGAGTGCCAAGCGAGGAGCAGCTAGTACTCTAGCATTTGTTGATAGAAGATTACTACTCAATACATAAATCTTTAAGAAGTGAAAACTGAAAAATAGAAGCCAAAACCAGAATAAGTCTCCGTTCGATTTTAGCTTTCCCAAAAGAACAAAGTGCCGCAAAGAATGGCTTACGTTGAAAAGGGCATGGCGGGTCTCTGGGCGTTTTTACATTATCTTCATTTCAAATCAAGCTTATATCAAACATTATCAAATCTTAATGAATTTCTTTTGATATCTACAAGACGGCAACTGTGATTTTATCACGTCTAGTTGTTTCATGTTAGCGTCTCCCAAAGGTATAACGGACTCTTTGGTTACGTCAGTGGCCGACGTTAACGCTGCGTTATTCTAGTATTCCCAGCGAATGTAATGAGACAATGCCAGCTTCCATCAATTATTTAACGCTTAGCACTCTGGGTAAAAAAAAGGTTCAGTAGGCGACATTTTGAAATATTTCTCTTAGTTTCCAAGAAAACAGAATCTGACATTTTTAGTCTTTCAGTCATAATCCTAGAAATACGACAAACCAGCCTGCGCGGCTACACAAACTTGCTAGTGTCTGATTATCAGACTGACTACAAGCGCAGGTTGGTCTACACTTTAGTTGTTCCCAAATGAAAAAAAACGGGGTTTCTCAAGACGAGGCTCAGATACGCATTACGAGGACACACCCGTGCGACATAGTGCACTTTTTCACATCTCCAAAATGGCTACTTTTCTGATGAAAATCCTTGACATTATTCTTATTTATAATGCAAACATAGGTTTTGGGTGCTCGTTAGAACCGCCTCATTGAGGCAGTTCTAACGACTACCCACAACCTATGTCTTGGATCAGAAATAAGCACCCGTAAACACAGGCTTTCTCTTTATAAACTGGGTTTTAGAGCGGTGTTCATGACATGACGCGCCAGATTTGGAATTGATGAAATGGCTGTTTTTTTTTTGTTTCTTTTTACCATACATTTTCCTTGTTTGTATGCGTTTTTGTGGTTCATTTATGTGGTAGAAAAGAGCACGCGCAGCCTATATTTTTTAAAAAAAAGGTTGTACCTTTTTCTGAAAAAAAAATGTAATCCATAGTGCTTAAACATTTCAGAGTTTTTTTTTTGTGGATCATCAAAGCCCACACTTAACCAAAAAAAAAAGCTATAGCGGTCCTTTTTTGCGATGATTGGCAAACAGTGCAGACCTAGATCAGACAATGATCTGTGTCTACTCTTTTTGCGTCTGATCTGGGTCTGCACTGTTTGCTGAAAGCGCATACATTATTGCAAAACTTACTGATAACAAGACAAACCTGGCACCCCTATAATTGGAAATGGACCACTCCAAACTTATTAGGTGGGAGATTGCATTGTCATATATGGGTAAAAATGATATGTTTGGAAAACCCGTCCCGTTAGCAAACCCGTGAACTGAACTCAAGGAAAAAACAGTAAAAATCCTATATTAAGACCACCTTTGGGACTGTTCAAAAGTGGTCTTTAAGACCACTTTTGAACAGTCCCAAAGGTGGTTCCTGACCATGGGACAATGTAGGCAGAAAACATAAAGTAAAATTTTGAGTGTAGCCTTCAAAATAAGCTTTTTATAGCAGAATTAGTCCTAGCTTTATGTGGTCTTAAGAGCGAAATTTAACTGTATTACACTCGTCCATGCTTATACACCCTATTGGTTTCATTGGGCGGCAGGGGTTGAGATGTCATTTCATCTCATTGTCGGGTAAACGTCCCACAAAATTGGAAGCAACGTCTCCAAAATGACCTTTACAGGGTTGACGGAGACGTTAAACCTCAAATCAACCACTTTTGAACAATCCCAAAGGTGGTCCCTGACCAGAGGTCACTGTAGGCAGAAAACACAAAGAAAACTTAAGTGTACCCTTCAAAATAAGCTTTTTATAGCAGAATTAGTCCTAATTTTAGGTGGTCTTAAAAGCGGAATTTTACTGTATTACACTGAATCTTCTCGAACATGACTAACTCGTTTACCATGGCTAATTCGAACTTGTTCTTGCGTCTTAAGAGAATTCTTCCAATAGCGCAAGATATCCATATACAGTGAAATTCCGCATAAAGACCACCTAAAACTAAGACTAATTCTGCTCTAAAAAGCTTCTTTAGTAGGCTACAGTTTTTTTCTTTCTTTGTGTTTTCTGCATACAGTGTCCTCTGGTAAGAGACCACCTTTGGGATTGTTCAAAAGTGGTCCTAAAGACCACTTTTGAACAGTTCAAAAGAGGTCTTAAAGACCACTTTTGAACACTCCCAAAGGTGGTCTTAAAATAGGAATTTTACTGTATATCAGGTCAAAAAAGGTCCTATACATAAATTTGCTTCTGTTACCATAGCAACTACAAATGAAAACTAGACGAAAATTGATATGTTTTGGTAAAATTACTCAATTTTCGTGCAAAAGCCCCATTCGTTTTGGTTTACTTGAACCCACCATCGTATGCTATCGCTTTAAACACCTAAGGGGACGCTGTGTCGCTTTCGCAGAGAAAATTATTAAAATGCTGTGATTTAACATAAAAAAAAATCACTTTACCCAAGATTTCTAAAGTTTGAAAATTTCATTCGTTACCCTTTGTGTCTAATTACAAAAGAGTTGGCATATTTTTAATTCTAAACGAGATAATGCCCATTTTATTGCAAAATCTTCTGGGCACACATAAGACAACTCTGGGGCAGAAAGGTGTGGGCAAATACAAGTTTGGGCATTCTCAAGCTCAACGTCCGATACTCATGTCTGTACCACATTTAGCTCAATAGCTACCAGATATCTAGTGAGTTTCACCCGGAAGTTGGTATGGTTACATTATTGACTGAGTATATACTCGTCTTTGGATAATTTGGGGAAGCTGGGTGAGGCAAAGGTGTCGATTATCTTGCGTCACTGGGGCGTCCAACTGATATTGGCTTACAGATGTACAAGGACTGCTGTCCTTACAGCAGGTAAGGGGGTAGGTTGGGGGTATTTCTTTTGTTTCTCTTTCGCTTTCTCTCTTGTCTCTCACTTTCACAACTCTACTATTTCTTCTCTCTCTCTTCTTCCTTTTCTCTGGGATACGACAGACCCACAAGGGTTGACGTGTCGTTAAGCCCCAGACACAATCAATCAATCAATCAATCAATCAATCAATCAATCAATCAATTTAGGATAACTTATGGAAGCTTTTCTGATTTTATCTTGAAAAGGTATGTTGTGTGTACTCATTAGAATCGCCTGAATGATGTGATTATAATGAGTACACAACATTCCTTTATTTCATAGAACATCGAAAAGCTATCCTGAAGTCATGGTTATTTGGGCTTGAAGAAATAGATGGGCTGCATGATGATTCCACACAGAGCTGAATCCGACCCAGACACGAGTAATGGTAAAACGCTTAGAGGATCTAAGCCTGCCCAGGCAAAGCGGTGTGAGTCGGACCGTCCATGCTTATAAACCCTAATGACAGGGCTTGAGATGTCATTTCATCAACGTCGGGTAAAAGTCTCACAAAATTCGTAACAACGTCTCCAAAATGACCTTTACAGTGTTGACGGGGACGTTAAACCTCAAATCAAGCAAAACAAACATGATTTATTTTGCCTCACAGCCTAGCATTAGGATTATCTCTCAGCAGTTCGAACTACCACTATCTCGTATATAGAATTATCATGGTCCCAGTGGTATTCGAGTTATTTAAGAAACGAATTTTATTTTACTGCCGTTCATGAAAGTATGAACGCAGTGAGTCGCGTGCAAAGTAAATTAATCCCGAAGGGGCTTATGTAAACTTTTCTAGCAAACCGCTGTCGTTCATACTTTCATGAAAAGCATAAAAATTATGTTTATTTTTTATATTTACATTCTTTGCCCCCTCATCACCGGGCGAAAAAAATGCTTATAGGGCAAACTTTTAAAGCCGAAAAACATTTGCAGGCTGTTTTTCTACAAAGAGCGGAACAACGTTGACGTCACCAACGTCCGTAGAGAACCATGGTTTAGACTGACGTCACTTGACGTCACCGAAAATCATGTGACTCGATGCGTTCATGGAAGTATGAACTGCATTGTTTTCTATAGGCTTTTCTCTGGTCGGGTCCATCGGAGTCTACCTGTTGGTCTTCTTTTGCTCCAACATTTATGTGGTTTCTTGCTGTCGAGTCCTCACCGTTGTTTCATCTCTGTGGTTGTTTGATTTTTGTGTTCACGGAGATTTTGCACTGATGAGTTAGGAGGACTTCATGCGGACTGAACAAATTATTTTTGTCTAAATCGCGACGGAAGTATGGGCGAGGATTGTGGCCACGTAAAATCGATTTAACCCCCCCCCCCCTCTCCCAGTGGAATTCGTTTCACTGACCGTTCCAAGGCGGTTCTTCTGTCGCGGTTTATTTTTGTTTTGGTTTGCCTTTGAGTGTTTGTATCGCTTATATATTTTGTTTTGGATAGCCAATCGGCCATTTTATGGGAAAGTAGCTGTCCATTTGGCTTTCCGCTGGTGGTGTTTCCATTGGGGTCAATATATTCCTTCCGTTTGGCGTCTCTGATGGGAGCTGTGGGTTAATTGTATCGATTCATGATCATTATCATTACCTTCACTTCTATTTTACAATAATATTTACACTGAAAATGTAGATATTTAAGTTTGAATGTGTTATTCATTTATGTAAGCTGCTCTTGTTTTGTATATTTATGACTTCAAGACTCTTGCTAGTATGTACATATGAATAAACTGGTTTGTGTCTTACCTGATCAGAAAACACAAAGACAGGTTTTCTCGTGCTGAGGAGTATACATATACAGAGGATTTTGTTTAATTTGAGGTTAAACGTCCCCGTCAACACTGTATAGGTCATTTTGGAGATGTTGCTTCCAATTTTGTGGGACTTTTACCCAACACTGAGATAAAATGACACCTCAACCCCATTCGCCCAATGAAACCAATAGCGTTTATAAGCATGGACGGTCCAACCGCTATGTCTGGGCAGGCTTAGATCCTCTATGCTGTTTACCAGTACTCGTGCGCGGTCGGTTTCAGCTCTGCGTGGAAGCATCATGCAGCCCATCTATTTCTTCAAGCCCCGATGGGCACATGTACAGTGGAACTTCGCTTATACGACAGTATCTGTTCCCTAACAATGTGCCGCTGTAGCGAATCTGCGGCTATAAAGAATCACAATTAGTACTTTTTCCTTCAATCAATCCAAGAAACAAATGTTGTGGGTATTTGATAGAATCGCCTCGGCGAGGCGATTCTAACAATTATTCACAACATTTATTTCTTGGAGAATTAGATAATTACAATATTCTTGGCTATCACCATTCATTTCCTGGATTCGTTCCGTTGAAATTGTCGCCATAAAAAGTTCTGTTTTTACATCGAATGACGTTATACTGTAATAAAGAGAAAAAGTTACTCTGGAAAAGCCAAGACCAAGGAATACAGCCATCTGAAGCCACCGAAAGACTGAAAAGACTTCGTGACATGGAGACACAGCTAAAACGCACAAAATGAAACATGCTAGTGTAACACCTAAAGTCAAATAACACAGGGCAACACCTTGAAGCTTTCAGGAAAAGTTTTAGTACTCGTCGTCATTTCCATTGTAGAAACATACATAATTGGAAAGAATTATCTGTATGGAGGCTATCCAACACTGTTTATACATAATAATAAAAGTAGGTGTTCATTAATAAAAACAGCTGTTTCCGAGATTCTTCTGATTGGCGCCTTTTTTGCTTTTTTCCCCGAAGGAAGGGTTGACTTTTTATATTATCTACAGATTCACTTACAAATAAAGTGACCATTTTAACACGCCTTTGATTTGTTTTAACCATACGCGCTTGCGGCTACTGATGGCTTTACTTATTCTAAATACGTACTTGCGGTCACGAATGACCCTGCTTACTGATATTTTGATATGATGACATTGTTTAATTACCTTTAATTCTATCCTCTCGATATCAGTATTGCTGCTAGCGAAGGATAATGGACCAGACCATCAAACAACGATAACGGTATACAAATGTTTCTTGGTGGAGATATCTTGTCATGATAAACAAATGACCGCACACATTTGGGTGAAAAAGTTACGATCTAATTACTTTTACATGTACTGTTTTCTTTCAAATTGTAACACCAAACTCCTGCAGTCACCTTTAATAGGAAAATATCGTTACTGATAGCAAAACACCTATTCTTGCACACCAGACAAGGAAATCAGTGATTTTACCCTGGGATAGAAATTTATGTTCTGACCCTGGTGTTCCGACCCAAAATCGAATATAATCGCGTGTTTGATAAATGCACTGGTTGATTACGACATCGTTTGCGCCGTCGTTAAGGTTGACGTCACGGCACATTACGTGACGTTACTAATCATTCCTGTAGTGCCAGGACGTCGGTAACTGAAGTGACTGAAGTATCAAAACTCCGCACTAAGAAATGAGAGGTATGTAAGAAAAAGAAACCCTCACACCCATATAAGATTCTTATATTCTCTGCCTTGAACGGATAGGGAAAAATACAGAAAACTGTAGGGCAAATTGGCGTTTTGTTTCGTTCTGATTACAGTTTAAATATGCATGAACAAGACAGAACGAAGCCAGATCCGTCTATGATACTTCAGAATGTATGTGTGGTCCTTGAACACCGTCTCCGCCTCTTCTACTTTATTTCAAACTAAAATTGTCCTACAACCTTTAGCTACATCACTGTTTATCACGATAATAAATGTCTACAATGAATGCTCTTGTATGCATTCCTTTACATAAAGAAAATTGGGGTTACAAGGAACCATATTTCGTGTTTTTTTTTTTTTTTGTTTATTTTGTTTTGTTTTTTTTTGTTTTTGGCGTTTGCTCAGAATATACGCGTGGAATTCATTAGAACCGTCTCATGGCGTGGTTCTAACCGCCACCAACAATCGTTCATTGGATGTACTTTGTAAGAATCGAATCGACAACATTCACGAGAAAAAGGTCATTTCTGTGGTCGATATTTTATCAATTGACAAAAAATTAGAGATGTACAAGCAAACTTTTACTGCCTGCGCCCACGTGACCATTACTGACCCTCATAATAAATAGTGTTTGTACGAAACGGTAAACGGTTATTCATAGCAGTGCTATTCTCGTCATCGTCATGGGCGTCAGAGTGCTATTTAAGGAGGATGGGCCCATGTTGGAAAACAGTGTCGCCGCGGAACGAAGGTCAAACAGTCTAATTCCAAGTTCAATCATTATGATAACACACCCTTGTGACATAGTGCATTCTATAATATCTCCAAAATGGCTACCTACCGATGAAAATTTGTGATATTTTTTCGTATTTATACTCCAAATATAGGTTGTGGGTGCTCGTTAGAACCGCCTCATTGAGGCGGTTCAAAAATGAGGCGGTTCTATAGGGTACCTACAGCCTATGTCTAAGCAAAATAATGTATAACCTTGTAACCTTAAGTTTCCTGTTTATTTAAAGTGGGGTTTAGAGGGGTATTCATTTCACAGACTTCTTAAACTGATGACCATTTTCCACCACCACCTACAGACACTCAACGACGACCGATCCGCTAGTGCGATCAGAGCTTTGATGCTTCTGTCCCGGAGCATAACAACCGTGTAGGTCTTCAACTACTTGGCCATTGCGTTAAAGCATCTAACACGTGACACTTAGCACGTGTCCCTAATTAAAGGCCACGACTTCTTTAATTATTTTTGCAATGAAATAATTAGTCTATCATAAAAACAAATACAATGCAGTGTTTTATCGGGTTTCTTTGGGACCCCGTCGCAGACGATTTGCCCAAAGGACTAAATTGCTAGTTAAAGTTGTAAAAGATCAATTTTTGAAGAAGAGTCTTTGTTTTAAAAGGTCGCGGAAGGACAGTGCAGAAACGCCCATAAGTGTGCTCTAAGTATCGGGTTGCACCTTAGTACACAAGAGTTGTTTCATAACGGAATTTTTGCGTTAACATATAAGGATATCATTTTTGCTGATAATTTTATTTATTGAATATATAAATGAAAGAAGGCTACAGTTAATATTTTAATTACCCACCAAACACAAGAGCGCACAGAACAAGTACTTGTGTAATTAAAGAATAGTGACTCAACAAAGAATGCAATATGCTCAAGTCTTTAATTAAATCAAGAGAACTTACCGGGTTTACTGTGTACATTATATTATTTGGGTCGACACATGAAAACAAAAACTGAATATTCTCCAAAATTGTATTCTACAAATGTACATATGTGTACAACCAACTCGTTGAGCTCGATGCAGTGACGATATTCCGCTAACTAAAATTAAGACCAAATATGCTTTTAAAAGCATATTAAGAATATTTCATATACATTTGCTCGGCGTTTTCTACATCCAGTGTGCTCCAGTGGGAGACCACGTTTGGGATTGTTCAAAAGTGGTCTCAAGGGCGTCACCGATAATTACGTATGCTCCCTGTCTATATTTTGATTAATCGCCCGCTAAATCAAACCGTCATAGATAAAATGTCCAGATGCGATTGAAGAACTCTAAGCTTGGACTCCCGGGATAATTATTCGAAAACTAAAAGAGAAGGATGCCAGTTCGGAAACTAGAATGATCATTCGGGGAACATTCCATACTGTTGCTACTGATTTTAGTTTGCAATCCCCAGATTGTGAAACAGACGATAATGACTACTGCTCTTAATTTCCGTCCAAAAATAACTTAAGCAACACATGATCTACGTGACAAAATGACAGAGTAAGTGTATCCCGTGGGTCACTCAGTTTTGTTTTTAATCCTTCTGCAATACATAGTATTGCCAGAATAACGAATTGAGAAACTGCATTTGTCTAGAGTAATGTTTGACGCTACCAAGATAACCTGAAAAAAGGTATAAATATAAAGTTTCTTTCATGTTTAAACTACATTCCTTTCCATTTTGTGTAATTTGAGATAATAACGTGAGCGTTGGTTTCTTTAATTGTTTAGAAGCTTTAATGAAGATAAGCAACGCATATCTGTTTCTATGTTGTCGCATTTTATTCTAAACTTCCTTATCTCAGTTCCTTTAACCCTTTTTACAGTTCGGTTTCTAAAGATGATTTTTCCGTCTTTGAATTTGGACACACCTATTCTGGAAAACAGGGTTTTGTTTAGTCCATACAAGTTGAAATGTTGGCAAGCAGTGAAGACCCAGATGAGATGGCTCATAATGAGCCATCTCATGTGTATCTACACTGTTTGCTTCAGTGCGTTTACCGATCTGCAGGACTTAAAGGGTTAAATCAAAGAATGCAACATTTTCGTGACAAGTTTAAGTTTCTTTATACTTTTCAATCTCCGTCTTAATTAAGTGAAACCTTAAAAGGGCAATGTAAAATTAGAGACTGAAAGAACATTTATCGCCTAATGTTCACAGATCGAAATGTCATATTATTTTATTAGAACTAGTCCTAATTGACTTGCATTTCCGCCAAATCTTTTCATTAGGTCTGGGTATAACACGTGTTACTGTTCATTAACGTTGAACCACTTTAGATAGCATCATAGATTCTAACTTTACAGCGGAATCAGCTTCTAAAAATGGTTAGATAAAGACTAAGTTAGGAAAATTTACAGTCAGAAAACAAAGCTCACCAATACAAACAAACTGTATAAGTACCGTAAAGTTTGTGTATAACCCGCGTTACTGTTCATTAACGTTCAACCACTTTAGATAATATCGTAGATTCCAATTGTACAACAGACATACGGACGTTCGAAAATTATAAGTTATAAAGTTTCTCAAGAAAAGTCACAGTCAGAGGACGCAGCTCACCAATACCATCTGAAGACGAACCATCTCTCTCTCTCTCTCTCTCTCTCTCTCTCTCTCTCTCTCTCTCTCTCTCTCTCTCTAACACAGAAAATGTATAAGTACAGTAAAGTTACTATATTAAGATCACCTTTTGGGTTTTCTGTCGCGGTTTATTTTTGTTATGGTTTGTCTTTGAGTGTGTGTATCGCTTATATCTTTTTGTTTTGGATAGCCATTTGGCCATTTTGTGTGAAGCAACTGTCCTTTTGGTTTTCCGCTATAGATGTTTTCATTAGGGTCTGGTTATTTCATGTTGTGTGGTTCTTTCCCTTTGGTGTCTCTGATGGGAGCTGTGGGTTCACTTCTATTTTGGGACAGTTCAAAAGTGGTCTCTAAGTTGTCCTAATGCAAGCAATGTTGAATTGCATTACACTACGAAAAATTCAATGATAATGTTATGACGTATATTAACGCTCTAGAATACAACATTCATTCAAAAAGGGGCCAAAAAACACAGATCCTTCAAGTTTATCAGCTTTTAGGAATTTGCTCGGAAATTAAATTTAATGCCACACATTATGGTGCCAATTTTAGTTAAATCGAGAGTTAAATGTCAATGTCTTTACGCGTTTTGTGTCAATCAAGTCACGAAATTATAATTTAATATTTCCCTCAAAATCACAGAGATAGAAATCTCGATGAAACAGGTAATCAAATATGTAAAGATAAATAATAAATTAACAAAATAGTTTGGCTTTTGTACCCGCCTGACCCGTATTAGGAGAGCTAATATGTACCAAATGTGTGTGATGGTTCATTTCAGATGGCATTCAGCTGGTTAGTGATATCTTGATCAGTGTTGTTTAACTATTCAATATGCTTGTTAATTAGGGGTACTTTGAAATGCCTAGATAAATTCAGTTTAAAAAGATAGCCTTGTAAAATGCAATAAATCACCTCACCACATATGGGAATGTACCATAGCTACCTAATTAAACGAATGACACAGAGGCTGTTCTAACGAGTACCAACAATCTATGATTTGAGCAAAAATATGAAAAATATTAGGATTTTTTGTCTGAAAAATATCATTTTTGGTGGTTAATTTTTCAATATATTTGAATAGGTGTGTTTTCGTAATGGCAATTTCTTAATACATAACTCCAGATAAAAGATATATGAATGACTTTACAGGGGACACTTTTCTGTTTCACCAACAAAAGGCACTACATAGCTTTAGTTTTATAGATAGCTCACATATATTCATAATGTCTCATTATCTAGCGCTATTATTATCCGTCACCATGCTCAGCACGATTATTTCTTTTTGGAAACAGTATTGATCCAAATAATTTCCATTGCCTTCGAATCCATAGTGTTGATTGATTGATTGTTTTGGGATTAACGACACGTCAGCCATTGTAGGTCATTTTGTGTCGTCTCCCAGAGAAAGGGAGAAAAGAGATGGAAGAGATATTAGAGGAGTGAGGAGAAGGTGAGAAGTGACAGAGAAAAAAGAGGAAAATAAATGGAAGTGTAGAAGTAGAAGAAATAACAATATTCTTTCTCTATCCTTACCTGCTGCAAGGACAGCAAGCCTTGTCTAACTGTAAGCCAGGTGGGCGCCCCCAGTGACACAAGACACACGCCACCTTTGCCTCACCCAACCACCCCTACTGAATTCATGGAAAAATTGAATTGAAGAAAAAAAAAGACCCAGGGAGCGCCACAATCACAAGACGCAGCCGACTCTCGACACCAAGAGTAAGAGGAAACATACACAAAACAAGAAAAATTACGAGTGTTTATGAAATGGAACACGGGGTGATCAGACCATTAGAAAACACTTAACAACTCACAACAAATTGGCAGACATAAAACAAAAATAACAGCAAAACACCACCACCTAAACTATCACCTTAGAACGATCAGCAGCATACGCCAGTTCGGGGGGGGGGGGGGGGGGGGGGGAGGGGGGGCTTTAAGGACTTTTACCGGCCGAAGCTTCGTCCTAGCTTAGGGTGTTGTTCCCAATAATAAACATTTAACACTCGGTTTGCATAATGATTTCCTAACTCAATCAAAGCATCATCACAGAGACATAATCAAATTCAAACATTGAGATGAAGCAATAATGAGGGCTTCTAGCCGATCACACTTACACTGATGGCCAGAGCTAAAGAAACTCAGTTAAACGACAATGGGCCCAGCGACAGACATAGCAACAGGCCTCGTGGAATTCAAATTGCTGAAGCTAGGGAGGAGTGTAGCAGGTTTAATTACTCCACATGGTGAGGGATAGCATTCAATGAGGCGGTTCTAACGAGTACCCAGAATCCATGTTTTTGAGTAGAAATAATAAAAATAATTTATACCCTGTAAACTCCAGTTTTACTAGTATATAAAATTGGGATTTAAGAGGGTCAAATTATATAGGTGTGTTTTCGTGATGGTTGGGGATAAAATATCAAGAACAAAACTTGCCTGAACTGTTCAACTCCAGAAGAGTGGTTGCAAGACGGACAACTTTAAGAAAATAAACTGATTCACTGTCGATGTTCAGGTCAAGAAGATTTTGTCAGTCAAGTATATATGTCACAAGGTTTTCTTCGATGCTTACGATATACCACTGTAGTAGATCAACGTGATTATAATTTTTGTTAGAAGCATACTGTGTGGGCCAGAAGACGTATCAATCAAACAATTTGTTTATTTTCAATTCAAAATCTACCCCTCTACAACGTTTTATGTAAAATAATTATACATTTGCTTGATTGAATAAATGAGCGCATGATAAAACATCGAAAAGACATAATTATTAAACATGATAAAATATGCTGACATTATGACTGAAAGTAATAGAATTAATATTTCTATAAATTTGGAATTATTGACAGTTTAATTATACGTTTACATTTTGAAATCATAACTGGCAGTCAAGGTCATGTAAAGAAAATGCTCAATGGTATGAGTCATTTTTCGGCAGAAAACGTAGCTAGACCAACCAAGTTCATAGCAATGGTGAGACGGCTCTACGATCGTATTCTTGCACGGGTCCAAAATGATGGTGAGTTTTCAGATCAATTCCCTGTGACAAACGGAGTCAAGCAAGGTTGCGTGTTAGCGTCAACACTTTTCAGCATGATGTTCTCTGCTATGCTCAAAGATGCTTTTCAGGTTTCAAGCCAAATCCAAGGTGCAGACAGAGGTGCTAGATGAGTTCCTCTTTGCTGATGTTATGACAAAAGGTGTTCCAACGGAAGAGAAGATGCAAACAGGTATACATCAAGTATTTGACTCCTGTGGTAGATATGACCTCACAATCACCATCGAAAAGACTTAGGTGGTCTATCAGCCAGCACCTGGCAAGCCTTACAAAGAGCCCGCCATCACAATCAAAGGTCAAAGATTGCAAGTAGACAAGTTCACCTACCCTGGGAGCACACTGTCAAGAGCAGTGCACATTGATGATGAAGTGAATGCCAGGATTGCCAAAGCTAATGCGGCATTTGGCCGACTACGTGGTATTGTCTGGGATCGATGTTGGTTGGTTCCTGATGCTCTATCTCTGGTCGGGCCCATCGGAGTCTTTTGGTTTTCTTTCTCTCCAGCCTTTAATTTTTTTTTTTTTTTTTTTTTTTTTTGCTGTTGAGTCCTCACCGTTGTTTCATTTCTGATGAACAAATTATTAGTCTAAATCGCGACGGAAGTAAGGGCGAGGATTGCGGCCGCTTAAAATCTATTTAACCCCCCTGGTGGAATTCGTTTCACTGACCGTTCCTAGCCCGTTCTTCTGTCGCGGTTTACTTTTAATTATGGTTTTGTCTTTGAGCGTGTGTGTCGCTTGTTTTAATTGCCATTTTGTGGGAAAGTGACAGTCCTTTTGGCTTTCCGCTATTGTTGTTTCCATTGCGATCCGGTTGTTTCGTGTTTGTGTTTCTTTCCTTTTGGTGTCTCTAATGGGAGCTGTGGGTTAATTGTATCGAATCCTGGTCATTGCCTTCACTTCGATTTTGACACGAAACTGAAAGTTTACAGAGCTGTGGTACTCCAAACACTGTTGTATGTATGTTGGGAAGTAAGGGGAGAGGATTGCGGCCGCGTAAAACCTATTTAAGCCCCCACCCCCCTGGTGGAATTCGTTCCACCGACCGTTCCTAGCCGGTTCTTCTGTCGCGGTTTATTTTTAATTATGGTTTGTCTTTGAGTGTGTGTGTCGCTTGTTTTAATTGCCATTTTGTGGGAAAGTGACAGTCCTTTTGGCTTTCCGCTATTGTTGTTTCCATTGGGGTCTGGTTGTTTCGTGTTTGTGTTTCTTTCCTTTTGGTGTCTCTGATGGGAGCTCTGGGTTAATTGTATCGAATCCTGATCATTGCCTTCAATTCTATTTTGACACAAAACTGAAAGTTTGTAGAGCTGTGGTACTCCCAACACTGTTGTATGTATGTTGGGATGTAAGGGCGAGGATTGCGGTCGCGTAAAATCTATTTAAGCCCCCTGGTGGAATTCGTTTCACTGACCGTTCCTAGCCGGTTTTCTCTGTCGCGGTTTATTTTTAATAATGATTTGTCTTTGAGTGTGTGTGTCGCTTGTTTTAATTGCCATTTTGTGGGAAAGTGACAGTCCTTTGGCTTTCCGCTATTGTTGTTTCCATTGGGGTCTGGGAAAGTGACAGTCCTTTTGGCTTTCCGCTATTGTTGTTTCCATTGGGGTCTGGTTGTTTCGTGTTTGTGTTTCTTTCCTTTTGGTGTCTCAGATGGGAGCTTTGGGTTAATTGTATCGACTCCTGATCATTGTCTTCACTTCTATTTTGACATTAAACTGAAAGTTTACAGAGCTGTGGTACTCCCAACACTGTTGTATGTATGTGAAGCATGGACAATTTACGAACGGCACGCCAAAAGACTGAATCACTTCCATGCAAGCTGTCTTAGGAAACTCTCAAGACAGGATTCTGGCAAGACAAGCTCTGTCTCTCGTCGGGCCAATCGGAGTCTTACTGTTGGTTTCTTTTGCTCAAGCATTTCAGTGGTTTCTTGCTTTCGAATCCCCACCGTTGTTTTATCTCTGTGATTGTTTGATTTTATATCTTCCTTCGGTTGCGTAAGATGGCTATGTTCTGTGATTGTAGCTTTGCTTAAGTGAATTCTGTCTATTATGCTGTAATAAATACCTCATATGGTCTCCACATTACTTAAAGTTTTGTAAGTAATAACGGAATGCTTTACTGAAGTTGTAAGCAACCGAGCTTAGTTCCATGGAAATCCTCTAGATAATATAGATATTCAACAGCTGCATCCTTAGATCGATTACTTATTTGGAGATAAGAGCCATTCCCAAAGAGTTTTACATGGCCATTTTGTGGGAAAGTAACTGTCCTTTTGGCTTTCTGCTATTGATGTTTCCATTAGGGTCTAGTTATTTCATGTTTGTGTTTCTTTCCCTTTGGTTTCACGTATGGGAGGTGTGGGTTAATTGTATCGATTCCTGATCATTGCCTTCACTACTATTTAGCATGGTTGAAAATGAAAGTCAGTGTTTTTAAGTCTAGAAACAACCATAACCAAATATCAGAACATAACAGAGGAAGAATACCACCACAAACACTCCAAAATACCAGGTACAAAAGAACAGAAATTGAACAGTTCGATCAGTGTTACACTGTAAGGAGTAGCCTCATTAAACTTAAAAGCATCGTAGATGCAAATCATAATAGAAATGGAGGCAATGATCAGGAATCGATACAATTAACCCACAGCTCCCATCAGAGACACCAAAGGGAAAGAAACACAAACATAAAAAACAGACCCCAATGGAATCATCAATAGCGGAAAGCCAAAAGGACAGTTACTTTCCCACAAAATGGCCAATAGGCTATCCAAAATAAAATAATATAAGCGACAGAAACACCCAGAGACAAACCATAACAAAACCACGACAGAATAACCGCCGAGGAACGGTCAGAAGAGCACATAATGTAAAACATCGCCTTAGGATGCTCAGTAAAAAAACCTGTGGTGGTGAGGTTGATGCTACAAAGGCTCTACTGGTCTAGAAGTTTCACTAGCCGCAGTGTTAAGGCAGTGATTATTTTATAATATGACGTCGGTTCTGAGAAAGTAATAACGTCATGTAATAAATTCGATAATCCACTAGTGGATTAAAATGCAAATTAGCTAGATACGCCCGTAACGTTACATTTACTAATGGCGGAATACTGACATATTTAATAAGCAGTCGTGAATAAAATTCGTTTTAAGAGCCATATGATAAACAGAATCTTGCATTCGTACAAATGTATTATTGAATTTATTAAACTCGTTGAAGAAAAGGGATAAAATGCTCGGCAAAGCCTTGCATTTTATCCCTTTTCCTCAACTCGTTTAATAAATTCAATAATACATGAACACTCATGTAAGATCCTCTATATAGAACTCCTAACTAGAGGGTTTTCGCGTTATTACATGTTAAGCAAATATCAATTAAATAGAAAATTACATAAAATGCCAGACCGACCTGATCACGTGGCAGTGCTTTGGAAGAGCTAACGCAAGCATCTCACATATTCTGACTGTGGAGGTATGCTATAGCCCTCGTACAGACTACCAGACTGTAAAACCACAACTGTACTGAGCCACATCAAGTAAAAGGGTATCTTCAAGCATGTGCGCACGTGACTTGACACCAAGGCTCATCCATGGAGCGCACTGCAAAGATTCATATTAGACTGCGTCAGCTGATCTGAGTTTTCACTGGGTGCACAAGCTTGAAGACACATTTTAGCTTGGCGCGGCTAAATTGTAAATGCGCCGGGTCACAGCATTTCCTTCATTTACAGCGAAGAATCAGATCAGTATGCTCATCCATATAGACTGAAGAGAGACTTCTCTTGTTCCATCCCTTAACTATCTTTAGAAAATGACCAAATGGCTGTCCAAACTAAAATATATATTACCAGGGCATACATACAAAGACATACGATATCATTTATAAACCACAACCAAAGAACTGCATTGGAACGGTCAGTTATAAGTTACTTGGAGTGGTTGGGGCAGGGCTTAAATTCATTATAATTAACCTCAACCCTTCCCGTTAGTCCTTCCGTGGTGAAGGATTCCTACCTCATTAGTGCAAAATGTCCGAGAACATTGGCAACTATTGCACCTCGTCTGATCAGAGTATCAGGTATCAACCGACTTTCATAAAGGTCTTTTGACCAGAGCCGTAAAAGAGTCTGAGGGCCGGCCCGCCCGCCGGCGTGCAATTAAAAAGGGAGGGGGGGAGCAAAGTTGTCACTTGTGGTTGGGTTAACTACCATGGCATGCAGTAAGCTGTACCAATCTTTTTATCGACTGAAGTGATTTTGAAATGAGTACTAAAATCATTGCATGCATATAATTTGCTCTGAGTTTATACACTAAGTCACATACTTGTTTCATCAATATCATCTGTCAACCATTAACACATTATAAACCATTAACCAGACCCTTGTGGTCATGGTTTCTGGGTCTAAAATTCTGTATTTAGAATTCAAACAATAAAACCTTTTAGAGTAATATTCTTAAAATGTAACAATTGAAAGATCAGAGACTATACATTTTTATGTGTTCACAGGTGTTAATCTTTAAATTCTATTTAATTTTTAATATAAAGCAGATCGCAAAAAATGTATAAATACAGCAAATGCATTACGAAAACACGCCTATACAAATATAGTGTAAACTTAACCGCCAAAAAATCGAAAATATTAAGATGAAAAATTGTGATATTTTTCTGATTTCTGCTCAAAATATAGATTGTGGGTACACGTTAGAACCGCCTCATCGAGGCGGTTCTAACGAGTACCCACAATCTATATTTTAGAGCAGAAATTAGAAAAATAAGGTTTACCCCTGTAAACCCTAGTTTTACTTTATAAAAGTGGGATTCAAGTGGGTCAAATTATATAGGCGTGTTTTCGTGATGAATTTTAAGGAGAACTTAAACGGGCCATTGTAGCATTTTTAAATATACATGTCTGATGTTGTCAGACATTATTATCAAGGCGAGCACACAAGGCGAGTTACTCCTGAAAACGTAAAACATCGAGAAAGACAATCAAATAATCAACATAGTTGTATGCCATCGTGAGTATGAGTATCGGAGAGAGCATTGTAACTACCAAGACGGTCGTTCTCTTCCATTTTTCTATATTTCTACCCATTCTTATCTCGAAACAGGCACGCCTATACAAGCACATTGAAAACTAAACAGCCGAAATAAAAAAAACATCAACAAAATTTTAAGATGAACAATAGTGGTATTTTTCTTATTTCTATTTATATGCAAATTTGTTAGATACGTCCCGTAACGTTACACGTACGACGTCATTAACGAACTCGCGTTTACTAATGGCGGAATATTGACATTTTTGTACAAAAATCGCGAATTATATATGCTCTAAATGTCATATGATAAACACAATCTTGCATTCATGCTCATGTATTATTGAATTTATTAAACTCGGTGAGGAAAAGGGATAATATGCTCAGCGAAGCCTCGCATTTTTCCCCTTTTCCTAAACTCGTTTAATAAATTAAATATTACATGAATACTCATGTAAGATCCTCTATATCTGGTGAGAGGCATGTATCTATTGTAAGTGCCCATGTACCCACAATAACCAACCACCCAGATGAGGTCAGAGACAAGTACTTTGATGATCTGGATTCTGTGATTTCTGCTCCACCCAGGACAGATAAACTCAGCCTCCTGGGTGACTCGAATACTAGACTGGGCACAGACCCCAGAAATACAGAATAAGATGCCCAGGAAAATTAAAAAGAGGAACGATCAGGAATCCCACAATATCAGTATGGAAAGAAGTTGAAACATGGATTGACGACAGTAAATAAAACGGACAACAGGTAAACCGAGTCAACAGCTCTTTCACAAACAGGTGATGACTCAGAATATCCATACATAACTGGGAAAAGAATCAGAATCACCAACAAGACAAACATTAAACTGGAAGTACCAACGTAACTAAAATGAACAACCAAAACGAGGGAAAATCAGAATCATCAACGTAACAAGATAATATGAATAGGGAAAGAATCAGAACCACCAACACAAAACATGAAAGAACCACAGCAAAATCTCGACCCGCCCATGCTTATAAACCCTTTTGGTTTCTGTTGGGCGGCAGTGCTTGAGATGTCATTTCATCTCAATGTCGGGTAAAAGTCCCACAAAATTGGAAGCATTGGAAGCGACGTCTCCAAAATGACCTTTACTGTGTTGACGGGGACGTTAAATTTTAAATCAAACAAAACCACAGCAAAAGCACAGACTTTGAACGGTCAGTGAAACTCGCTGGTCGGTTTATGTTACCTTTACGGGATCCCCCCCCCCCCCGACTTTCACTGTGGTCCAAACAAGGTTTGTTTGGTACAAACCTAACTGAAAAGGGGCAATATACAAAATTGGGGCACAGAATCTGAATCACTAACATGTCAAACATTATACTGGAAGAAAAAAATGTAACTAAAACTGAACAGCAAAAATGGGGGTTAGAAATAGAATCATAAACGTAACAACATATATAATAAGGAAAAAAAATAGAACCACCAACACAAAACATGGAGGAACCACTGCAAAAGCACCGACTTGAAACGGTCACTAAAAATACTGGTGGGTTTAAAAGTAGAAGTAAAACAAAGATCAGGAATCGATACAATTAACTTACTCCACCCATCAAAGACACCAAAGGGAAAGAAACACAAACATTAAGTGACCAGACCATAATGGAAACCTAAACAAAGGATGGCCATAAGGACAGTTATTTTCCCACAAAATGGCCAAATTGCCATCTAAAATAAAAAGACACAAGTGATAAACACAGTAAGTAACAAACAACAACATAAATAAACCGCCACAGAAGAACCGCCTTGGAACGGTCAAAGTCAGAAATTGATGTGGCTTATCTGAATATTCAGCAAATGAAGGGTTAAGTAAGCTTTATGGGATAACAACCCAGGAAAAGCGATAATCAACATACATATTAGTAGTACATCCTACTAATGGCACCATGAGGATGAGTAACTAACAATAAGGAAAAATATAAAACGAATCACGAACAGCACAACAACGAGCTCCATCTTACCCACAAGGAGTGATCAAAAACGGGCACAATTGAGCCCCGCCAAGCGAATTTGTGTCTTCGAGCATTCCGTCATGACAAATTTTAACTGCGCATGTCCAGCCATTCAGAGGGGCCATGGATATGGCTTTCTGTCTGAAGGTTCCTCTTGATTCACTGCTTGTATGAGCGAGCAGCGAAGGTTCTGGCGAGACTGCGCGGATGCGCAGGCTCGCCTGAACCTACGCTGCTCGCATAGGCGATAAGTACCAAAGTCGCTTGACGGGGCCCAATTAATGAAAATTTAATAATAATAATAATAATAACAATAATAATAATACACAACCATAAGTACATACAACATCAAGATCCAACAAAGCTAGATTTAAAATAAACAACATTAGAACGGTCACTAGCGAGAACCACTGGGGAGTTTAAATCGATTCTATGGGCCCAACCTTCACTGTAGGTTCTAATATTATTTATCATATGACGTCGCGTCTGAGAGTGTAATAACGCCATGTAATATTTTCGATAATCCACTAGTGGATTTAAAAATATGCAAATTACCTAGATACGTCCCGTAACGTTACATGTACGACATCCTTAACGACGTCGCGTTTACTAATGGTGGAATATTGATATTTTTGTAAAACAATTGTGAATAAAATGCGTTTTAAATGTCATATGATAAATAGAATCTTGCATTCGTGCTCATGTATTATTGAATTTATTAAACTCGTTGAGGAAAAGGGATAAAATGCTCGGCAAAGCCTATTTCATCCCTTTTCCTCAACTCGTTTAATAAATTCAATAATAATTAAACTCGTTGTGGAAAAGGGATAAAATGCTCGGCAAAGCCTCGCATTTTATCCCTTTTCCTCAACTCGTTTAATAAATTCAATAATACATGAACACTTATGTAAGATCCTCTATTTACAACAAAAAATAATTGGTCCACCTGAAGGTTACTAGCTCAATCAACAGACCGTCACAGAATAACATACAAATTAGGGCAAACTGAAATACAAACCAAATGAATAACTGTGATGAATTAAAGAAAACGGCTCGTAGTGTTTTCCACTCATTGTAATCTGGAGCTAAAGATAACCACCAGACAGACCAAGAGTCAAGCCAAAGACACACCTGGGAAGGAGTGATTGGGAATGAAGCAGTGGAAAAGTGCAACAGCAATGGTCTCCTCTTGAGGAAACGTGCAGAACCGAAACTACTGATCATCAAGACAGTCTTGCAACAAGGAATCGTGGATACATCCTCGCTCAAAACACTAGCATTTCATTGATCATGTCATAGTTTAAAGAAAAAGAGACAGGATGTCAGACTGACAAAGACAATGTGTATATAGTGCAGACTGTTTGACAGACTGCAGGCTTGTTGTCAGCAAACTCAACCTGCCCTTTCAGCCTGCACGACGACGACAAGGCCAGAAAGTGCCCAGATGACTGACGAATTTGTTCTAGAATATAAGAATCTTATATGGGTGTGAGGGGTGGATGGAAAAATTCGTCCCGAGGGTCACTGTCCGGCATCACGAGGCTTACCGAGTTATTCCGGACAGTTAACCCAAGGGACGGATTTTTCTATCCACCCCTCACACCCATATAGGATTCTTTTTCTTGCATACCTTCCATTTCTATTGCGAATTTTAATGCTGCTGTCGTTTCGGTTACCGACGTCCGCCATTTTGTGATGACACAACATGAATGTTTAGTGACGTCACGCATGACGACGCCGCGCATGAGGTTGTAATCAACCAGTGCATTTATCAAACACGCGATTATATTCGATTTGGGGTCGGAACACCAGGGTCAGAACATAAATTGCTATCCCAGTGTAAAATCACGGATTCCCTTGTCTTGTGTGCAAGAATATAAGAATCTTATACGGGTGTGAGGGTTGGATGGAAAAATCCGTCCCGAGGGTCACTGTCTGGCATCACGAGGCTTCATTAGTTCATAGATTTTCTATCCACCCCTCACACCCATATAGGATTCTTTTTCTTGCATACCTTCCATTTATATTGTGAATTTTTAATACTGCTGTCACTTCGGTTACCGACGACCGCCATTTTGTGATGACACCGCGCATGAGGTTGTAATCAACCAGTGCATTTATCAAACACGCGATTATATTCGATTTGGGGTCGGAACACCAGGGTCAGAACATAACTTTCTATCCCAGGGTAAAATCACGGATTTCCTTGTCTGGTGTGCAAGAAAGGGTTATCCTTTCGAAGCAAGGAATACACCACAGAACTGGAAAATATGGATGTACATGTTTTCTGGGCCAGACTAGCTAGTTTCGGCCACTTAGGCCTCATCAGTGACCCTCAGATATTTTCAAAATTCCACAATGGAATCAATGATCCCAAAGGACAAGAAAATATAAACTACATTATGATGTAGGGCCGGGAGACTTTTAACGGCCGACACATATTCCCAGAAACCGGTGAAGAACTCCATGGACTACTTGAACACAAAGCATCCTCATTGATACCAGCTCAGTATCTAATAAGACCGTCTATTCAAATATATGCGAGGCTGTCGAGACTAGGCTCAGAGATGCGCAATACTCCGGGCTGAGCATTATGGCTATGAAATTTAGCCCTTTGCAGATTAAAGAGATATAAAGAATTTCTTTGAGGCACAACAAGACATGTTATGGTCCATAAAGCTCAGGAATCATCCCTGTCCTCAGTGTAGATGGAACTAGTCTTTCTATGGACAAAGAAGTTATCTTGACAAAGATCGGCTGAACACTTTGAAAGTGTCCTTAATAGGCCATCATCTGGGCCCCGTCAGGCGATTTTGGTACTTATCGCCTATGCGAGCAGCGAAGGTTCAGGCGAGCCTGCGCATCCGCGCAGTCTCGCCAGAACCTTCGCTGCTCGCTCATAAAAGCAGTGAATCAAGAGGAACCTTCAAACAGAAAGCCATACCCCTGGCCCCTCTGAATGGCTAGGCATGCGCAGTTAAAATTTGTCATGACGGAATGCTCGAAGACACAGATTCGCTTGACGGGGCTCGTCTATTAGTGATGAAGCTATCAACAGTCTTCCACAGGTGGAATGTTATCTGTTGCTTGACGAGCTCTCAACCGCCTCTGAAACAGTGAAAACATTAAAAACTCCAGCAATTTGGCAAAGGTCCTGGAGCAGATGCAATGCCTACAAAGTAGGAGATACCCTAGTTGCAAAGAAACTGACAAAATTATTTCACATTTTGTGGAGAAAAGAAACCACCACTCAACAATTCAAGGATGCATCATTATCCACTTATTCAAACAAATCAAGCCCATACCAAACTTTTTGACTTGACCTTGACCTTGTATTTACTTAATCATAACTTTTGAACGGTTTGATATAAAACCTTCATATTTGGCATGTAGGTTCCTTGTGCTAGCGCTTCCTATTCACACAAACGTTTGACTGTGACCTTGACCTGTGACCTATTTTATCATAACTTTTTAACCATATGAGATAGAGTCTTCATATTTGGTATGTAGGTTTCTTGTGACAAGGGCTTTCCACCATTACCCATTTTTTTACCTGTGACCTTGACCTGTGGCCTTTTTTTATCATAACTTTTGAAACGTTTGAGATAGAGCCTTCATATTTGGCGTGTAGATTCCTTGTGACAAGGGCTTCCCACTCATACAAATCATTTTGACTTGTAAACTTGACCTGTGACCTGATTTAAAGAAAACAAATATCACCTCGGCCTGGGACATGTTCGTGTTGGACAAACACATCTTGTTTATTTATTTATTTTTTTTTCATATTTATCTCATTCTTCAATTTTTTGTTTCTTTTATGCATATCTTTTACGTTTACGTTTCACAGTTAATCCGTTATGCTACAGCCTGTTCCAAGTATCGGGACTTTATGGAACGTGGGAAGGTGCTCACTACCAGGTTGTTATGCCAGGGGTATCAAAAACCCAAACTGTTATCAACACTAAAGAAGTTCTATGGGAGGCATCATGGTCTTGTTGATCCGTACATTGTGGCCATTTCCAGAATTATTTCTGATAAGTTTGCCAATGGAAAGCCATAGGAAGACTTCCAAAATTTAGGACATACCCTTCTCGGCATTTACACCTTTTCTTCGTTCGGTTCGATGGGCATGGTGGGCGAAGCTTGCTTACCAAGTAATGCTTACTATCCGCGGACGCCTTATTACACTCTTCTGGAGTCCATGTTTGTTGATCTGAACATTGATATTTGCCATTTTGTCTATGGACTAATGATTTTGGATTAACGCTTTGGAGCTACGACCTAAACTACTTAATCGTACATGTGATATTAATTGCAACTGCATGCTGTGATATAGATGTATATTTTATATATGTATATTTAAATGATTACCAAGATTTCTTTAATTTTATATATACATTACATATGTGATATTGATATGATATTATTACCAGTTACTTTTACATCTGTTTGTCGAAATAGAAGCCCTACAGGGTTTATGTTACTGTTGATAACATTCGACACAAAATAAACCTTTTATGTCCATGTCTCTCTTGCTATTTCTACAACAGACAGTTCTTACCCATCAGCCATCACAGTATCATTTCTCTTATTTGATTAAGCTTGGCCATTGTCAGTCTCAATATAGTAGGTATTATCAATACAATAAAACAAAGTTTGAACCAAGTACAGTATCCCCTTTTAAAGATACGTCAATCAAGGACATCGTTAATTTCGAACAACTTTGCCCAATATGGATTTGCTATCTATATTTTTCCGGTTAATCGCTTAAAAGCAGAAAGCTTTTGAAACTAAATCAAAGACATTTTTACCATTTTGCTCATATTTTAATTTCCAATTTATCAATTTGTGTGTCAGGTCAACCCGTTACGGGACGGTTCTCCGTGTTACACAGGCGCTCTCAGACGAACATTATTGCAGTGATACGGATCAGCGGATGAAAAAGATTGTAGCCTCATTTATTTTATTGCCTTTTATTTTCCTCGATTAACCTCTGTTTCTCCTTTACTTGAGTTTATTTAATTTCACTTATTCTCTGATGTTTCTGATTTGTTACTAAGTGTAAAAAGCCATCAGTTTTAACCTTTGTAGCGGGACATAACAAACTCTAGATGAAGGTATGCTCGACCAGCGAAAACGCAGATCAGATATGCAGTCTGACCTGAGTTTTCGCTGTTCCAATGGGGTATTTATACACCCTGGCTTTCAAAACAGCGACAAACTAAGCCTCAGACCAGGCTCGCTTGGTGCATAGGTTGATCTGAGTTTTCGCTAGTTACATTTCTTCTTGTAGGTTCGGCAGTGTCCCGGCTTGATTTTGTCCCGAAGTGTCGTGTCAACCTTTCTATTGAACACGGTGGTGAAATAACTGTAGCGACTGCTGCCTCGCGTGGTACGATATGCATTAAACATTTCTCAATAAAAAAGAAACAATTATAATTTCAGATTAATATAATGATAACTAATAACTGTATTGATCTGCAGTAGCTGAAGTATTTATAGACAATTATCTCAGGAACAAATTGAGTATATTAAGGCTGATAAAATTAATAAATCCTTTCCTTGTTAGTCATAAAGACCCACTCTGGACATTTGTATTTTGATTCCACTGGTTGCCGTCGTCTAACAGATTCCTTACATTTAGAATTTTGGCCGCCCCACACGAACTTGTGAGCCCAGCATCCGCGCAGTCTGATCAGAGTCTTCACTGTGCACTATATAGATGCATCTTGACACAAAGTTTCGGCCCCCGCCCATCGGGGCTTGAAGAAATATTTGGGCTGCATGATGCTTCCACGCAGAGCTTAAACCGACCCGTCACACGAGTACTGGTAAACCGCTTAGGGGATCTAAGCTTGCCAAGGCAGAGCGGTGCGAGTCGGACCGTCCATGCTTATAAACCCTATTGGTTTCATTGGGCGACAGGACTTGAGATGTCATTTCATCTCAATGTCGGGTAAAAATCCCACAAAATTGGAAGCAACGTCTCCAAAATGACGTATACAGTGTTGACGGGGACGTTACACCTCAAATCAAACAGACAAACAAAGCATTATATAGCTGCTTCTTGACACAAAATTTCTTCACACAGACTGAGAAGCGTGTGTGTCGCAGCTCATTATTTCCTAAGCTCAAAGGGGATCGCATGCAGGCCCCGAGGTTTGCATAGCATCATTTGTACATACTGAAAAGCATTTCTAAAATGCTGCATGCATGTTTTCTCATATACCATCACGTGAACAAGTCCGTGAAACGAACACCCCGTAAATCCCACTTTATATAGAGAAAACTGGGTTTAAGGGGATATACATTATTTTTTATTATTTTTGCTCTAAGACATAGGTTGTGGGTACTCGTTAGAACCGCCTCAATGAGGCGGTTCTAACGAGCACAAACAACCTATGTTATCAATATAAATAAGAAAAATATCATGGATTTTCCAAGGAAGAGTAGTCATTTTGGAGATGTGAAATATGCACTAATTCGAAAGGGTGTCTTATCGTATTGCAGTGCACTTCATAAACTATTGTAGAACTACTTTAAACGAAAATCGCGTAAAACTTTCTCTGTTTACTGGACAAGAAGTTAATAAGTTCATCGGCCCCCGGACATCAGGACTTTAAGAAATATATTGACTGCTTGATGCTTCCACGGAGAGCTGAAACCGACCACACTCGAGTACTGGTAAACCGCTTGGAGGATCTAAGCCTGCTCTGGCAAAGCGGTGCGAGGCGGACCGTCCATGCTTATAAACCCTATTGGTTTCATTGGGCGGTAGGGCTTGAATTGTCAATTCATCTCAATGTCGAATAATTCCACAAAATTGGAAGCAACGTCTCCAAAATGACCTATTCAGTGTTGACGGAGACGTTAAACCAAAAATCAAACAAACAATAATATGTCATAGATAAAGTGAAACACAAAATGTCTTAAAATATCTAGATGACGAAAAATCTCGCTGGTTCAAATATATAAAATTTACTATTCACAACATATTTTTTGTTGTCACCATAGGCATTCTAAGTTTAAAGCCATCGAGCAATCATGGAAGTTATCTCTTCCCGGTCTTTTTTTTTCCTGGCCGGCGTCTTCCTTTGCAGTTTCTTAAACTTTTTGGGTAGATTTTATACGGAGAAAACGGGGGTTTAAAGATGCATACATTGTTTCTTATTTTTGCGACAGTAAAATCAACGAGTTACCCACGACTGACAATGCAGTAATCCCCGGTCTAGTGTACTTACCTGTTTTGTTATAAAGTGTTCCATTTGCACACAGACAGTCTGAAGATGGGAACGATGTTGAACAATCAAAGGATTAACAGCACTGATAGTCGACTGTCTTTGAATGTATAGGTGTGTTTAAGGGTTGTGAACGGCGACTTCGACTATTTCGTTTAGCTCTATTTTTTCAGCTCGATATGACCTAAATAGTGTTGACTGCCTTAAAAGTCCAAAATTAAAAAAAAAACTCTCCTCTCCTCCTCTCGTAATTCGTGCATCAGTGTATGCTGGTCTGGATATGCATTTCGCCGCACGAAAACGCATCCGTGGCGCTAATATGACGTCTTACTTATCACCGGAACATAATAAAAACATGTCCTTGCGAAATAATGGCGTCCAACATGGTGTCAGAAATGCCAAACATTGGGTAAAAATCGTGGCGGTTCGAACGAGTACCCACAATCTTTGTTTTGGGGGCAAATCTATGTTTTGGGGGCAAAAATAAGGAAAATAATGTATACCCCCTGTAAACCCCGTTTCTCTATGTAAATTGAGGTCCACACGGCTGTTCATGACGTGCACTTGTTGTCATCAGATACGCACAGCAACAAGCATCACGTGCGACTGAAAGAGAGAGATAAAAAAACGCAAATTTGTAAAAAAAAATCTGTTTGTGTAATATCTTTTCTGAATGAGAAAAAGGAAATCTATTAAATGTATAATATTAACCGCTGGTATGTCTTATTGATGTCTTTATTAGAGATGGGAGGCTGATAAAATAGTACTCTATCATGAATCACTTAAAATGTAATGGGTATATAATTGAGTCATAAAAGCTACACCGAAATTTGTAGATTTCAAATCGAAGGAGAAACCAAAATATAATTGTTGATAAGGTTTATTCACTTTTTGTAAATTATAATTTATTAGACATATAATGATTAGACTTTTATACCTCAGACATCAAATAAAATTTTGTCACATATTTAACGATTATGAAAATTTTGATCAGATTTGATTCCCCTCCTATAAGGTTTAATATTTTTTCACTTTTAGAGCATGTCAAAATAATTTACATTTTTAAACTTGAATGAAGTTTTTTTATGTATATATTTATTTCATTTTCATGCTTCAACAGTAATACATATTAGACTAACACATCCGTGTAAGATAATCCTGTCTCAAACCTCTCTAAAAGGGCCCATTTTCTCGTAAAATTTGAGATATTTATCTGTCACAAACATAGATTGTAGGTGCTCGTTAGAAACGCCACAGTTTGCAAAAATAGTAAAAGAATATAAATTCTTCAACACTTGAAGGACATTTTTATCATTTCATGCTTCCACAGAAATAGGCATTATACTTAAGATCTATGTGATATAACTCTGTCTTATATGTCTCTGAAACTGACCATTTTTCTGGTGAAAATCTGTGATATTTTGTATTATTGCTGCTACAGAGAGTCTGTTGATGCACGTTCGAAGGATACAGGTGTACTGATCATATAATACAAAAACAGTAACCATCAGCAAACAAAAAAAAACCTTTCTTCAAAGGAATAAGTCTGTGAAATGAACACCCCTAATCCCTACTTTATATAGGGAAATCTTGGGTTTACAGTGGTATAGATTAGTATAAATGCTGACTAAAACATCATTGAACAAGAAAATAATTCCTAACGGCATTATGGTGAAGTTGTATTATGTTTGTGTTTCTTTCCCTTTGGTGTCTTGGATGGGAGGTGTGAGGTAATTGTCTCGATTACTGATCACTGACTTCACTTGTATTTTTTTTCAAAACCAAAAGGGTAATACAAAAAGTAAAGCTGCCGGAGGTCGCCGGTCGAGGCTCGGCGCTCGGACATAGGTATTTTAGAGGACGGTTAATTGAAAACCCGTCCAAAATTAGATTTCGACCGTCGTCAGTTGAACTTCAATTCATAGTTGAATAGTTCTTGACAGTAAACACACACACACGATACACAAAGAGACCTATTTGGTAATGAAAAATAGAAGTGAAGGCAATGATCAGGAGTCGATACCTCCAGGGAAAAATACACGAACGTTTATTAACTTCACTATATAGACAAATAGACAACGTCACAGACTGAAAGACAAAAGGATAGTTAATTTCCCACAGCATGGCCGAACGGCTACCAAAAATAATAAAAAGAAAATTGTTCGCAATACGAACTACATGTATAAATATAGTAAACCTCGACGAAGATGCCAGGAAATGTGGTTTTGTTGCGATCTGCTACACTGACCTTAGTATGCCAAAACGCCGAATTAAAACCACTGGTTCCCTTCACTGGTATCTAGGCAATCATCAACTAATGGTAAAGAGGTGGGGACAGAGTTGTAAGCACTATAGTCCACACACTACCTCAGAGTTCCTGTACCAACAACAAGTCAGCAAAGAATGTCGGGAAACAGTCAGGCAAACATGAGAAAACACATCCATTACAATCGCCTCATCCAGGCAATTCTAATTAGTACACGCAGCATTCATTTGCACGGTAAAAGAAGAAACTCTCCCTGAAATTCGTATCTGAAGAAATTCCTTCGGGACACTAGAAATGTCGTTCGGCCAAAGTTTGGTCAACCGTTGGTTAACTACGGTTAACCACGGTTGATGATCGAACTCCCTCATTGCCAGCCCGCCGGAAACAATTTATAGTGCTTCTCGTGCAACCAAAGGCTGGGTCAGGCGAGCTTAACGTTTGGCCAGCGTTGAGCATATCTATGGTCTGGTTGCGCTGATTGTTATTTGAGATGAATAGGAACACCTTCAGGGGAAGCAACTCCTGCAAAAGTATTTTTTTCTCCCATGGTAATAGGGATCAGCTCTTAAAGGAAATAAATTGTTTCTGAGGAGCAAGTTCTTTCCTTAAAGAGTAGACCCCTTTTTCAATGGGACAGGGTTTAAAGAAAAGCGAACAGGAACACGACATGCTGCTGAAAGAAAATCTCTCATCACGAAAACATGCCTATATAATTTTGACCCCCTTTTAACCCCACTTTTATACAGTAAAACTGGGGTTTTCAGGGGCAAACATTATTTTTCTTATTTTTGCTCAAAAACATAAATTGTGGGTACTCGATAGAACCGCCTCGTCGAGGCGGTTCTATCGAGTCCCCGCAATCTATGTTTTGAGCAAAAATACGACGAGGCGGTTCTATCGAATACCCACAATCTATGTGATGACCAAAAATAAGAAAAATATCAGATTTTTTATCCAGAAATTTTTCTTTTTGGGTGGTAATATCTTCTAATACATTTGTATAGGCATGTTTTCGTAATGTCTGGTTTTAAAAACACAAGATGTGAGAGTGCTTATGTCGAGTCATACACGTGGCGTTTCTTATACGTGGAAAGAAGAAATGTGGCTGGTGTGTATATTACTTTAATAAGGTTCATTGCATACAGTGACCATGGTAACAACCACGTGCAAACAAGAAATTATAGCGGTACAAACATTTTCGTATGTGTTTTAACATCAGAATCAAGGAAAGAAAGAATTGACAAAGAAAAGTGAATACTTTTTATTTTTGCTGAGTATAGTATACATACATGGTGTTATTAAGGGCGTATGGTTACCGTCATGAACTTTGTTAGTTTGGGCTTCTTTAGTTCGCGGAAATTCACGTAAACCTCCGTTCACCAGATTTCGATGTTGGTTCAAAATATGCAGCTTTGAACATTTTAAAATAAGCATTGAAGAGCTTTTGTGTTTAGTAACTTTGGGTCGATTGATTAACATTCGACCCAAAGATTACGAAGATTCCCAGCAAATACTACAATCAAAGACCAAATCCCACAAAAGGCACACAACTTTTTTGAAAGAGATAATTCTGTTCTACGAGGCGGTTCTAACGAGTACCCATAATCTATATTTTGCGCAGAAATAAGAAAAATATCACAATTTTTCATCTTAAAATTTTCATTTTTTCGGTGATAAAGGTTACAATGTATTTGTATAGGCGTATTTTCGTAATGATTAAGAAAAACAAGAACATAAATGACCATAAATGTGATTTCTGAGTCGATTAAGACAAAAACATTTAAAATCAATTTCTTCTATGTGTCAGATAGGATCTAGCAATCAAGAATAAGGGCGACTCATGAGGGAAACACCGCAATAATGAAAATAAATCACGCTTAATTATTAATTGAAGATGTTATCATTATGAAAAATGCCTTGAAATGCTACTTTAACCCTTTTTGTACCAAATGGAATCTTCCTCCTTATATATAGCAGGAGTCCATTTCAAAATTTAGGCGTGTCAGGTTGTTATTTCTGCAAAATTTATTAGTGAAATGGCTTAACTTTTTGCAAACAGTGTAGGCCCTGATCAGACGCCGCGTTCTACGGCGTCTGATCTGGGCCTGCACTGTTTGCCAGGGTACCCGTTTAGGGGTTTCCGGTACTAAATGGGTTAATCCGCTGCGACTCGCATCAAATCGGGGAAACTAAATGCATCTGTCTTGACGTTTAATAACATCAGTTGTCTGTAATTGAAGGGACAAATTCAAATGGCAAAATAGAAGTGAAGGCAATGGTCAGGAATCGATACAATTAACCCACGGATCCCATCAGAGACACCAAAGGGAAAGAATCACAAACATGAAATAACTAGACCCTAATGGAAACACCACTAGCGGAAAGCCAAAAGGACAGTCACTTTCCCACAAAATGGCTAATTGGCTATCAAAATAATTAAATAAAAGCGATACACACACTCAAAGACAACCCATAACAAAAATAAACCGCAACAGAAGAATCGACTTGGAACGGTCAGTGAAACGAATTCCACCGGGGGTGGGGGTGGGGGTGGGGGCTTAATCGATTTTAAGCGGCCGAAATCCTCGCCCTTACTTCCGTCGCGATTTTGACAAATTATTTGTTCAGTCCGCATGAAGGCCTCCTAACTCATCAGTGCAACATCTCCGAGAACACAAAAATCAAACAACCACAGAGATGAAACAACGGTGAGGAATCGACAGCAAGAAACCACTGAAATGCTGGAGCAAAGGAAAACCAACAGTTAGACTCCGATGGGCCCGACCAGAGACAGAGCATCAGCCACGAACCAACATTACATATAATTGAATTCTCTCTAATTCTCAGTAACCCTTTACCTAAAAAAGATAGGTCCGCGCATTAATATAGCAAATGAGTCACACCGAGCGAAAATGTACCTTCCAACACTCGCGATCAGCGGGGACATGAAACAGCCAACGTCACTACGATATTGTGTTTACAAAAACATCACGAAAACACGCCTATATAATTCTGACACCGGAACCCCCCACCCCCACTTTAATATGGTAAAACTGGGTTTAACAGGGTTAAATAGAGGATCATACAGGAGTGGTCGATTTCATATGAAAGTTATGAAACGAGCCTTTGGGGAGTTTCATAAATTTCATATTTAATGGCCACGAGTGTAAGGATATGTTTATCATATGACCACTTTTAATTGGATTTTATCGCCTTTGACAAATTTTCCACAAAAAGTGCATAGTTGACATGGACGTCGGCATGACGTTACTTAATCCCGCTAAAATGTTATTACAAGTGAGGCCAAACGATTTTTATTACACGACGTTATCCACTGCTTATCAACGATGTCATATGATAAATCTTATTTTTTTTTTTCTGCTCTATAATAGAGATTGTGGGCACTCGTTAGAACCGCTTCGATGAGCATAAATAAGAAAAATATGACAATTTTTCATTTGAAAATTTAGTATTTTTCGGCAGTAATTTCCAATGTATTTGTATAGGCGTGTTGATGCATTCTAACACAGCGCGCCCTATATAGGCAATGGAAAGGTAATGTAATTAAATCAGTAACAAAACCATCACGTGAACAGGTTCGTGAAATGAACATCCCTTAAACCCCACTTTATATAGAGAAACTGGGGTTTACGGGGGTATTAAATATTTTTCTTATTTCTGCTCCAAGACATAGGTTGTGGATACTCGTTAGAACCGCGGTTCTATCGAGCACCCATAACCTATGTTTGCAGTATAAATAAGAAAAATATCACGGATTTTCATCAGAAAAGTAGACATTTTGGAGATGGGAAAAATACACTATGTCGGACGGGTGTGTTATCATAATGTCAGGGCGGAAGATCGTGACACGAAATGCCTCCAATTATGACGTCACTCGTTTCCTTTATAACGTCGTTTTCTTGCATCTAAAGCATGAATGCAGTGTTTTACGTTCATTGAAGTATAAATAACATCCAGTCACGGGCAAAGTAAGCGAACCCAGGAACTCGATGTCATTCATACATTTGGGGTATAGTTTATGATAATCTTACCAAATGAATGTTGTGTGTGTTCTCAATAAAACCACATCATCGAAGCGAATTAAATGAGTACACATAAAATACATGAAATAAATAAGAAAATTATCCCCACTCTTTTCTTAATATATTGATATCTGCAGTTACGTGATAATTTCCCTAGATACACAAGAGCGAATTATCCAGGAATAACGAGTCGCTGTAGCTATATTGAACAATTAACAAGTGAAGTCGTTCAGTATCTTATAAAACGTCATTGGAGCATTTCTAAGACCGCAACACAATCAGACTGAATCCAACACGGGGTAAGATCACGTCCCAAGGTCTTGTATTTAATGTTGTCATTGGAACAGATTTTTATGACGCAGAATCACTATCTCTGACCTCATATTCTTGTTGATTCACGATCATTATTATATAATTCATAGATAGTTGCGTGACTCTCTCTCTCTCTCTCTCTCTCTCTCTCTCTCTCTCTCTCTCTCTCTCTCTCTCTGCAAACAGTCAATTGGAGGAGGGCTTGAAGGAGCTTTCTTAGGAAATCCGTGGTTTTAGCCTGGGATAAAAACAACATACGTATAATGCCCAAATTTTAAACGTTAAATTAAGTAAAATGAAACTAGTCGGTGGTTTTGTGCATGAAAAAGAATCTAATATGGTGTTCTGTTGTAGATGGGCATTTCCAACCATTGGGATGACCGTGCTGAGCGAAACCTTGGCATAGCCTCAGTTTCTCTCAGCATGGTCATCCCTTGGGTTGGAACCCATATCAGATTCTAATATTACACAAGAAATTATTTACAATATCCCTCATAATTGGCTGCCCATACGCAGAACATAAATCAGAGAGTGCTAAGAACCATTTTCTCGTGGAATAGCTCCTGGATGTTTGGAACTCGTCAAAACCATCCCTATCTCTATTGCAAGGCTCTAGCAAGTTCTCACAACTATTATCGAAGCACAGTTAAGCCTTTGTTTTCAGGTTAGTAAAGGCGTTAGCAGTGTTGCTCCCAAACCAGCAAAGAATGACGGCCCGCTGTTGACCCGACATTGGCCCGTTGTTGTGTGCTAGCTGGGTCGTTCTCTTCATGCCATAATGCGATGTGAGCATCTCTATCTCTACAGTTGAATCCTCTTTTAGTTTTGTCCTAAAATAGTGTATGTCCTTCGTATTCTACATTAGGATGAGGATCTGTGACTTTGGGTCAGGATGTGTCTTAAATTAATGATTTGCTAGCTACAGTCGAACTTAAGTGATGTTTCCATTAGGGTCTATTGTTTCGTGTTTGTGTTTCTTTCCCTTTGATGTCTCTGATGGGAGCTGTGAGTTAATCGTATCGATTCCTGATCATTGCCTCCACTTCTATTTTAAAAGAGTCGCCATGACAATCTGTTCGAAACACGGGCTGTTCGAGCCACGGATAATAAATCAAAGGGCCCGGTCTAGAGGAATCAAACGGATATCTTTTCGATCTTCTTACAAAACGAAAGTATGTCGCATTACGATAACACATTCGTTCGACATAGTGTAGTGTTTTGCATCTCCAAAATGGCTAACATCTCCAAAATGGCTAGCATCTCCAAAATGGCTAATTTTCTAATGAAAATAAGTGATATTTTTTCTCATTTATATTGCAAACAGAGGTTGTGATTGCCAGTTCGAACCGCCTCATTGAGGCTCCTCTAACGAGTACCCACCACCTATGTTTTTGAGCAGAAATATGAAAAATAAGGTATACCTGCATGAACCCCTCTATAAAAATTGGGGTTAAGGGGTGTTCCTTTCACTTGATGTACTCACTACCAGAACCTCGTCGAGGCGATTCTAATGAGTACATACTAATTACTGTTTCAAGATAAAATAAGATGATTCTCTTTAAATTACCCCAAACCAAAATATTTTAATACCTGCAGCGATGGGCATTTTTCATAGGGGCTGAAGAACGAAGTTAAAACAACTGAGGTAAAAGAGCCATCGGTGTTCAAGTCAAATTACGAAAACATACCTATTCAAATATATTGAAAATTTGACCACCAAAAAAAATGTAAAGTTTCATTTGACAAGTTCTGATATTCTTTCTTATTTCTGCTCAAAACACGGATTGTGGGGTACTCGTTAGAACCGCCTCGACGAGGCGGTTCTAACGAGTACCCACAATATTTGCCTTTGAACAGAAATAAGATAAATAATACATACCCATCCTAAACCCAGTTTTATTATATAAAAGTGGGGTTTAAGGGTGATAATATAGGTGTGTTTTCGTGATGTCAAAATTAGACTATAATGATTAGAAAAAAATATATTGAACCACGACACATATCGGCGAACAGGCCCCGAGTGTTTCGACGACGCATGCATATTTTCTCCAGGACTGACTATCAGTAAAACACAATTATGTATCTTGTTATTAAAACTTCTCAAACAAACTGATTTCTCATAAATATTTCCTATTTTCCCAATTGAATCCGTGTTAAGCGACCCATAGGACAAATAATAAAGACCATTTGCCTTATTTAGACATTGCAGGAAATTACTTCTCATTTTTCGTCTTTTTCCTGGATGTATTTATGAATTAAGAACAAGTTCTTCTTCAAATATGTCAGTATTAACTATGGAATTGGTGCCCTTTTGGACACGTGATCGACACACGGATGCACAATAATTATTGTTTTCTAAATATGAGTGATATACGGTCCCAGCCTCGCTGATTTAATTTTCCAGATCATTTATACCGCCATGGTAGTAAATCGCTATTTTGGAAACGCAGACGACAAGTTGGCAAAGCAGACATAGACTAAACAAAAACAGAAACATGTTAATAGCTGGATATTTTCCACGATTTGTGATGAAGATTTCTATATTTTCACAATATATAGAAGTAAGAAAATTGAAGCCACTGCAGATACATATGCAAACAGAAGAAATGTTTGTGATGACACTCTATATAACTCAATCACCATTTCAATTACAGCATAGTTTCTTAATTGTTTTCTTCAAATGGTTTAAATAAATACTTAGATTTTTTATTTCATTTCAATTCGATACAGCAGCCCAGTATCTTGGATACTACTGCCGTTTTAAATCCAACTATTGAAATATAAAACTCGCTTCATGAGCCATGAACCCCTAGAACAAAGTTTAAGTCTGTTTGAACTTTTGCAGTTTGGTTTATATTTCTTCCTTATGGATGTTTTGTTTCTGTTTGCAACAATAGCTACTAAAAGATTTGCTTTATCTCAGAAATCGGCGGAATGCCATGACTTCTTACAAAGTTCAATTTGTGTTTTTCTTTCACGTGACATTGTTCATATCATGAGATACAGTTCACGTATTATTCAATTAAAATCAAACAAAATGGATTAACAAATATTATCAAAAACAATTCTTGAAAAGCTGATATTTTAGAAAATTAAATTAGGTAAATTTGCAAAGTCACCACTGTGTAATATATACCACTTGTCCTTTGTTGTTTTCCTCCAATAACAAATAAGTTTGGACAATACCTTCGGGTATATCTCTGGTGTTATCTTACTAACTGGGCGGTCCACTCCTCCTGCGGTATTTTTCAATATAGTTTTAAGTTTGTTTATAACTAAATATTAGTGTTTTCTCAAGCATCGCTATTGGTGGCGAATTTCGTACCTTTTGACCCGAAAAGACGGTAAGGTCGAATGCCAAAAATGTATTCAATTACGTTTTGTTCTAAATACCAATGGTTCTGATTTTGACGTTAAGATATGACTTGTCAAATCTTTCAAAATTCTATACGCTATGTTAATTACCATATATAATGTTTGTTTGTAATTTCAATTGGTGCTTCTAAGCGTCAATTTCTATACAGAGCAAATGCTGTAAAATAGTTTTGAATCTGAAAAGAATTTCGATTCATAGATAAGAAATTTAAATAAAAATGATGGCGCTGATTTTGACCCTAGTTAGGGAAATAAATTTTGATTGGGCATGTATATTTGGATTCTAAAATGGCGTCAGTTTGTTTTTCGGTTTTCGGTACTTAACATCTTCTTCCGGAAACATAGACACCCATTTTTTTGCCCTCTTCGTCTCCAAACGCGACCTTATATTATCTTGAAAATACAGTAAAAATCCTATATTAAGACCACCTTTGGCACTGTTCAAAAGTGGTCTTAAAGACCACTTTTGAACAGTCCAAAAGTTGGTTTCTGAGCAGAGGACACTTCATGTAGAAACCACAAATAGAGCATACATACAACCTACTAAATAAGCTTTTTTAAAGGAGAATTTCTCTTAATTTTAGATGGCCTTAGTTTGTTTGATTTGAAGTTTAACGTCTCCGTCAACACTGTAAAGGTCATTTTTGAGACGTTGCTTCCAATTTTGTGGGACTTTTCCCGACATTGAGATGAAATGACTTCTCAAGCCCTGTCGCCCAATGAAACCAATAGGGTTTATAAGCATGGACTCACTCGCAACGCATTGCCTGGGCATGCTTAGAGCCTATAAGCGGTTTACCAGTACCAATGTGCAGTTGGTTTCAGCTCTGCCAGGAAGCATCATGCAGCCCATTTATTCCTTCAAGCCCAATGGGCGGGGGCGGAAGGAATTTTACTGTATATGTTTTATTTTAATATTGGAATGACGATATAATCAATCCTCTACAAAGTCGAGAACAAATTTCTGACAGTTCGATGGCTCGAACACCGATGGCTTGTTTACCACGACTGTTTCGAGGCGGCTCTTGAGTCGCTATGAAAATCTTTCAATTACTGCAGAAATATTAATATACATATATTAGGGAAAAGTTTCTTTCCCTTTGGCGTATTGGATGGGAGGTGTGAAGTAAATGTATTGATTCCAGATCATTGCCGTCACTTCTATCTTATTTCACTTAAAAATGTATTTCATGTACCTTTAAGAATCGCCTCGATAGGTCGATTTTTATAAGGATGCACAACATACCTTTATTTTGGATAAAATCGAAAAGATATCCATAATATGCCACCTGATCTGGCTCTATACTCGCCACTCAGTGGCTCGAACTACCCCTGTCTCGGGTAAAAGTCCCAAGAAATTGGCAGAAACGTCTCCAATTGACCTTAATAGTGTTGATGGGGGCTTTAAACCTTGAATCAAACGAACAAAACTTTCCCACAAAAAGACCAAACGGCTATTCAAAACAAAAAGATATTAGCAATACATTCATTCAAAGACGAAAAATGAGCCGACGCATGACAAAATCTACAATAAGAGCTGTGCGAACAGCTAAGACTCAGATCAGCCTGCGCATACGCGCAGTCTGATCAGAGTCTTCGCTGTTCGCATTAGCCGTCTATAGCCTCTGGGCTATTCATTGGGCAGCAAGAGCCATCTGGACTGAGTCTTCGACCATAGCACGGGTCTTATTGTAGGTTTTGTCATGTGCCGGCTCAAACCACAACAGAAGAACCGCCTTGGAAGAATCCACCATTACGATAAAATATCAGTGTGGTATAATTGCGTCTTAACCCATATATGACATTGGAATCTTCCACCTAATAAGTTTTGATTGGTCCATTTTCAAGTATAGGGGTGTCAGATTTGTTTTGGTTGCGAAAATTTTGCAAAAATGTGTGCACTTTAAGCAAATAGCGTAGACCAAGATCAGACGCCGCCTTTTTTGGCGTCTGATCTGGATCTGCACTGTTTGTCAATGTCCCAAAAGGGGCTGCTAGGCATATTTGGGTTAAAGCATTATTTAGATTTTCGTTTTTAAAAAATCTTTTTTTTCTTTTTCTTGTCGAAACACAAAGTGTAGGTGCTTGTTAGAATCGCCTCACTGAGGCGGTTCTACTCAGTTCTCACAATTTATGTTTCAGGCAAAAATGAGAACAATGATTTTGCCCCTCTAAACCCTTTTTTCCCCATGAAAAGTTGGGTTAACAGGGGTGTATCGATTCCTGATCATTGCCTTCACTTCTATTTTGTAAACTTGATGTCAGTCACCCACCTTGCATTAATAGCTGCAATTTAGCTTAACATTAGTGGTGTCAGTTATGACTGCTTAAATTGTCGTCTGCTTTTGAAACACAGGCAACCAGAACCAAATTAGTAGCGAATAACTTCATCTGCGTTCAACAGAAGAAATAACCTCGACTGTTGTTCGCAATCATGAAACTGCCATAAACATGGAGTAAAAACAGACAAAAATATTGAAAGAATTTCGACTATGGAGACAGAATTATGCATATTTCGAATTTTGCTCCTATTTCTCCAAACGTGATTTATGCTAAATTTCTGGATTATTTGTGTTTTAGTGTCTCATGAGGTGAATTATTTAATTTATGCTTCCCAAGAATGTACCGTTAATAATCGCCCTAGAAAAAAAATATAAATATCAGTTTTATGAATAACCTTTGCAGTCGAGCATGGTGGCCATCATAGAGAAATTTGTCATGATTATCAAAGTGGTGAGAATGCTCAATTTTAAGTCTAATTTTATTGTTTGGCAGCATTTATTATCACCAAAAATGTGCCGTTTTTATGTCAGATTTAATTTCAATTTGCACATATTTTAAAATTTACTGTTGTTACTCACCATCAAACCTTATTTTCATTTTTTTCGGAGTTTTCTGAAATACCAAGCAAATTACGACGACAACAACAACCAAACAACAAAAGTAGGGTTGAAAAGTGTGCTTGTTTTTTAATAATAATAATAAAAATAATAATAATAATAATAATGTGTATAAGTATTAGTTGTAGTAGTAGTAATAAAAATTAAAATGATGATGATAAAAACTATTTATATATTATAAATATTACTATAATTTCTATTATATTGAGCATGCGTAGTAAAATTATTATTATTATTAGTATTATTACTTTTATTTTCAGATAGTAGCAGTAGAGGAAGAAGTAGTATAAGTGTTAGTAGTAGTTGTAGTAGTAGTACGTAGTAGTAGTAGTAGTAGTAGTAGTAGTAGTAGTATAGTCATAATAATATAGTATACCAATTATAATAACAGTATTATTGTAATTATTATCATTATTATTATTATTATCATTATTATTATTATTAATATTATTATTATTATTATTATTGTTTTTATGTTGCGCAAAACAATAACGGTGGTTGTAGGAGTTGATGTTGTTGTTATTGTAAATGAACATACATTAGAACACAAATGTATGTAACGGAGTATACAAAATGTGTTCTAAAAACTTATCAAACACAGTATTTCAAAAAGGCTTGCTCGAAGACAGTCAACAGCTATGGTGCAATTTATGACGTGAGAAACGTTAAAACGACTTTAAGTACTTTAACAAAATGCTGTATAATATTAAGCTATGAATAGTACGAAGGCCTTACTAAGAAAAACAATGATATTAGAACGCAGCCATCAATAAGTTCGTTATTCGAGCCATGACGAAAACACGCCTATATAAATACATTGAGAACTTTACCGCCGACTGAACGAAAATTTTAAGATGAAAATGTGTGATATTTTCTTATTTCTGCTCTGAAATATAGATTGTGGGTATTCGTAAGAATCACCTCATCTCGTTAGAACCGCCTCGATGAGGCGGTTCTTACGACTACCACAATCTATATTTTGAGCAGAAATAAGAAAATGGGTATTCGCTAGAAGCGCCGCGAATTTTCTTATTTCTGCTCAAAAAAAAATAGATTGTGGTAGTCGTTAGAACCGCCTCATCGAGGCGGTTCTAACGAATACCCACAATCTATATTTTAGAGCAGAAATAAGAAAAGATGAGGCGGTTCTTACGAGTACCCACGATACAATCTTTATTTTGAGCAGATATAAGAAAAAAACGGTTTTCCCCTGTAAACCCCAGTTTTACTCTATACAAGTGGGGTTCAAGGAGGTCAACATTATATGGGCGTGTTTTCGTGATGACTTAGAAAAACAATGATATAAGAACACAGCCATCTGAAAAGATAAATAAATCTGTTCGGTATTGTAATGTCTGCATTTTTGCACTTTCTTGGCAGGCATATTGCCAAAGTATGTGGGAGGTATTAGTCTAAAATATTAAATTTTGTATCCAATTTGTTGTCAAATCATCCCTCATTATAACGTCAGTCAGTGAGATATCAGACAATAATAATGACATAAAATTAATAATAGTCTAAACCGGTTAAAATTTATTTTGACACAGGGTCTAAATCAGGAGATAATTTATACCTGCTACCGCCCAGCTGCCCCCGTGGGTTGTAAACATTGTATTAATCTTGTCCCGTGTCATAGTTCACCCCAATGACCATATTATTATCTGCTGGACAATTACGCGAGTCAATTTTCGTATCGTCTTCAAGACGTCTTATTTAAACGATATAAATTTAATCAGGTTGAAATTACAACTGTAAATGAAAGTCTTGGTACAATAGTTCGACCGATTTATTTAACTAAGTTTGATAATTATGGTTAGCTCAAGAAAACAGGCAAAGAAATGTTCTTTGCGGTAGTTCTAGCGAGTAACTGTGTTTTGAGCGGAACTTGGGAATTAATTATTCCCAAAGTCAAAGCTCAAACCTTTATTTCTCTGGTATGCAATGTATATAGCACAAAAAACTTGTTGCTTACTAAACAGAGGTTGCCGCTAAAACGTATTGCCTGTTAAATAGAGGTTGCCACTAAAACATGTTCCTTGCTAAATAGAGGTTGCCACTAAAACATGTTGCTTGCTAAATAGAGGTTGCGACTAAAACATTATGCTTGCTAAATAGAAGTTGCCACTTAAACATACTGCTTGCTGAATAGAAGTTGCCATTAAAACATTATGCTCGCTAAACAGAGTTTGTCACTAAATCATAATGCTTGCTAGATAGAGGTTGCCACTAAACACGTTGCTTGCTAAATAGAGGTTGCTCCTAAAACACGTTGCTTGCTAAATAGAGGTTGCCACTAATACATTATGCTTGATAAACCGTGGTTACCACTAAATCATATTGCTTGTTAAATAGAGGTTGTCACTTAAACATGTTGCTTACTAAATAGAGTTTGCTACTAAAACATGTTGCTTGCTAAATACATGTAGCCACTGAAACATGTTGCTGGCTAAATAGATGTTGCCACTAAATCATATTGGTTGCTAAAAAGAGGTTGCCATTAAAACATGTTGCTTACTAAATAAAGGTTGCCACTTAATTATACTGTTTGCTTAATAGAGGTAACCAATGAAACCTGTTGCTAAATAGAGGTTGCTACTCAAATATGTCGCTTGCTAAATGGAGGTAGCCACTGAAACATGTCGCTTGCTAAATAGAGGTTGCCATTAAAACATGTTGCTTACTAAATAGAGGTTGAAACTAAAACATGTTGCTTGTTAAATAGAGGTTACCAATAAAACAGGTTGTTTGCTAAATAAAGGTTGCCACTTAAACATGTTGCTTCCTCAAAAGAGGTTGCCACTAAAACATTTTGCGTACTAAAAAGAGGTTGCCACTAAAACATGTTGCTTCCTTAACAAAGGTTGCCACTAAAACATGTTGCATACTAAATAGAGGTGGCCACTACAACATGTTGCTTACTAAATAGAGATTGCTACTAACACAGGTTGCTTCCTTAACAGAGGTTGCCACTATAACATGTTCCATGCTAAACAAAGGTTGCCACTGAAACCTGTTGCTTGCTAAATAGAGATTGCCACTAAAACATGTTGCTTGCTAAATAGAGGTTGCCACTAAAACATGCTGCTTGCTAAATAGAAGTTGCCACTAAAACAGTATGCTTGCTAAATAGAGGTTGCCACTAAATCATATTGCTTGCTAATTAGAGGTTGCCAAAACATGCTACTTGCTAAATAGAGGTTGCTGCTAAAGCAGTATGCTTGCTAAGCAGAGTTTGCTACAAAATCATATTGCTTGCTAAATAGAGGTTGTCACTTAATCATATTGCTTGCTTAATAGAGGTTACCACTAAAACGTGTTGCTTACTAAACACAGGTTGCTCCTAAAACACATTGCTTACTAAACAGAGGTTGCCACAAAAGCATATTCCTTGCTATATAGAGATAGCCACTAAAGCATGTTGCTTGCAAAACAGAGGTTACCACTCAAACATATTGCTTGCTATACAGAGGTTGTCACTTAAACATATTGCTTGCTAAACAGAGGTTGCTACTAAAGCATGCTGCCTGCTAAATAGAGGTTGCCACTAAACATACTGTTTGCTAAAAAGAGGTTGCCCCTAATACATGTTGCTTGTTAATTAGAGATTGCCACAAAAACATGTTGCGTGCTAAATAGAGGTTGCCACTTAAACATTTTGCTTACTAAACAGAGTTTGCCACTGAAACATGTTGCTTGCTAGATAGCGGTTGCCACTATACATATTGCTAGCTAAACAGATATTGCCAGTAAAATATATGTCTTGCTAAATAGAGGTTGCCACTAAAACATGTTGCTTGCCAAATAGAGGTTGCCACTATACATACTGCTTGTTAAATAGAGGTTGCCAGTAAAACATATTGCTTACTAAACAGAGTTTGCCCCTAATAATAAATCATAATTCTTACAAAACAGAAGTTGACCTAGTACGTGTTGCTTGCTAAATAGAAGTTGCCACTAAAATATATGTCTTGCTAAATAGAGGTTGCCACTAAAACATGTTGCTTGCCAAATACAGGTTGCCACTATACATACTGCTTGCTAAATAGAGGTTGCCAGTAAAACATATTGCTTACTAAACAGAGTTTGCCCCTAATAATAAATCATAATTCTTACAAAACAGAAGTTGACCTAGTACATGTTGCTTGCTAAATAGAAGTTGCCACTAAAATATATGTCTTGATAAATAGAGGTTGCCACTAAAACATGTTGCTTGCCAAATACAGGTTGCCACTATACATACTGCTTGCTAAATAGAGGTTGCCAGTAAAACATATTGCTTACTAAACAGAGTTTGCCCCTAATACATGTTGCTTGCTAAATGGAGGTTGCCACTAAAACATGATGCTTGCTAAATATAGGTTGCCACTGAAACATATTGCTTGCAAAATTTAGTTTGCCAATAAAACATGTTCCAGAGCTGCAAATTTCATATTTGCTCATGAACAATTTCAATAAAACCTGGATTCCCATTTTTATCTTTAATGTATTTTTGGTTCCAAATAATTTTTGGTTCCAAATGATATCATAAAAGCTGTATATGAGTGTATTTTAGCATTATTTAGAAAGGATTCCTAAATCTCTATTATGTTTATTTAAAATACACTCTGGCTTCTTTATCGCTCTCGAAAGATATGGAAAAGATAAGAGTGACTAGAAAACAGCAATTCTCTCGAACATAACAGTGACTTAGAAAACAGTAACACTCTCAAAAAATATGAAAAAGACAACAGTGACTTAGAAAACAGTAACACTCTCGAAAAAACATGGTAATATGATCGTGACTAAGAAAGAAGTGACGCTATAAATATATGGGAAAGGAAAGAGTGACCCAGAAGTAAAATTCTTGGAAAATATGAAAAAGATTAGAGTGACTTGGAAAACAGCAACTCTCTCGAAAACTATGGAAAAAGTTAAGAGTGACTTAGAGAACAGTAACACTCACGAGAAAGATGAAATAAAGATAAAAGTGACTTAGAAAGAAGTATCACTCTCAAGAAATATGGAAAAGACAAGAGTGACTTAGTCAACAGCAGCGCTCTCATAAAAAAATATGGAAAAGAAGAGAGTGACTTAGAAAACAGTAATACACTCGAAAAATATGGAAACGGTAAGAGGGACTTAGACAACAGTAATACTCTCGAACAATATTGGAAATGAGAGTACCTTAGAAAACAGCAACAGTCTCGAAAAGTACGGAAAATGATACCAGTGTCTTAGACAACGGTAACAATCTCGAAAAATATGAAAACGATAAGAGTGACTTAGAAAACAGTTAAACACTCGAAAAATATGGAAAGGATAAGAACGACTTAGACAACAGTAATACTCTTGACAAATATAGAAAACATACTAGTAACTGAGAAAACAGTAACCCCCTCGATAATATAGAAAAAGATAAGTGTGACTTAGATAACAGTGACACTCTCGATAAATTTAAAAATAGCCATCGGAAGAGATGGCAAATCCCCCGACCAAAAGCCAATATGGCCTTCAGAAGATTGTTCACCAATAGAAAGTGCAACAGAATTAAACCAGCAATATATCACAAAAGTATTGCAGTTATGGCCATTACAAGATTATACTGTCAGGGGAGATAACTAAAAAACCAGGGCACTCAGAAATGTGGTTCTTGCACATGACATGCCTGATTAAGCTCATGTATTTCTGTACAAAGTACCATCAATATGTTTCAAAAGGTATTGGAGAAATGGTGATCACAAGCTGGTCATACTGTTTTATTGGAAGGGTAGATAACTCAAATACCACAGCACCAACAGTTGTGGTTCTTGCACATGACATCCCTTCTGAACCTTGTATACAATTGTGCCAAGTTCCTTCAATATATCTCAAAGGGTGTTGGAGTTATGGCCATCACATGGTTATATTGCCAGGGGAGATAACTAATAAAACAGAGCACCCAGAGTTGTAATTCTTGAGCATGATACACCTGCTTAACCTCATGTACATCTGCATCAAGTACCACAAATATGTCTCAAAGGGTATTGGAGGTACTATGATCACAAGGTTGTCATACTGTTATATTGGAAGGGGAGATAACTCAAATATCATAGCACCCAGAGTTGTGGTTCTTAGGCATAAAGCGCCATCTCAACGTTGTATACAATTGTGCCAAGTACCATCAATATATCTCAAAGGGTATTGGAGTTATGGCCATCACAAGGTTATATTGTCAGGGGAGATAATTAAAAAAACCAAGGCACCCAGAGTTGTGGTTCTTGCACGTGACATACCTGCTTAACCCCATGTACAACTGTACCAAGTATCATCAATATATCTCAAAGAGTGTTGGAGATGTGGCATTCACAAGGTAGTGATTTTATATTATTGGAAGGGGAGATAACTAAAAAACCATGGCAACCAGAGTTGTGGTTCTTATGCATGACACACCATCTCGGCCTTGTGAACAACTGTGCCAGGTATCATCAATATATCTTAAAGGGTATTGGAATTATGGCCATCACAAGGTTGTCACTCTATTTTATTGGAAGGGGAGATAACCCCAAAACCATGGCAACCAGAGTTGTGGTTCTTATGCATGACACGCCGTCTTAGCCTTTTGAACAACTGTGCCAGGTACCATCAATATATCTCAAAGGGTATTGGAGTTATGGCCATCACAAAGTAGTCATTCTATTTTATTAAAAGGGGAGAGAACTAAAAAAGTATGGCATCCAGAGTTCTGGTTCTTGTGCATGACACGCCATCTCAGCCTTGTGAACAATTGTGCCAAGAAACATCAATGAATCTCAAAGGGTATATGAGTTATGGCCATCACAAGGTTGTCACTCTTTTTTTATTGGAAGGGGAGATAACTCCAAAACCATGGCAACCAGAGTTGTGGTTCTTGTGCATGACACGTCGTCTCAGCCTTGTTAACAACTGTGCCAGGTACCATCAATATATCTCAAAGGGTATTGGAGTTATGGCCATCACAAAGTAGTCATTCTATTTTATTAAAAGGGGAGAGAACTAAAAAAGTATGGCATCCAGAGTTCTGGTTCTTGTGCATGACACGCCATCTCAGCCTTGTGAACAATTGTGCCAAGAAACATCAATGAATCTCAAAGGGTATATGAGTTATGGCCATCACAAGGTTGTCACTCTTTTTTTATTGGAAGGGGAGATAACTCCAAAACCATGGCAACCAGAGTTGTGGTTCTTGTGCATGACACGTCGTCTCAGCCTTGTTAACAACTGTGCCAGGTACCATCAATATATCTCAAAGGGTATTGAAGTTATGGCCATCACAAAGTAGTCATTCTATTTTATTAAAAGGGGAGATAACTAAAAGAGTATGGCATCCAGAGTTCTGGTTCTTGCGCATGACACGCCGTCTCGGCCTTGTGAATAATTGTACCTAGAACCATCAATGAATCTCAAAGGGTATAGGAGTTATGGCCATCACAAGGTTGCGTCTACGGACGGACGGACGGACGGACAGACGGACGGACGCCAGGCTGATCGCTATATCCCCCGAACCTATTCGGTCGGCGGATAAAAATATAAGGGTGTCTTAGTAAACAGTAACACTCTCGAAAATATGGTAAGATAATAGTGACTTAGAAAGCAATAACACTCTCGAAAAAAATATAGAAAAGATAAGAGTTACTTAGAAAACACTAACTCTTTCGAAAAATATGGAAAACATAAGTGACTTAGACAACAGCAATTACCTCGAACAATATGGAAAAGATAAGAGTGACTTAGAAAACAGCAACAGTCTCGAAACATATGGAAAAAGATACGAGTGCTTTAGACAACGGTAACACTCTCGAAAAATATGGAAAAGATAAGGGTGACATAGAAAACTGTAAACTTTAAAAAAATATAGAAAAACAACAACAACAACAAAGTGACTTAGCCAATAGTGACACTCCCGAAAAAAATGTAAAAAAAAACAACAACAAAATATATGAGTGACTTAGTAAACAGTAACACTCTCGAATATATAAAGGGATAAGACTGACTTAAAAAGAAGTCAGTGAGTGAGTGTGTTTGAGTTTTGCGTCCCACCAACAGCTAAGGTCATACGGAGACGGGAACTCGGTTTAAAGACTCATCCGAAAGTCTGGAGAAGCCCGGGATATTAGAAAGAAGTAACACTCTCGAAAAATACAGAAAAAAATCAGAGGTACTTAGAAAGGGGTAACAATTTCAAATCTTTTAGAAAAAGTTAAGAGTGACCTCGATTGTATTAATACCTTTGAAAATCACGTAAAAGATACTCTAAAAACCACGGAAAAGATAAGAGTGGCTTAAAAGGCAGTATAGTAGTCGCAGATAAGATTGACTAGGCGGAGATATTCGGGTGTTGTCAATTTATGTCAAATTCGCTGAGTCCACCATAAGATTCGGTAGAGTGCCTTTCGCACGCTTTCTCCAAGCTGACGAAATGGTCATATACGCTATGATTGTGTTACAGTTGAATTCACTCAATCGGGTGACTTGGTTTACCTTTTCGTTAATGAAATATTCCTAAGGCAGGTACAAACGATAGCTCCGCCTAGTCAATCTTATCTGCGACTACTATAACACTCTCAAAGACATGGTAAAAATTAGTGACTTAGAAAACAATTATACTGTCGAAAAGCGTGCAAAAGATAAGAGTGACTTAGGAAACAGTAACAGTCAGCGTTACACATCTTGTAGCTAAATGTTATATGACACAGAATGGTTCACTATATAGCTACTAGTATGCACAAGGCAATTTCAATTCGGTAGGCCCCTGGTTCGTTTTTTTATATGTAAGCTTTTTATATCTATATCAAACAGTTTATACTGATCTGGGACTATACTGTTGGGGCTCTAACATTTTCTCCTTACTAATTGACTTCGTATGAAGTTAATGTTTTGTATATTATAAGGACCCTATCGACTATCCATTTGCTTAAGTAAATAAATTATCTCGGCAAAAATAATCCCTATGTCTGGAAAACCTTTTACCAATTTAATGAAGCTAAGTATGAAGAATTAGATGACAAATTGTCTTTATTCATTTGAGAGAAGATACTGTCAATAAATGACACAGGCTACACAAGCAGGAAAACACAGCACATTTTTCAAACAAGACTTCTCTCTATTACAATTAACTCTGATAGGCGTCCAGAGATTTGTCTCCGGATTTCATAATTCATCATTTCCAAGAAGTTGCTATTCTGCCCCGTTATTGTTATAGAATTTGATTAAGATGCTATCTTGTCTCTTAATCATAGTTTTATGAATTCAATAGAATCTAAATCACAATGCTTCTGATAAACTGTCGGCCATCGGGTCCTTGCGCTCTTCTCAATTATTTTCCTTTATTTGCTGTAATGGGCCTATTTGTAATCGATCAAGGCAAATAGACATGGGTCTCAACAAATCCTGACAAATTGGCATGAACGTATACTCTCCTTCTTGCCAATCGTATCTGATAAGTATTGACTTTAATCCATGCATATATATTTGTAATTTGCTGATTGATTAGGTAATCATTGAAATTTCTCTTAGGCCTAAGCATGGAGACAAGAACATAGTTTTTGCTGTTTGCGCATGCCAACTACTCATATCATTTTGTTTTCCTTTGCATCGGATCAATTATGCTTCTTATATTAATTTTTCCAATTTGAAACTGATCTGGCGTGCTCGGCCTGCCTCTTTGGGCCGGGTTTCTGGTCAACAGAGCATGCTGATTTCGACAAAAGCCAATTACCCTACACGAATAAATCGGAAATTAAATGTCTTCACAGTTTTGATTAGAAAAGGCTTATGTTTAACACGGTCTTGCGTTTTTGAAGCACGCCTGTAGCCTGTTCTTTATTCCTAAGTCAATTTAACACGGATCGTCTCGCATTAAAGGGCTTGACGTTTGTTTTATCTGAAAATATTATTTCCTGGCAGTAATAGAGCCAATATTTTGATATATTTGACAGAGGGTCCTAATTCAATCAATTCCCAAAATCTCGCGACTGTTTGACGTTCGTTGTATCAAAGGCCGACTTCAATCATCAGTCTCTGGAAGAGAAAGTCAACCAAGAAAATACTTGAACAATCGGAGAAAACAAATTAGCCCGGCCATCCTAAACGGTTCTTTTAATATTAAAAGATCGGTTGAGACTACGCATTTGCACAGGTCTCACAAGAGCCTTCAATATCTACCGACTAGCCAACATACCTAGAGTACAATTAGAACTCAGCGTTAACGGGTTTCCCATGCGCTGCAACAGTGAATGCACATGCGTGTTTGATGTTTACCGATCGCTGATTTGTCACGTGGTCTTTTCTTAGTGCTCGGCTTTTGTTATTCATTGTTTTGGATTATCAACTCAAATGAAAACAATGCGCCTGTCTGTTTGTTAATTCCGAGTGCGACAGCAGCCCGCTCCCATTAAAGGATGTAATTAAATCTGAATTAATCAACAACTATAAGATCGACTAGAGTTTGACGTCCCTGACGTCTGGTAATGTAACTGATGGAATTGAGTAGGAACGAAATGACAGACAAGTGAAGGGGTTAGAATGGCACTACAAAATGGCTAATGAATTTGCGGGGATGGAAATTACAGAAAGAGCGCCATGTAGCAAACATGAAAGAATTCCACCTCTTCTATAGAAACTAGTAAGAAAATGTCACCCAGGAAAGGTCACAATCAAAGAACGTCTCAAGTCACCTATAGAAAGTGACACGGAGGCACACACAAAAACAGACGAAACATGAACCAACGGCACAAAGCCAAATAACAGTAGACACTGCAAAAGAACGACCGTCTTGGGACGGACAGTAGTAAAACTACTGGTGGGGTGGGGTGGGGGGGGGGTCTTCAACTCCGGAGTGTATGAAATTTCAAACCTCGCCCTTAGTTCCAGCACAGTATCAAACAAAATAAAAATAACAAATTGATCCGCATGGAGGCTTTCTAGCTAAAAAGTCAGTCATGATAAAATACATGGTAAAATGGTAATGTATAGAAGCCTAAAGCTGGCTGCTGCTTGACCACAAAATCAAATTCTCCGGCAAAAATGTGGTTGAAACAAGGTATGGTGGTTCCAAATGAACACGGCTTTACTCTTTTCGACACCGTCTCTACATTACAATAACACACCCCTGCGACATAGTGCATTTTTTCACATCTCCATGTTTACTGTTTACTTTTCTTATCAAAATCTATGACTTTTTTCTTATTTATACTGCAAATATAGGTTGTGGGAGCTCGTTAGAGCCGCCTCTATGCGGCGGTTCTAACGAGCATTCACAACCTATGTCTTGTTTTTTTATTATTATTATTTGAGGTTTAACATCCCCTTCAACACTGTAAATGTCATTTTGGTGACGTTGCTTCCAATTTTGTGGGACTTTTACCCGACATTGAGATGAAATGACATCTCAAGCCCTGTCGGCCAATGAAACCAATAGGATTTATTAGCATGGACGGTCCGCCTCGCACCGCGGTTCCTGGACAGGCTTAGATCCTCTAAGCGGTTTACCAGTACTAGTGTGCGGGCCGAATTTAGCTCTGCGTGGAAGTATCATGTAGCCCATACATTTCTTCAACCCCCTATGGGCGGGGGCTTACCTATGTCTTGGAGCAGAAATAAGATAATCATATGTATATCGCCGTTAACCCCAGTTTTCTCTATATAAAGTCGGGTTTAGGGGGTGTTCATTTCACGGACGTGTTCACGTGATGTATCTATTACAATATTACATCCATATGAAATAATGCTATTTTTTTCTGGCTGCCATGGCTGACATTTGTCTAGCGAAATTTTGGGAGGAAATTATCTTCCCACTTCCATCTCTTAAGTACATAAAACATACACGTGTATAATAAACCCTCATCACGTAAACAAGTATGTGAAATGAACACCCCTTAAACCATACTTTATATAGAGAAAACAGGGGGTTACCAGGGATATATAATATGTTTCTTTCTTTTTTTTTTTTTTTTTTTTGCTCCAAGACATAGGTTTGGGTACTCGTTAGAACCGCCTCAATGAGGCGGTTCTAACGAGCACCCACAACCTATGTTTGCAGAATTTAATAGAACAATATCACGGATTCAACAGAATAGTAGCCATTCCGGAGATGTGAAAACCACTAAGTCGCACGGGTGTGTCAACGTAATGACGTAATGACTATTGCCCTCTATAAACATAAAAAATTTTCACCGACCGCTCTAAGGCGGTTCTTCTGTCGTGTTTTATTTTGTTATAGTTCGCCTTTGAATGTGTGTATCGCTTACTCTCGAGTATGTATTTTTGTTTTGGCCATTTTGAGGGAAAGTAACTGTCCTGTTGGCTTTCCGCTGTTGATGTTTCCATTGGGGTCTTGTAATTTCATGTTCGTGTTTCTTTCTCTTTGGTGTCTCTGATGGGAGATGTTGGGTAATTGTATCGATTCCTAGTCGTTGCCTTCGCTGTTTTACATGAATTTGTTTGAGGTTTAACGTCCCCTTCAACACTGTAAAGGTCTTTTTGGAGACGTTGCTTCCAATTTTGTGGGACTTTTACCCGACATTGAGATGAAATGACATCTCAAGCCCTGTCGCCCAAAGAAACCAAAAGGGTTTATTAGCATGGGCGGTCCCGCCTCGCACCGCTGTTCCTGGACAGGCTTAGATCCTCAAAGCGGTTTACCGGTACTAGTGTGCGGGCCGGATTCAGCTCTGCGTGGAAGCACCATGCAGCCCATATATTTCTTCAAGCCCCTATGGGCGGGGGCGGTGTTTTACATGAATATTAATTACAAAGATTTGTCCTGGCCGTTGCCTTCGCTTCTATTTTACATGAATATTAAATACACGGATTTGTTAATGTAGTGGTTCCACTATCTCATCAGATTGAATTATATATTATTCTGATATTTGTAGAGGTCTTTTTCCGTAAATCACGTGAATCAAGCTTCTTAGATTTCAAACTTCCGGTTGCAACATGGCTAGTCCTGCCGGAAATGCAATTTGCATTTCGACAACCTGTAGTTCAACTAACTATTTATGACAATGATTATTTTTATTTTTTTGGCCTAGTGGATAAGAGCGCTGACTCTTAGTCATTAGGTCTCTCACCGCCGTAGGTTCGAGCCTCGCTCGGGCCACGTGCGAGACGCCAAGTTATGCAACGGAAGGTCAGGTGGTTTTTCTCCGGGTACTCTGGTTTTCGCCCACCTCTGATTAACGATCGGCTCGATATTAGGGAAATCTTGAAAGGGCCTAAAACCAAAACCAAAACCAAAAAAAAAAAAAAAAAAAATATTTATTTATTTTTTCGTGGACGTGTCAATGGGTCAATAGTTAGCTGGGGCGGGGGATAGGGTGATCACGTAGGTATAGTCGATGAATTACCGGTGGGTCTTGGTAAACTGGAATTGATGACTATTTTCTGGGATTGTTGCTTAAAATTAAAAAGAGAAACGACCAGGAACTGATACAATCAGATTCCAAATTCTTCCCACAATATCACAAGGGAAAGAAGTCGAAATGTGGAGTGACGACAATAAACTAAACGGACCACAGGTTAACCTAGTCAGCAGCTCTTTCCCGAACAGGGATATGCTTATAATGCCAGATATTTACACCTTGGCCACTCTATCTAGTCAAACCTATCGGGAGTGTTAGGTATTAACTGGTCATTGTATTGATAATGAATACAGTGTGACAAAATTTACAGAGGGAAGGAATTTCGATCTTTGGAAAGATGAAACGCTCATTAACACTTTCAGATTTAAATGACTTCGGAACATATTATTAAAGTTTTGTTCTGAAAATTTATTGTTGTTTAATAACAGGGCATTAGTGCATATTAGCATACAATATATTTTGTATAAGCATAAGCCCATGTATGCCATGTGTCCAATAAATGGACACTGGGCAAACAGTGTAGACCCTGATCAGACGCCGCAAATGCGGCTTCTGATCAGGATCTACACTGTTTGCAAAAATTACCGGAATTTTCGCAAAACTCACAAAAAAAACACGACACGCCTGTATTTGCAAAAGGATCTGCCCAAAGCCATTGCGTAGACGAGTCTATTTGTCTTGTGTAGGTTAGGCATTCAGAAAACGAGATTTTTTTTCTCCACAAAAGGAAGCATTTCTATTACCCTACTGCTTTATAATTAAGATATTACCGGCACGAGCTCAGGAAAGATCAGAACCCTGATATATGAGCCCTTGATATTTCTACCATTGTTGTGCAATAAGTCTACACCATAATTTAATTTTCACTCTTGTAATTGAATATAGTTTGCCCTAAGATTCTGTTAAATATACATTTAAAATAGTTTTGCGTTTTTTCAGGTTCAAAGTTCTAGTTTAAAATTATAGGTAAAATATAAATCAAAGGCTTCCACCACGCGACCATTGTCTGTCTTGATTATATGGTTTGAAACCTACACCAAATGAAACAAAGAAAAATGACATAAAAATTTTAAAGGTTCTGAATACATTGTATTCCTTCAAAACAGGGAAAGTATTGAATGTCCTCTTGAAGTTCCATACTTCACAAAACACCACCCTTTGCTAATAACAGGTTTTTAACTGGTCTTGTACGCCCCCCGCCCATCGGGGTTTGCAGAAATATTTTGTCTGCAAAGCGCTTCCAGAGCTGAAACCAACCACACATGACTATTGGCATCTACGCCTACCCTGACAAAGTGGTGTGAGTCCATGCATATAAACCCTATTGCTTTCATAGGCCGGTAGGTGTTGCGATGTCATTTCATCTCAATGTCGGGTAAAAGTCCCCCAAAAAAGGAGAGCAGCGTCTCCAAAGTGGCCTATACAGTGTTGAAGGGGGCGCTAAACCTCAGTTTAAACAAAAAAAACTGATCGTGTATTCCCCCAGCATTTGACCTGTGTCAGATGTACACTATTTGCAAAAAAATAATCCAGCTATTTTCCAAATAAATTTTAAAGATAACACAACCTGTCATCCCTAAATTTTTAAATGGACTCCTGTCATCGTATAAGGAGGAAGATCCTATTTTTTACAAAAAAGGTAAAATCGTATGTGCTAGCAGCCAATTACCTTTAGTTACCATTTTTCCAGTGATACACAAGGCTTGCTTAACGAGAAAAAAAATCTCATTCAGTCTCAAAATGAACTCGAGAGTCATCAAATTAAGTTAAATTAACTGCCTCTTAAAGTCACTTGGGAGTCAATGGCTCCCCTTGTAGGGCTAATTTTACAACAATGTATATTGTATGTCGTCTGTTGTCAAGCTACCAGAGACGCGTGCTGAATTGTGTTCCATTATTTTAACCCTTTTAGTACCAAATGAAATCTTCCTCCTTGTATATAGCAGGAATCCATTTCAAAATTAAGTGGTGTCAGATTGTGTTTTCGTCAAAATTTATTTCGAAGTGGCTGACTTTTTTAGCAAACAGTGAAGGCCCTGATCAGACGCCGCGTTCCGCGGCGTCTGATCTGGGCCTGCACTGTTTGCCAGGGTACCCGTTTTGGGGTTTCTGGTACTAAATGGGTTAACAAAGGGTTTCGCGGTTATATCTCAATAGAAAGGCTGCAGTGTTTGTAATGAAACTGTAGCAAGTGCTTGAGTTGAACAGTGCTTGTGTTTGATGATAACATAATTGCTCCGCATTTGCGGGAGAGACGTCGTCGATATTTAAGCAGACGTTTGTTCTATGAAAGGGGTTATCCATACACCATAGAACTGAAAAAGTATGGAGTGTACAAGTTGTTTCTGGGGCAGACTAACTAACTAGTTTCGGTTAATTAGGCATCATCAGTGACCCTCAGATATTCTTATTTTTTTTTTTTTTGCTGAAAAAAATGTGAGCAGCAGCTGCTCACATTTTTTGGGGCAAAAATATTAGCATATTTGCCATATTAAATGATCAAATCGCCCCCGCCCATCGGGACTTGGAGAAATAGATTGGGCTGAGTCGAACCCGTTTTTGGATTCCTGTGAAGTCTTCCAGATAAGACTGAATAAAATCCCTATATTAAAACCACCTCTGGGACCGTTCAAAAGTGGTCTTTAAGACCACTTTTGAAGAGTCCCAAAGGTTGTCCCTGACCAGAGGACATGGAATGCAGTTTGTTTTTGTTTGTATTGAAGTTTAACAAGAATAACTGCAAGCTACTAAAAAAGCAGAAATAGACATATTTTTGGCGGTCTTAATAATGGAACTTCAGTGCAAGTCCGAGAAAAACAACATCTGAAATTGCCGTCCGTTTTTGTCGTCCGCTGAATTTTCTTGATTTTTTTTTTCATAATATTTTGGCATACAGGCACAGATCAAACTGCTCCTACACTTGAACCATGCCAGTGAGCATGATTGTTAGTAAATCAGTAGGCCATTTAAAGGTTGGTGCATTTACAGGATTCAGGTGGATAAATATAAAATCATGCCGTTTAAGTGTAAATACACCAGACAGGAGGATACCATTTGTAGTCATTCGGTATATCAGGATACGCATTGGGTTTACGCAAACGCAACGCCAACGACCTACGCAAATGCGCATAGGCTAAACTACGAAATTTTCCACACTATTCATTACACTGACTTAATAAAGTGTCATAAGAATATAGCACCATTCCTTGGCTGTCAGACATTTCTAGGGCGGGGCAATCGCACGTGCGGGCTTCTAGGGAAATTGACAAATATTTGCCTAACCAGCGCTGACAATTCGCCCAAACAATACCAAGATGTATCTGGCCAGACTTTTGAAACATACATAATGACGCGTACTTTGTCTTCTATTGGCCTGTTTACAATCTTTTCTCTTCAATGAAACAATCTTTTCTGCAATTTCTAGTTTATTGACTCGCAAACCTGTCAATTAGTGGTGTAATTATAACCTTAATGGTTTCCACTAATTTAGTCAATACTTGAATTAAGGAGACTAGATACACATTCAGGCGAGGTAACTCTTTAAATGAATAGAATGAATATTTTGGTCTCCTAAATGAAAAGGGACCTTCTCTTAAAGGAAAGAATTTGCTCCTGAGGAGCAAATTCTTTCCTTTAAGAGTAGATCCCTTTTTCAGAGGGGTTAAAATTGAAAAGGGAGACGATCATGAACTGATACAAGCAGACCCCCCCCCCCACACACACACACACACACACATCACCACCACCATCACCACTCACAAGCACGCACAAAAAGAAGTCGAAACTTGGAGTTACGACAGTAAACAAAATAGACAGCTAGTCAACCGACCCAGCAGTATTTTCCCTCAGATAATCCAAGCCTAGCTCAAAAGGAACAACATACATAAATGGGGAGAGAATCAGAATCACCAGCATACAGGAAGGAACCAAGCGAGGCAAACGGGTAATTGATGAAGTAATCTCCCTTCTAAGAGATGACGGAAAATAAGCCATGTGTATCAGTTTCCCTCAAGATTATATCGAATTGGCAAAGTTTATTAGCAACTAATATAGGCGCATCAATTAAATTTGACAAACCTGCCAAAATGGCTTCTGTAAATTACAGCAATATGACTTCCGGTGGGGTCGCTTATGCTATTGATGGCAGTGGAATGGCAATTGTTTTCCATTAGTAGTTTCGTATCTATTTGCTTATAGTTTATATTGTATTTGTTTCGGTTATTTTTATAGATGCGAATATTTGTTTTTAAATATCTCCTGCGTTTTATAGTTACAATGTTTAAGTTCTAAATGGTAGGAAATGAACATCACAAATAACTCCCTATCATGCCCATGCTTAGTAAATAATCGCTCCCTTTGTTTGAAAGTAGCAGTGTAAATGGTCTTGTGCTGCCCGACAGATTTTAATTAATAGCTATAAATTTTATATTTCATAAATGAGATCTTGTCCGCCAGTACAGCACATGTCCATGGCATTTTCCTCGTGAAAAAATGTCATATTTTTCTTATTTCTTTAACATAGGTTTTGAGTGCTCCTTAGAACCGCCACAGTAAGGCACCGGTTCTAACGATACCCACAATTTGTGTTTTTTTGTGCAAGAATAAGGAAAAATATATATTCCTGCAAACGAAACTTTTCTCTATAAAAAGTGGCGTTTGCTTCAGTCATCACGAAAACATGCCTATATAATTTTGCTCCCTTCCGCCCCACTTTTATATGGTAAAAGAGGGGGTTTACAGGGGTAAACCTTCTTTTTCTTATTTCTGCTCTAAAGTATAGATTCTGGGTACTCGTTAGAACCGCCTCGATGAGGCGATTCTAACGGGTACCCACTATCTATATTTTGAGCAGAAATAAGGAAAATATCACAATTTTTCATCATTAATGTTTCGTTCTTTCTCTGGTAAAGTTTGCAGTGCATTTGTATAGGCGTGTTTTCGCAATGGGAATCGAGGTTACAAGGAAAGGACAGTCAGAGCTGCGATAGTCATTAACCGATATATAACAATGGAATCTTCCAATTAATATGTTTGAAATGTTCCATTTCCATTTATAGGGGGTATCAGATTTGTTTTCTTTTTGGTAAGTTTTACAAAATTGTAGCTGAAACAGTGTAGACCCAGATCAGACGTCGCGTTGAGCGGCGTCTGATCTAACGCGACGTCTGATCTGGGTCTACACTGTTTGCCAACGTCCCAAAAAGGGCCGCTAGGTATATATTGGTTAATATTGGGATTCCGGTTTCTTCCGAAAAATGTTCCAACTATAGGGCCCTAGTAAGCATCATAGTCATTCTGCGAAATGACCAACATTTGTAGGATAAAATAGCATTTGTAACAAAGATATTCTGTTATTAGTCCAGATATCATGCTATATGCTTGAGGACATTTTATATACCATTATCTTTCTTATCTTTGATTTCTGTTTATTTACTTTTCGATGACTTTTCGTACCACCTTAAGACAAAACCACTAAATTAAACTGAATAAATCAGCAATTAAATCGACATTAGAGTCACCATCTCCAATGATAAGGGCACGGGCAAAGGGCGGTCCGGCTTTGACAATTCGTTCTATTGCTGATACGAACTTTACCAAAGGCCATTAACTGCATAAGACAATTTTGCGGCCCACTAGAAAGTAAATAAGTAAAACAGTGTGCCTTCTTCACCCTAGGCAATGAAGATCATGCTGACTAAGACATATTGACATCAAAACTGTCCATTTACTGATACTGTTACGCAACGGCATGATTGGAAAATAAAGTGTCGTAATATTGTGATTCGTGGGTGGGGTAATAATGGTTTTTACACCTCGTTTCTATTCGAGGGTGTCTGGCTGATTTGTACCACCGTTGGCGTGTGCCACTGAAATGGATCTCTCACCATTATGCATGCCGACCAGTATTATGAATGTAAATTCAATTCGGTACAGCTTCTTCGATCCTTTTTATTACCACTTTTATGTACCAGTGGTTTAATGAAAGCCCACCTGGAAATTTTAATTCAGTCATAAACTTTCCCTAAACGGATCAGTTACCCAATGATGCCGGACAGGTAAAATTTAACAAATGGTCCTAGCGGGATTTTGAACTAGCCACCCCTAGTATACACCCAGAAGTGATCGCTCTAACAACTGTGAAACGGACCTGCTGCGGTGACAATGACATTTAAAAGTCCTCATTATGCCTACGATGAAACCGCGATCGTGCCTATGCAGATTTTTTCGATCAAAATCAAAAAGTGAGATCCTTCTCGTAAACACAGTTGTGAATGCTAAACATATTTAAAATTGAAATATGAAAGTACAGTAAATGCCGATATTAAGACCACCAAAAATTAAGACTAATTCTTGTTTAAAAAGCTTATTTAGAAGGGTGCAGTTAAGACAACTTTTGAACAGTCCAAACGGTGGTCTTAATATAGTAATTTTACTGTATAGGGTACATACAGGGCAGGCAGAAAGGGTCAGAATATATATCTCTGTCGAATGGGTCAGCATAGATACCTCTGTAACAATGAAAATACCATCGGGTCGACTCAAGAGACTTTGCTAAGCCTGTGGAAAATAGAGGAATTATGATGAAATCCCCAAACCAATTTTGTGAGTACATTGTATTAGTTAAAAATACAGTAAAATTCCTATATTAAGACCACATTTGGGACTGTTCAAAAGTGGTCTTTAAGACCACTCTTGAACAGTCCCAAAGGTGTGTCTGATCACAGGACACTGTATGCAGAAAACACAAAGAAAGAATAACTGCAACCTACCAAATAAGCTAAGGAGAATTAGTCTTACTCTAGGTGTGGAATTTCATTGTATATACATGTATATATTTGCATCCTGAGTACTCAGACTGTTAAATGTCTTGTTCGCATTAGCATGCATATACTAAAACAGAACATTTTGCATGTGCATGCTCAGGGGGAACAACCTACGTCAGAGCAGTGACGTCATAACCATTCGTAGGTTTGCCGGCGTTTACTACACAAAAGGCAATTGTCACAACAAGTAGGCGCAGTCGGTGCATTAGGACATAAAAGAATCAAACATACTAAAATCTGTTTCAGAAATGTGGCCTTTTCTTAAAATAATTCGACACAAGCTGATTTGGCAATGATGTCGGAACTACCATTGTTTACAGCGCCGAATCAAATCTTGTGGCGAAGCTATCGAAGCCTTTTTAATGTTTCTAGGTGGAATTAGCTTACTGGTGGGATGCAAATATTGTTCGTTACCAGCTGAAGTATGTTTTCTGAAGACTCGTAATGTACATATCTAGTTTGAAGCATTTTAGTTACCCTATTTACACCAATATGGCCGCTTCTGAAATGGGTACGACATCTCTGCTATGACGTAGGTTGTCACCCCTGATGTTGACGTAAGATCGAGTACGAATGTGAAGTGCGATAACCTTGGGAATAACAACAATCATCACGAAAACACGCGTATATAATTCTGACCCCCCCCCCCCCCCCACTGGAACCCCACTTTCATATAGTAAAACTGGGGTTTACAGGGGTGAACCTTATTTTTCTTATTTCTGCTCTAAAATATAGATTGTGGGTACTCGTTAGAATCGCCTCATCGAGGCGATTCTAACGTTTACCCTCAATCTATATTTTGAGCAGAGATAAGAAAAATATTGCAATTTTTCATCTGAAACTTTCGTATTTTCTGTGGTAAAATTTACAATGTATTGGTATAGGCGTGTTTGCGTAATGACTATTCAGTTCTTAGAAGCTTGGTATCAAATTTGATATCGCAATTATAAAGAAATAAATATCAAAAGTGATAGTAATTCTTATTCATTTTCTTACGGCTATTTTAATAACTGTAAAACTTCGGCACATCTTCAAAGACGTATTGTCTTTAATGACCGTTTCTGGTTGTCGTAACGTCTGACAAGACCACGCGCAATGACGTAATTTCGCGAGATCAAGATGACACTACGTTATCGATACACTAACGGTAGTGTTACATCGCTTTGTCGGGAACTTCGGGGAACAATAAAAGTTATTTGATTATTGACGTAGATAGGACGTAACATGTGAACAAGTTATTACCATTATATCAATATGTAATGAATATGCAATGAATTAAGATCTTAAAATGATGGGTGATGATGGGTAAGGGAGATAACAAGATATACAACTCGCTGACTTATTGTTGCAATAAAAACAAACAAGTAATCATTTAGCCTTTTATCGATAAAATTATCGTGCCTGCTTCAAACCCACCCAATGGCGATTTGTCCATCCGTTCGTACCTTCTTTGTACATCCGTCTGTCCGGCAACCTTAGTCACCTGTGTCAGCTTGTCAATTTTAGCGCCGATCATTAGGTCCAAGTCCAATATGGCTGATGCGGCTAGCTTATTTATTTATTTATTTATTTATTTATTTATTTATTTATTTATTTATTTACATATTTATTTATTTCTACTCAGTTGCACATAATTCTCGAGAACTGTATGCTCCTTTACTTTTCTTTCGATACTTCATTTTTGTGAAACTTACAACAAATAATAGTTCGTCTGTCAAAACTGACAATGACCAATCTTAATCATACACGAGAAATGCTACCTTCTGTTTGTAGAACAACAAATTAAACAAGCCCGCAAACCACGAAATTTGAAATGGGCATACGTAAAATATAGGGTATCTGCCCACAAATTGTTACTATAAACGCGTACATTTACGTCATTTACTGTGTGCAGTTGTGTGCAATCTTTTAAAGCAGAATTTGCTAAGTGGTATTTTACGGCCTTTTCAAGATTTTTTCACTTATTTCATCAGACGCGGGCAAAAACCGGAGTACCCGGAGAAAACCCGCCTGACCTTCCGATACAGAACTTGGTGTCTCACGTGGCCTGAGTGCAGCTTATGATTAAGAGTCAGCTGTCCTAACCATTAGGCAATGGAGGCGCGTAAATTGCTAAGTGATGACACGCCCATATGACACCAAAACTAAAATCATGTTTTCTGAGAAAAATCTTATTTCTGCTCAAAATATAGAATGTGGGTGCACGTTATAACCCCCTCATTTAAGCGGCTCCAACGAGTACCCACAATCTATATTTCAGAGCAGAAATAAGGTTTAACCCTGAAATCCCCACTGTTACTATATAAAAGTAGGGTTCAAGGAAGTGGGAATCACATAGGCGTGTTTTTGTGATGGATGGATGAAAAAATATTAAACTCCAAATCATTATTCATGTAATTTACAAGGTCATCATTTTAACAAGAAAACAGCCTGATTACATATAAAAAAAAACAGCGCCCAGCCCAACGGGCGGGCTTGGAGAAATAGATTGGGCTGCATGGTTCTTCCGCGCAGAGCTGAAGCGGACCGAGCTTGAGTACTGGTAAATAGATAAATAAAATAGAAGTGGAGGCAATGACCAGGGGCCAGTTGTTCAAAGCATCGTTAGCTTAATTAAGGAGCTCGTAAGTGGTCATATTGTTAACTGTTCTAGCAAGTTTAATAATCAAAATTTTGGTATTTTTGCTGAAAAAATGTGAGCAGCTTTTGCATCCGCAAAAGCTGCTCACATTTTTTCATCAAAAATATGAGCATATTTGCCATATTTAATGATCAAAGTTTTAACGATACGTTAACTAACGACGTCGTTAGTTTTGAACAACTGGCCCCAGGAATCGATACAATTAACCCACAGCTCCCATAAGAGACACCAAAGGGAAAGAAACACAAATATGAAACAACAGACCCTAATGGAAACATCAATACCGGAAAGCCAAAAGGATAGGTACTTTTCCACAAAATGGCCAATAGGTTGTCCAAAATAAAATAATATGAGCGACACAAACACCCAAAGTCAAACCATAACAAAAATAAACTGCGACAGAAGAACCTCCTTGGAACGGTCAGCGGAAACGAATTCCACTGGAGGGCTAAATCGATTTTACGTGGCCACAATCCTCGCCCTTACTTCAGTCGCGATTAAGACAAATAATTGGTTCAATCCGCACGAAGGCCTCCAAACTCATCAGTGCAACATCTCCGTGATCACAAAAATGAAACAACCACAGAGATGAAACAACGGTGAGGACTCGACAGTAAGAAACCACTGAAATTCTGGAACAAAAGAAAATCAACAGTTAGACTCCGATGGGCCCGACACCAGAGACAGAGCATCAGCTACCAACCAACATAAACCTTTACGCTGGAACCGTCATAGACTCTGAGACCTGACTCACCTGTGTGCAATTTAAGCCTGCCTGCAAGTCGTAGGGCTCCTTAAGCTCTAGCTGTTTGTTTTGGGAAGTATGGCTTGATATTTTGTTTGTTTGTTTGATTTGATGTTTAACGTCCCCGTCAACACTGTAAAGGTCAATTTGGAGACGTTTCTTCCAATTTTGTGGGACTTTTACCCGATACTGAGATGAAATAACATCTCAAGCAAGCCCTGTCGCCCAATGAAACCAATAGGGTTTAAAAGCATGGCGGGCCGACTCGCACCGCTTTACCTGGGCAGGCTTAGGTCCCCTTAGCGGTTTACCAGTACTCGTGTGCGGTTCGGTTTCAGCTCTGCGTGGAAGCATCGTGCAGTGCAGACCATCTATTTCTTCAAGCCCCGATATGCGGGGGTCGGTAGGGCTGGATATGTCTTTCATCTCAATGCCGGGTAAAAGTTCCACAAAATCGGAATCAACGTCTCCAAAATGACCTAAATAATGTTGATGGTGGCATAAGCCCGTGTTCCGTACATGTATAATTAAAGAAACTAATATTATATGGCCCCGTCAAGCGTTTTTAGGTACTTATCGGCTATGCGAGCAGCGAAGGTTCAGGCGAGCCTGCGCATCCGCGCAGTCTCGCCAGAACCTTCGCTGCTCGATCATTCAAGCAGTGAATCAAGAGGAACCTTCAGACAGAAAGCCATATCCCCGACCCTCTGAATGGCTGGGCATGCGCAGTTAAAGTTTGTCATGACGGAATGCTCGAAGACACAAATTCGCTTGGCGGGGCTCAAATTATGATAACATGTTCTTGGCAATCTAACATTTTAAACAGTATTCATTGCGCGAGCGAACGGCGACGGTTCTGGTGGCATAATGCGGGTGTTTTTCATGCACTGTCATTTATTTATTTATTTATTTATTTTTAGTTTTGATATTTCTTCAAATTTTGAAAGGATTTTCATGCTTTCAATATCATAATTTCTTACATTTCATCAAAACAATAGTCTATTATCATCACAGATCCAAGTCATGAGAAAAACTGATTTAGGCATATGCGAACAACACAGGCGCAGATCAGACTGCGCGTCTGCGCAGTCTGATTTGCGCCTGTGTTGTTCGCTCCTTGGATAATAAGATATCTCTAGTTTCTTTATCGAAATTCCCAAGACTCTTGCTAGACAGTGTAGCTGAGCATGCTGGTTTGTGTCTGATCTTGTCGCAAAATCCGCACTCAGGTTTTCTCGGGTCGCGGCGTATAACTGTCAATCTTCCCTATTGATCATTAATCGATTATTATTTTAAAATATTACGTCACAGCAGAAGTATCAATGGTCCCGATTATATTCCTATAAAGTTATGCAACAAATATGTTATTCTGACAATCTAATGTGATTGTGCATTAGGAATGGCTAGTTGTGATGAAATAATATGAAATTATATCATTTTATAAGGTGACGTGCGAGTTCATCAGTCTAGACAATATAAAATAGCACTTAATACATGTACACATAATGGCGATAATTAGCAAACAGATAAATAAAAATGACGCTTCTTCATTAAAGAATGTATTGGTTATTCTGCTTATTTACGTATTATTTATTCTACTCGTGTTAATTATCTCGTATGACCTTTCATAGTATCACCATGCCCATGCCCCCACACCGCCCCGACCCAGTATTGGAGTTTACGTGGGTACACATTATTTCCTGATATTGTCGGGTAAAAGTCCCACAAAATGGGAAGCAACGTCTCCAACATAACCTATACAGTGTTGACGGGGACGTTAAACCTCTATTCAAACAAACAAAACCATACCATCATACCCATGCCCCAACACCGCCATAAGCCCCCGCCCATAGGGGCTTGAAGAAATATATGGGCTGCATGATGCTTCCACGCAGAGCTGAATCCGGCCCGCACACTAGCACTGGTAAACCGCTTAGAGGATCTAAGCCTGTCCAGGAACCGCGGTGCAAGGCGGACCGTCCATGCTAATAAACCCTATTGGTTTCATTTGGCAACAGGGCTTGAGATGTCATTTCATCTCAATGTCGGGTAAAAGTCCCACAAAATTGGAAGCAACGTCTCCAAAATGACCTTTAAAGTGTTGACGGGGACGTTAAACCTCAAATCAAACAAACAAAACCAACACCGCCATGCTTTGTACATAGAAATCTGTGGTATACCAAGGTTTACGTTATTTCCTGATGCTCAAAAAAGGCATTGATTATGAGTTCTTATCGGATCCACATCACTGGACAGCCACAGTCTAAATAGGAAGGGTACTTTTATTCATATTTTATTCTAAAAGATAACACTATGAATAAAATTTCATATTTCATCAGACTTTATGTCTAGATCAGCTTCTATGCATTTATAAAGTTAAATGACTTAGTATAGAACATATTTATAGAATATATTTAACTTCGCAAAAGTTGGAGTTATGGGAATGTGTGTCGGCCGTAAAAAGTCTCCATATGCCCTTCATCACAGTGTGGGTTATATTAACTAGTCCTTTGGGATATCGATCCGAAAAAATCTGAGGGTCACTGATGATGTCTAGTACGCCAAACTAGCTAGTCTGGCCCAGAAAAAAGCTTGCTCACTCTATAGTGTTTACTGTTCTGTTCGTAATGTATTCCTTGCACCCAACGTTTATAGAACATCGTATTACAATTCAAGGAGGACCACAGTATTACATTACTTATTTTCTTCCCCCCCCCCCCCCCCCCCCCCCACACACACACACGGAGCAAGTTCTTTCCTATAAAAAAAGAACGCCTCCTGATCTCAGAAACAGTCTCCTTTAAAATGAATGATTGGCGTGTCACTTACCCTTTCACTCCTGCATATATACATATATCTATACAAACAGCATAGATCCAGATGAGACGCGTCTCATAATGAGTTATCTCGTCAGGATCTACACTGTTTGCCATACTGTCAATGATTTTGAGTATACCCCCTATTTACAAGGACGGGCATACCCAAATTCAACAATGGAATACTATACTCATAATCTTAGAAGTGAAAGTTTTAAGCAAAAACAGAAATGAAATTGTTAATGATTTAATCAATAATTGCTATAAATTATATTCGATGCTAATGTTTGATAGTTTCCCATTAAATTATCTGGGGAGCATATGTTTCTACCATATGGTCAAGATATTTGTGTTTTTACCTTTAATGATATATTTTTAATGGTAATTTATTCGTTCTTGTTTTTGATTGGGACTAAGATGGTTTCAGACAGCCAACAGCTTGTGAGCAAGCAATTAAACACACGTGGAAAAGAAAATGATTGGAACATGATTTTTTTTTAATAATTCAATATAAACTGAGTAAGAAACATCTGAGTTTATGCTTATATGCACTCGGTATTAGATAAGATATTCAATACATCACGAAAACACGCCTATATTATTTTGACCCCCTTGAACCCCATTTTATATGGTAAAACTGGGGTTTGCAGGGGTAAACATTATTTTTCTTATTTCTACCCTAAAATATAGATTGTGGGTACTCAAAGAGGCGGTTCTAACGAGTGCTCACAATCTATATTTTGAGAAGAAATAAGAAAAAAATCACAATGTTTCATCCTAAAATTTTCATTTTTTTCGGTGATAAAGTTTACAATGTATTTGTATAGGCGTGTTTTCGTAATGATACACATGCACCTAAACACACACACGGACGCGCGCACGCATACACGCATTTTTAAAAATGTGCCTCATTTATGCCCCAATTCTTGTTCTCTGGAGTATAATCTTGGCGAGGCCTGATAAGCGGAAGACATGTCCACACCATCTGAGCTGTCTTTTCTTTACTGTAGTGATGCGCTTTTTATGAAGGCCAGTCAGTACCCGAACCCGACTGAGGACCTCTTCATTTGTGATTTAGTCCAGGTAAAAAGGTGCCAGGGATTCTTCTGTAACATCTTTTCTCTAGGGACTTGATTCTTTTCTCCACATATGCCGTCAGTGGCCAAGTTTCACATGCATACCGTAGGTGAGCGGAAACGTCCCACCTTAGTGTGCTGCGATATGGTCCTGTCTTTCCAAAGTAGTTTCAGTTTTGGATAGCCAATAGGCCATTTTGTGAGGAAGTATTTGTCCTTTTGGCTTCCCACTAGTGATGTTTCCATTAGGGTCTAGTTATTTCATGTTCGTGTTTCTTCCTCTTTGGTGTCTCTGATGGGAGCTGTGGGTTAATTATACAGATTCCTGGTCATTTCCTTCACTTCTATTATGAAAGCGAAGCTAGTGTTTGCAACGGTTAAGCCTAAGCTAAGCCTTTATTAGAACATATTTGTGCAAGCCGAGCAAGAACTTCGGCTTTAGAACCGTCATCTGTCACTATAGATCCTACATACTTGAAGGCTGCTACTGTCTCTAGCCTTTGGTCATTGATCTTTATTTCTTGCACACCAGACAAGAAAATCCGCGATTTTACCCTGGGATTGAAATTTATGTTCTGACCCTGGTATTCCGACCCCAAACCGAATATAATCGCGTGTTTGATAAATGCACTGGTTGATTACAACCTCTTGCGCGTCGTCGTCATGCGTGACGTCACTAAACAGTCCTGTTGTGTCATCACAAAATGGCGGACGTCGGTAACCGAAGTGACAACAGCATTAAAAATTCGCAATAGAAATGGAAGGTATGCAAGAAAAAGAATCCTATACGGGTGTGAGGGGTGGATAGAAAATCCGTCCCTCGGGATCACTGTCCGGCATCACTCGGCAAGCCTCGTGATGCCGGACAGTGACCCTCGGGACGGATTTTTCTATCCACCCCTCACACCCATGTAAGATTCTTATAATCATATCCAAGGTAGTCTGTGTTTCTCCTCATTTTTCTCAGCACTTTTCTATCCAAAATCTATTGGATGCTTGGCTGAGGCAGTATGCTAAGTCTTTGGGTTCCTGCAAAGATCCTGTCAGCCCATCATTGTAATCTACAAAGCGCAGATTTGTGACGTTCCTTCCTCCAGTGCTGACAGTTTCCTCATGTTCATCTAAGGCCTCGGGCATGATACGTTCCGAGAAGATACGGAAGAGAAAGCCAGGAGGCATCTTTGCCTGACTCCTACTCGTGTTCTGAACCAGTCACCTTATTTCACATTGTTGAGCATACCACTGAAAGTTTTGTCAAATACCTGTTGTATGGCCTTGACAAGATTCTCACTGATGGAATACAGTGAAATTCCGCTGTTAAGACCACCTAAAATTAAGACTAATTCTGCTTAAACAGGCTATTTAGTAGGTCGAAGTTATTATTTCCTTGGGTTTTCTGAGTAAAGTGTCCTCTTGTCATGGACCACCTTTGTGACTGTTCAAAAGTGGTCTTTCAGGTTTTTGAACAGTCCCAAAGGTGGTCTTAATATAGGAATTTTACTATACTTCCCCATAGTTGCCCAAAATGTTGCATGCCACACTGTGTCGAAAGCTTTCTTGAAGTCAATGAAAACCTGATGTAGCCTTGCGATTGTTGCTGGTACTTCTCACAGATTAGTCTATCACAGAGCATTCTGAGGTTAAATATCTGTTCTGTTGTACCGTGTTTAGCTCTGAATCCAGTTTTTTTCTCAGCGATTATCTCTTCTGCTTGTGGACTCAGTCTATTCTAACCATGACTTTTTAGGATAACTGATGAGACTTATTGTCCGGTAGTTCTGGTATTGATGAAGGTCTCCTTTTTTGGGGGAGGCGTGTAATGACAATCGGTTGTGTTCATGGAGTGGGCTATTTTCCATATCGGTTGCAGACTGTCGTAAGTACATATATATTGCGTAGTTTCCAGCAACTTGCACTAGTTCGGCTGGTATATTATCCACTCCCGGGGCTTTTTCCGTCTTCAGTGCTGTACTTCCTGTCTGAGGATTTGAAGAGGTCTTCTGTGTACTTCGTCTCTGAGGGTTTGAAGAGGTTCTTCCTGGGTCGCATCTGGGCAACTTACGTTTCTACTTGACACAATGTATATAAGATTTAGTTGGTTATTGAAGCAAATTGTGGGAATTCCGAGGAGTGCGAATTGCGCACCTCTTGTGGCTGATTTGTTCGCGTTCTGTTATGAAACAGACTTCCCCTTGGTGCTTCTAATGGGAGGTGTGGTTAATTGTCTTGATTTCTGGTCATGGCTTCACTTCTATTATACATCATGCCCATTTTTGTAGAAAGGCTATCTGAAGTTATTGGATGTGTTCTAGAGAAAGTTAATCCTTTGGAAGCAAGAACTACAAAACATAATTGAAAACTGTGGCGTGTACAACATCTTCCTGGGCCAGACTAGCTAGTTTCGGCCAAATTAGACCTCATGAATGACCCTCAAACATTTTCAAAGTACCTTAATGGAATCAATGATCTCAAAGGATTAGAAAATAAACCCAGACTTTTTTGAGCTTTCAGCTCGACGTCTAGATATTTGGATGATTTATTAAATACTGACAATACCTACTTCGATGGTTTGATTAGTCAAATTTACTCTTCAGCACTTGCAGTCAATAAGCAAAGTCTTCTTTTTGGATTTAAATTTACCTGTTTTAGATGGGTTTGTTTTATGCAAAATTTATGATAAACGTAATGATATTGAAGTTTTCTTGGATGATGATGTTTCTCGTGTGGCCCCCTACGGTGTTTATATATCGAATTTAATTCGGTTCGACAGAGTGTCTAGTTTTGTAACTGACTTCTACACTCGTATTATACTCGGTCAAAAAAGTTCCTATGCATGAAATTGCTTCTATTACTATAGCTACTTCGGATGAAAGCTACACAAAGTTTGTTATGTTCTTGTAAGAGGGCTCATTTGTCCGTGCTAAAGTCCTATACGTTTTTCTTTACTTAAACTCATCGTAGACAATTGCTTTAAACAACCAAGGGGTCATTGTGACACTTTCGTAGAGAAAATCATTAAAAATGCTATGCTTTAACATCATAAAAATTTCATTTTACCTAAGCTATCTAAAATTTGATACAGGTTACATTTCATTAGATACCCTTTGCGTCTATTCACAAAAGACCGGGAATTTTAGTTGCATCGACTACGAGAAACATGTGATCACGTATTGTCCTCCGATTCTTAGAAGTTCTGTGCAATTGCTTCTATACATGGAAACTCCATAAAAATCGCAATCGGCAGTGCTACATGCTAAATGCATGTTCTGTATTATTTACCATAATAATGAACAGCAATGGTGGAAACAAAGCGTTTTTGCTGAAATGGCAAAAATTTATTGACAGGTATAAAATAATAGTTTGAAAGTGGCTATATTTTAAATTCAAGGGAAATAATCTGAGAATTTCACAAATTAAAACCTTGCTTCTAATGCAAGATCATGAGGTGTTGTAAAAGTAAAGTGTTATCCCATGTTCAGAGGACATTATCTTCCATCATAGACACAAAAAAGATTTTCTGCGCATGCGCAATGTCCATTTTGTAGGAAAATCTTTCTATGCACATATTGCAAGACAATTCTGGAACAAAAAGTGTGGGCAAATGCAAGTTTGAGCATTCTCTAGCTAAATGTCCGATTTACATGTCTACAGTCATATTTAGCTCAATCGCTGCCAGATATCTAGTGAGCTACACACGGAATTTGATATAGTTTCTTTTTGACTAAGTATAAATTATTAACTGCTAAACTTCTAAATCAGGTTTGTCGGTATCATAAACTTTGAAATGGATTTTCTAAGTTTTATAGACGTCATTCGATTTAGTTTCAAAAGTCAGTGATGACAAGGCATATCGGACCCGAATTGTATGGTGACTTAGTTTATAAATTCCAAAAAATATATATATGTATACAGTCGAACTTCAATGGCTCGAACCCCTTTGGGGCCATGAAAATGTGTTCGAGACACCGGTAGTTCGAGCCATTGAGGTTACTGTCAGGAGGCATAGCGAGGTACTTTTAGACATCTTTTCGGTGTTCTATAATGAATATGTATGCTGTGTGTACTCATTAGAATCGCCTCATCGAGGCGATTCTAATGAGTACACACAGCATACATTTACAAGATGTAAGACAAATATCTCCTTAATTATCCCGCACTATTTCTTATGTAGAGGATTTCGCTAGGGGCTCAAGAATGGGTTCGACTCATCCATGGTACACGAGCCATCAGTGTTCGAGCCATCGAAGTTCTACTGTATATGCATGCAATGATTTCAGTACCAAAATTCGTAAAATTAGTCTTCGATATAAAAAGACTGGGTACAACATCAATATTATACGACAGACTGCATGCATGGTACTTAAGGCAATCACGGTTGATAACTTTGCTTCCCTCTTTAATTGCACGCCGGCGGTCGGGCCGCTCCGTCTTTATCTCGGCTCCGGCCTTAACGACTCACTTAATTTTTTTAAAGTAATGTCGGATTGTACCTGATGCTCTGTCTCTAGTCAGGCACACCGGAGTGTAACTGTTGGTTTCCTTTGGCTCCAGCACTGAAGTTATTTCATGCTGTTGAGAGATGTTGCACTGATGAGTTAGAAATCCTTCATGCGGACAAAACAATTAATTTGTCTAAACCAAGACAGAACCAATGACGTGGATTATGCCTCCGTTAAATAGAGGATCTTACATGAGTGCTCAGGTATTATTGAATTTATTAAATGAGTTGAGGAAAAGGGATAAAATGCAAGGCTTTGCCGAGCATTTTATCCCTTTTCCTCAACGAATTAAATAAATTCAATTATACATGAGCACGATGCAAGATTATATTTATCATATGACATTTAAAACCCATTTTATTCACGATTGTTTACAAAAATGTCAATATTCCGCCGTTAGTAAACGCAACGTCGTTAAGGACGTCGTGCATGTAACGTTGCAGGACGTAACTAGCTAAATTGCATATTTAATCCACTAGTGGATTATCGAAAATATTACATGGCGTAATTACACTCTCAGACGCGACGTCATATGATAAAATCGATTTAAGCGCCCGGTAAAATATTTTGAGGTAATAGTATCGATTCCTGATCACTGCCTTCACTTCTATTTAGTACTGCTAGGTCCCGAAATCTTGGATGGTTGTAGAGTTCAGAGCAGTACTCAGTCCATCTGGTTTGGGATGTTAGGATTTCCTGTTTCTCTGAGAGACATTTCCGGGACCTTTTCTTCAAAGTTGTTGTCTTAGCCTGCTTTTCCTTGGTAAGGTCTTTCAACAACTAGTGATCTTTTGTTTGCTGTCATTACTTGCCAAGCCGTCCCAGTGTTGCCACTGGTCTCTTTCATCATAGACTTTACTCTGCATTTGGACTTTCTGTATCGCAATGCGCCTTATAGCTCCAAGTGCTTGGTTTTCAATGTTCTTATTTCATTGCAGGTATCAAATGTATCTGATATAACCAAAGGCTTTTTTGTATGTTACCGTTTTCCAAGAGACTTGCTCGCTGTTTTAATTAAACCACCGTCCATTGCTGCTGTGAACAAGTCTAGACCATCACTTTGGCATCGACAATGACCAAGCGAGCAAAGCGTCCTCCTATTATTGTCTGGAATGCTTGCAATATAGTGTTGTCTTTGAGCTTTTCAGTATCGTATTTGATGAAATAGTTTTTGAAATTGAAAATATATTCACAACTTGTCTTCGTTATAGCTTCTGACTTTGGGTTAAGATTAACCATAAGTAGTCGAACTATCCTAGTATAGAATTTCTTTAGTTCCAGCAGTTTAAGGCCATTGACTGTATATGTACACCCCACCTATCCACCCACCTGGTTTTCTCCTCAGAACGTGAGATAAGCCATGGTGTTAATAACATGTACAGTAAAATTTAGCTATTAAGACCACCTGAAATTAAGAATAAATCGGCTTCTATACTTCATAAAAGACCATTCAAAGCACGGTTTATTGCAAATTCAAGATCTTGTACCAGCACTGAACTTTCCAAATTACCGTGCTTCAAGTCTGTCTACTTATGATTTTTCCACCCTTTACACTACACTTCCTCACAATCTTATAAATGAAAAACTCAATGATTTAATTGAATGGACATTTCATAGGGAAGACTCCCTCTATCTTGCGTGTAATGTAAGAAATGTTTTTTTTTTTTTCACTTCTGAAGAGCATAAAAAATATACATTATGGTCATGTCAGAAAGTATGTGAAGCTGTCCCCTTTCTACTTGACAATATTTACATATTGGTACTAAGTTATCTAGACAAGTTGTGGGTATTCCGATGGGTACAAATTAAGCATCCCTTGTGCCTGATTTGTTCTTGTTTTGTTTTGAAAGAGACTTCATGATGTCCCTTTCCGTTGAAAACCAATCTGAAATCATTGAAGCCTTTAGCTCAATTTCTAGATATCTATATTTATAATAAATTATCTATATGTGGATGATTTATTAAATATTGACGGTTCAATTGATTAAATTTCGATGGTTTGATCAGTCAAATTACCCCCCCCCCCCCCCCACAGAACTTCAGTTAAATAAAGCAAATTCTTCTGATACCGAGGCCCCCTTTTTGGATTTATATCTATCATCTATTGTAGGTGGGTTTGTTTCTTGCAAAATTTATGATAAACGCGATGATTTTGATTTCGAGATTGTAAATTGTAATTTTTCCTTTCTTGGCTGGCGTTTATATTTCGCAATTAATTCGATTTGCCAGAGTGTCTAGTCAGGTAACTGACTTCGACACTCGTAATAAATTGTTAACAGCTAAACTTCTTAATCCGGGTTATCGGTATCACAAACTACGCAAAGCCTTTTCAAAATTTTATAGACGTCATTCCGATTAAATTTCAAAATTCAATGTTGGACTTAAATCTCGACGAGGCGGTTCTATCGAGTGCCCACAATCTATGTTTTTAAGCAGAAATATGAAGAATAATGTATACCACCTTAAACCCCATTTTTACTATATAAAAGTGAGGTATGAGGGCGTCAAAATTATATAGGCGTGATCTCGTAATGCGACCTCGGCAGGTATCGAACCCACGTCCTCCTGATCACCAGTCAGACAAGCATCCGACTTGGCTACCGAGGACGGCTGAAGATAGACTGCACTTGTTCACATGATATTACATTTTATGCCTCTCTGTTTAATAAATTGCAGGTTCGCATGACATTAAAGTGTATGGCAGACAGGCAATATATTCGCATGGTAAACTGCAGAAAAAGACATATTTTATTCTTTAATTCATCTTCAGTTATATTGTGTTATAATTTGTCATAAAATTGAAAATCATGGAAAAAATAAGGTTTTAAATGAAAATATATAAATCGCTTAACACCTGGACTAAACATTTTGACGCAAAAATATAACGGATGAAGGGAAATGAAGATTTATGAGAAAATATTTCTCAAATGATCGACTACTCTAATGGTCAGGTAAAAAGGTATCTTATACATATTATTTGATCACTGAATCCGGCTGGATGATGTGACAATGTATTAAAATGCAAAACGCCAACATGACAAGCTTAAATATATCACGAAAACAGGCCTATATATAGTAAAACTTGGCTTTAGATTTTTCTTATTTCTGCATAAAAGTAAAGATTGCGGGTACTCGTGAGAACCGCTTCATCATATATTATGGATACTCGTAAGAACCGGCTCCATGAAGCGGTTCTAACGAGTGCCCACAATCTATATTTTTATAAAAGATTTGCGGTTATAAAGACTTCCAATACGGAACAGAATAATACATAACAAAAGGTATTTTTCCCTTGATTCCTCCAAAGGAGCGATTCTAACAAATGTTCACACCATTTGTTTCTTGAAGTATGAAATTTAATATGCTTGAACTGGGGAGGTGGGGGAGGGCTTAAATCGACCCTACGCGGTCACAACCCTCACCCCTGGTTAAGGAAACGTCGGTGCAAAAGAAAACCAGCAGTCGGGTTCCAAAACCAAAACCAAAAACATCAAAACTTATTTAAAAAAGAACCTTGAAATCTGTTGAATAGATCGGTAGTGATGAGTAGATGACCTGTTTAACTTTTGAGTAATTTCTAAAAAATAAGTTCATGAGTTATGCCTCTTTGTAAATTTGAGCATTTTTATCTTGTCAGCAAAATATCTAAAAACTACTGGAACTAGACCTTGAAACTTGGTGTATAGATTTGTAGTAATGATTATATAATGTGGTTATTTTTTTAATGAATTCTGCAGACTACTCCATGAGTTATGACCCTTTGCAAATTTGGGTATTTTTTTCCTTGTTATCAGAATATCCGAATCAAAGTGAGATTTTCATCTGGTTGACAGTTTAAATCAGGCTTCATCACGAAAACACGCCTATATAACTTTGACCCCCTTGAACCCCGATTTTATATAGACTGGGGTTTACAGGGGTAAATTTTAATTTTTTCTTATTTCTGCTCTAAAATATAGATTGTGGGTACACGTTAGAACTGCCTTGATGAGGCTGTGGGTACACGTTAGAACTGCCTCGATGAGGCGGTTCCAACGTGTCCCTTCAATCTATATTTTGAGGGGGGGGGGAAATATCACAATTTTGTATTTTATTTATTTATTTATTTTTATATTATTTATTTTTCGGCGGTAAAATTACCAATGTATTTGAATAGGCATGTTTTCGTAATGAAGACTATAGCTGTTTAAGTCAGGCATGAGTATATTTGCGGGCTAGCCAAGAAAATGTGTACTGTAGTCAGTTTTCATTTCTTTGGTGTATTTCTTGCTTCCAAATCATAAACCTTTATAAACGTTTACAATATGAGGATTTAGAAACAAAACAATCAGTAGCTGTTGTATATAATTTCTAAAATGGCATCTTTTACCAGCTTCTTAATAAACAATGTATCAATAAAATGGTTGTCACTTGAGTTTCCGTTTCCTATCCCCACTTAGAACACCTATGTAGAAAAATTGCGGTATGGGAACATTTGCGTCCGAGGACGAATCCCCGATTTTGAGACGATTTAAGGGCGAACGTCTCAAGCTAGCATGAAACATCCCGTTACCGCGGTAGTCATGGGTTATACCCTTGGTGTGGCTATTATTCACACGCAACGTCGTCGTTGTTTTTAGATGGATCTCCTATGGTTGAGTTAGCTCCTCTCAATAACGCAAATAGGCAGAGAACCATACTCGCGCGACGGCACATGCCCTAAAAGGACGTCTGCATCAAAATCTAAATTTGAGAGCCGGTCAGTTTGACCAGTCAAATTTACCCCCACCCCCTCAGAACTTCAGTTAAATATAGCAAATTCTTCTGATACCGAGGCCCCGTTTTTTTTATTTACATCTATCTAATGTAGATGGGTTTGTTTCCTTCAAAATTTAGGATAAACGCGATAATTTGATTTTGAGATTGAAAATTGTCCTTTCTTCGTGCGCCATCCTATGACGTTTATATTTCGCAATTAATTCGATTTGCCAGAGTGTGTAGTCATGTAACTGACTTCAACACTCGTAATAAATTTTTACCTGCTAAACTTCTTAATCAGGGTTATCGGTAACGTAAACTACGCAAAGCCTTTCAAAATTTTATAGACGTCATTCTGAGTTAATTTCAAAATTCAACATAAATGTTATACGACAGCCTGCATGCATGGTAGTTAACCCATTCACGGTTGACAACTTTGCTGCCCTCTTTAATTGCACGCCGGTGGGTGAGGCCTGAGATTCTATGACGGTGCCAGCATAAAGGCTTACTGAGAATAAGAGATAATCTAATTCTTTGTAATGATGCTCTATCTCTGGTCGGCCCATCGGAGTCTACCTGTTGGCTTTCTTTGCTCCAGCATTTCAGTGGTTTCTTGCTGTCGAGTACTCATCGTTGTTTCATCCTGTGGTTGTCTGATTTTTGTGTTCACGGACATGTTGCACTGATGAGTTAGGAGGCCTTCATGCGGACTAAACAAATTATTTGTTTAAATCGCGACGAAAGTAAGGGCGAGGATTGTGGCCACGTAAAATCGATTTAAGCCACCCATTGTAGTTTGTTTCACTGACGGTTCCAATGCGGATTTTCTGTCGCGGTTTATTTTTGTTATGGTTTTTCTTTGAGTGTTTGTGTCGCTTATTTTATTTTGTTTTGGATAACCACTTGGTCATTTCGTGGGACAGTAACTGTCCTTTTGGCTTTCCGACGTTGATGTTTCCATTAGGATCTGTGGTTTCATGTTTGTGTTCCTTTTCCTTTGGTGTCTCTGATGGGAGCTGTGGGTTAATTGTATCTATTCCTTATCATTGCCTTCATTTCTTTTAAGATATTATCTAGAACCAAAACAACATTATTCCATTAATCAAGCTCTGTATATTTTCCAATACCGTGTACTAGATACCAATACTAGATACCAGCGTCAATACTCAGCTATGAAAAGACGCTATGGCGAACTATCAAGGCTACGATTTTTGCACACTGGGAATCCCTGTGTAGAATTTATAATTATTGAAAAGTAAACAGGAGGAAACACGGATGCATCTTGGCGGTGATTAGGTAGTTTGTATTAAGCCAAAATTTCAGTCTACTGTTCACTATGAACCGATCGTATCAAAACTGTTAAAGCTAGGCTGGTAGTGTGATTAACTTGAATAAATTCAAAAAATGTTTCATGAGTAACATTCCTTTGTTATTTTCACAAATTCTTTTGAAACTTGATGAATAGATTGGCAGACGACTTGAATAACTTTTGAATAAATTCTGGAAAAAATGCCTATTGAGTTATGACCCTTTGTGATTCTTATATATAAAAGTATTAAAACTAGAGCTTAGAAGCATTGTGGACAGACTCTGGATGATGAGTAGATGACCTGGTTAACTTTTAAATAAATTCTTTAAACTGTTTACTTGAGTTATGGCCCTTTGAAAATGCGGGCGCTTTAACCTTGTAAGCAATATATCTCAACAACCTTTTAGACTTTTGTCTTGAAACTTGAACATATGGCTATTTTGTGGGAAAGTGACTCTCCGTTTGGCTTTCCGCTATTGGTGTTTCCATTAGGGTTTAGTTGTTTCATGTTTGTGTTTCTTTCCCTTTGGTGTCTCTGATGGAAGCTGTGGGTTAATTGTGTCGATTCCTGATCATTGCCTTCACTTCTATTTTGACAGACTGAAACACGATGATGAGTAGATGATCTAATTAGCTTTTTGAGAAATCCCGAAAGATTTTCTTCGGTATGGCCTTTTGAAAATTTCAGCATTTCAACCTTGTAAGCAAAACATCTCAAAAACTATTAGGGACAAGCAGTGTTAGGATGAAGAAGTTGGGGGCAAAGGTTTTCACAAATCAAAGCTATAGTCAAGCTATGTTTTGAGCAAACACTATGGAAAATAACATATACCACATATACCCAACTTTTCTTTATACAAAGCGGGGTTTACAAAGGTATTAAGGGGAATGGGAACTCCTGGTAGATTTTTCCGCAATTTTTCAAAGGGAGACAACTTTCGGGACTTCCTGTTCGCTTTTCTATAAGTCCTGTCCCACTGAAAAAGAGGTCTACTCTAAAAGGAAAGAATTTGCTCCTCAGGAGCAAATTCTTTCCTTTAGGAGTTGACCCCTTTTGACATGGGAGACAAAAATACTTTTGCAGGAGTTGCCTCCCCTGAAGGTGTTCCCAATCCCCTTAATTACACGTTTGAACCGACTTGTAAACGTCATGTGATACACGCATGCAGGGACAGAGGATGGTCAATTCCCCTCCTACGTCGGGTGACAATGACGTGTTTTTATTCCGTGCTATGTTTTCTGCAAGAAAGGCATGCCATAAATAAAACTGCTTGACAGGCGAAAAAATATTACAAAGCAAACTGGGTTTCATTTCTTTCCTTGATTACTTACAGACATTGTGTTTTTTCTTCCGGGAGTAAATATTATACTAATTAGAAAGGTAATATTCAATATCTGACAATGAAAACTTACTAAGTTATTGTTTTTAATTATACGCCCGTCAGGCACTTAGCCCGGGTGAATAGGCTGGCACTCTGGCGCGCGTATCATCATAGCCCACGTGATATTGCTGACCAATCATTTTTAAGTGCTTCGTTGGAGATTAGACAGTCGCCCGAGCGTATTAAGTCAGGAATGTTGAGAAACACAAACTGACTGAACTCGATAATTATTTTGCCCGATTATCGGTGGTTCATTGAAATTTGTTTGTTTGAATTGAGGTTTAACGTCCACGTAAACACTATTTAGGTCATTTTGGAGACGTTGCTTCCAAGTTTGTGGGACGTTTACCTGACATTGAGATGAAATGACATCTCAAGTCTTGCCACCCAATGACACCAGTAGGGGTTACATGCATGGACGGTCCTACTCGCACCACTTTGCCTGGGACGGTTTACCAGTACTCATGTGCGGTCGGTTTCAGTCCTGCATGGAAGCATCATGCAGCCCAGTTAAACTTTTGTTCCTGTGAGGCATAGATGTTCTGTATAAAATCTGACTTCACTTGGCCCAGTGGTTTCTGAGGAGAAGATTTTTGAAATTCGGATGAACATTCAATCATGGTTACCTTGAGTCAAGGTCCATGAATGACCTCGATCTTTGACATTCACAGCGGTTCATATAAGACCTACTTTCATTTCATAAACTATAATTGTTATGGATAACTGCACTGTATAACTTCTTTCCCATTCGAGCGCCTTTGGGGTCAAACTTGACCCTGTGATGAAATTGGTTAAGGTCAACACAGAGTCGTCTTATATATAACCTTTGTAGGGCGTAAGTCCCTTTTGCTGTCTGCCAAGTTCCAATGTCATCTAACTTAAGTTTCTGATGAAGAAGATTTATTCAGGAGTATCACCTTTGTCATGTGACCAGGACCAATTTTATAAACTTTTGTTCCCGTGAAGCAAAGATGTTCTATACAAAATCCGACTCAAGTGGCACTATAATTTCTGAGGAGAAGAAGCCCCTGCCCATCGGGGCTTGGAGAAATAGATTGGCCTGCATAGTGTTTCCGCGCAGAGGTGAAACTGACCAAACTTAAATTCTGGTAAACCGCTTAAAATGGATAAGCCTGCCAAGGAAAAGTGGTGCGAGTCGAACCGCTCCTTTAACCCTAGCGATTTCTTTGAGATGTCATTTCATCTCAATGTCGAATAAAAGTTCCACAAAATCGGAAACTATGTGTCCAAAATGACATAAATATTGTTGGCGGGTCATTAAACCTCAACACAGACAAAACAGACAAATGCCGAGGAGAATATATTTTAACTTCTGATGGTCATTCAATCTTAGTGACCTTAAGCCTAGGCCTTTCCTACTTCCAACCGTCGTGAGTTTACAGGCCAATTTCACTCAGTACAACAGCATATTTTCTGAAAGTATTCCATACGACGGCGTATGAATAATTTTCTCTTTAGCTGTAATAAACTTTAAAATTCCCATATTAAGACCACCTTTGTGATTGTTAAAAGTGGTCAGTAAGACCACAAAGAAAGAATAACTGAAACCTTTAATATATGCTTTTAAAAACCGAATTAGCCTTATTTTAGCCGGTCTTTGTAGCGGTATTTCACTGCATTTCTTAGGAAAAGCCACTAAAACAGAACCAACTCAAGGCTTCGAATGCATGGAAAGCAACATTAGTTATACAACTACGTAAACGTGCTCCAACTGCACATTACAATAACGTATTAGTGCGACATAGTGCATTCTTTTAGATCTCCAAAACGGTTCTTTCTTTCTTTTTCTGAAAAATAATGTGGCATTTTCCTTATTTTTACATCAAACAGGTTGTTGGGAAAATCCACAATTTATGTCTCCTAGTAACATGGCCTGTACATCTTAAATGTACCAGCTTCAGAAGTGTATGTATACTCTGCATCCTTGCCATTTTCAGGACTTCTCTGTCTGGAATCCTGTATGGTCACTAAATCGTTTACGTTTTCTAAGACAGCTTGTATGGAAGTAATTCAGTCTTTTGGTGCCGTTGGTAAACTGTCCATGTTTCACATACATATAATAGTGTTGGCAACAACACAGCTCTGTAGACTTTAAGTTTTGTGTCAAGCCGTCACACCACTTCACTCCAAACCCTACCAGGTAGTAGTCGGCCAAATGCTGCATTAGCTGAAGTTGTATTGTATTTCGAAAACCAAGACCTATTGCAAGCTAACAAGACATCAAGATATGAAGAGAACCAATCATTATATTGCTCGGCCACATCAGCTACATTCGGTAGAAAAGATGCAGATTTAACCATTATATAGTAAAACCTCCACTAATGGTTACCTCTGTTTAGCAGCCATCTCTCTTCAACATCCACAATAATTCCTCCCATAGCATTTTACTATATATTTAACCTTTGCTCAGCAGCCACCTCTCTCCTCCGGCCAGCAGCCATTTTACCAAATCTTTAGTGCCTCTATTAAAAAAACCGCCAGAGTTGACTCAATAGCAAAATATCGGATGTAAAAATAGGAATTTCTCTTCTGGTTTATTTATTTATTTCATAATTTATTTTTCTCAAAACTACCATTGTGATATATGCATAAATACAATATAAGCATGCGAAAAGAAACATAAATGATGGAGAGGTGTCAGATGACACCTCTCAATCATTTATTTTTTTCTTTTAGTTCATCCATATTGAGCTGTCTTCAATAATCACTATTTTTGTCTGTGGATAAAAAGCCATACATCATCTTAGACATTTCCCTCTGTTGAACAGCCCCCTCCCTTAAAAAGCCAGTTTTGGAGTTTTCCCAAGATGGCTGTTTAATGGAGGTTACCCTGTACAAGGATTTGCTTTACGTCTTCCAATTTGGTCGAATTAAATGCCAAATACTACCAGGTGTGGTTTTGGATATCTTTCTACCCACCAACAAGGTTGCCCCCTAAGTCACAGAGAAGTCGGTGATTCTGTCAAAACTTGTATAGATAATTAATGACATGAAAGATGTCCGACATGGGATGAGCTCATAAATTAATTTCAAAACCTGTAAACAGATTTGATCTGTACAGTTTCTAAAAGAAAGATACAATTAAGCATTTGTAATTTCAATAGTACAAATTTGTATCAATGAATTATGTACATATTTCAAAACTAATTTGTGTCAGTCTGATAGAATAATGCTTTATCGGGTTAATTCAAATCTTCTAACCTGTATTGTGTGTTTTGATACAGGGCCAATGCACACCTGTTCCATGTTAATATAAAGTCAAAGGTTAATTAGTTTTCTGTATGTGAGAGGTTGAAGGGATTGTAATACAGATGACGTAGTTTATTTGGTGACATGGATCTTGAAACTTGAACATGCAACAGAATGGTAAATTGATTACAGCTGATTTGCAATGACTCGAACATTGATGTTCAATTTGTCCTCATTCTTTAGCAACGAATTCTTGACATAGTAAGTGATAACAGGGACACCTTCGAGAAATGAATTTCATTTTTGTGGTATTTATCGGCGCATCACTCACAAACTGCATGAAGCCCAAAGGAGTGTACACATCGATAGCATCTACAATCAAAGCACAGAGAGTGCTAGTGGGTCGATTGTCTCTGGGTGTAAATAAGGGAAATGGGTCTGAACGGGGACTTAAACAGTTTCGTTTAACCCTTAAAGGCCAGGTATCAAACAGCAAAATATCCTACCGATCAGCAATTAAGCCAATATGGCAAGTGGGATGGGCTTATTGTCTCACTAAACAGTTATCAGTTTGAATCTATTGGCTTTGTAACCAGTAATTTTATTGGATTGTGTGTGTGTGTGTGTGTGTGTGTGTGTGTGTGTGTGTGTGTGTGTGTGTGTGTGTGTGTGTGTGTGTGTGTGTGTGTGTGTGTGTGTGTGTGTGTGTGTGTGTGTGAGGAGCTACACTTCCCAGCTGCTGCAGTAGAGGTTATGAACTCTGATAAGCCCCCCCCCCCCCCAACCACTTGCTATCAAATATACCTGTTGGTAAATTTGAATTTTGTAGCAGACAGCAAAAAAAGATTTTCTGAAAAACAAACTATGGAATGGAATTTCATTTCAATTCTCGTATTAAATTAATGTCTGTGTCTTAAAAAAGTAATGTGCCAAGTTTCATAATTTTTTATGTGGTCAGTGTTTTGCATTTTTGGATTTTCTGTAATGAATGCTACATGTTGACTGTATGTGAACTAGGGAAAGCACTGGCCATTTTTCAGAACCCTTGGCTTTTATACTTGGCCCCTGGCCTTTAAATTCATTTACTGTAATCAAACCGTGTAGTTCCAGATCAGACGCTGCGGGTTTCGGCTTCTGACCCTTAAATTCCAAGACTGTAAGCAAGCAGTGTAGACCCTGATCAGACGCCGCGATCTGCGGCGTCTGATCTTGGTCTTCACTGTTTGCCAAGCCCAGACCATGATTCCAGCCCAGATTTTACGGCAAACACGCTGACCTCACTGCGATCAAATTCTATAAATAATCTTCGTGGATTCCTACAAATCAGTGATAGTCACGTGGACTTGAGCACTAATAGAGGTTTTGTCCTTTATAACTTTGGGTCGATTGATAAACAATCGACCGGGTAGATTGATAAACAATCGACCCAAAAATGATATCCATTCCTTATAATTCCAACTTTGTCATCAAATGTTTAAAATGCCACCAAAAAGGAAAATTTTGGGTTTTTTTTTTTTTTTTTTTTTTGGATGAGTTAGAATGAATTAACAAACGGACACGGCGGAATAGTTATTCCATCCCGTGAACAAGTCAGTGAAATGAACACCCCCTAAAACCCCATTTTATATGGAGAAAAATGGGGTTTAGGTGGGTAAACATTATTTTTCTTATTTTTGCTCCAAGATAAAGGTTGTGGGTACTCGCTAGAACCGCCTCGATTGGGCGGTCCTAACGAGTACCCACAATCTATATTTTAAGCAGAAATAAGAAAAATATCGCAATCTTTCATATTAAAATTTTCATTTTACGGCGATAACGGCTACAATGTATTTGTATAGGCGTGATTTCGTAATGGCCACGGCGGAATAGTTATTCAATTACGGTCTCATCCTTGAAAGAAACCCAAACGAAAAAAAAGTCAACTCTTGTAATTCAGTTTATTTGTCTTCTAACATTTACGTTTTTAATAGTTTCTTATCTTTTTATGACGTCACTTCATATACAATGACGTAACGCGCAGGTTCTAACATGCTTTTCGACGTCACGTTATATTACGACCTGTCGCTGTATGAAACAGTTATGTGATTCTTGCACATGGAATTTATCGAAGTATAAAACTTCCATTCCAACCAATCAAATCACTCGAAATGTACATAATGCTAGAGAAGGAATTATTATATAGTAAAATTCCGCTAGTAAGACCAACTTAAAATTAGAACTCATTCGGCTTTTAAAGTAGAAGTAAAACAAAGATCAGGAATCGATACAATTAACTTACTCCACCCATCAAAGACACCAAAGGGAATGAAACACAAACATGAAGCGACCAGACCATAATGGAAACCTAAACAAAGGAAGGCCATAAGGACAGTTACTTTCCCACAAAATGGCCAATTGGCTATCCAAAATAAAAACACACAAGTGATACACACAGTAAGTAACAAACAACAACATAAATAAACCGCCACAGACGAACCGCCTTGGAACGGTCAGTGGAAAGAATTCCACTGGGGGGGGGGGGGGGGGGGGGGGGGGCTTAAATCGATTTTACATGGCCATAATCCTCGCCCTTACTTCTGTCGCGGTATACACTAATTTTGTTTTGTCTGCATGAAGGCTTCCTAACTCATCAGTGTAACATCTCCGAGAACATACAAATCAAAAATCTACAGAGACGAAACAAGGTTGAGGACTCGATAGCATACAACAACAGAATTGCTGGAGCGAAAGAAAACCAACAGTTAGACTCCGAGAGAAAAGCATATTTATAAGGATTTCAGCTGTTCATTCTTAACATTTTCTACACCCAGTGTCCTCTAGTAACGGCTACACTTGGGACTGTTCAAAAGTGAACAGTTCCAACGGTGGTCTTCAGATAGGAATTTTATTATATTTTAGCGTGAAAATGCATGTTGTGTGTACACATTAGAGTCGCCTCGTAGCATTGCTAGCAGAGGGCCAAAAAGATGTTCCAGTGTTATCCCCATTATGTCTCTCTGGTCTGCTACTGCCATTAAGCATCAGTAGCCCGAACAAGCCCTGTCTAGAACAAAACAAAAGTTCATAGTCCCAAGCTGTCCTTGGAAGCCTCCGTGGTGCAGTGGTTACGCTTCTCGCCTTATAAACCAGGGATCGCAGGATCGATCCCGGGCTACTCCAGACTTTCGGATGAGTCTTTAAACCGAGGTCCCGTCTGCGTATGACCTTAGCTGTTGTTGGGACGTAAAACTCAAACACTCACTACCCAAGCTGTCCGGAAATACCAAATACTAGGTAAAATTGGAATTTAATTAGCATGGATTTAATAAGCATGGTAGCTATACATGAATTTTTTCTTTCCAATATATTAAAGAGTTAAGCTATTCAATAGAAAAAAATCCACAATCAAAAATCACCGAAAGAAAAGAAACAACTTACTGACATGAACGCACCCATTAGACCTCGGCGGACCGACGTCAAAGATAGTTATACATTACTGGCCATAAAGGCTCGCACAAAAGAAAAGTACGAGTTCCTGCTTTTACCACCGAGATGCTATAAATGCATCAATACCTAATTAGATTATTTATACATTTTGCACGGAATGGAACTCTCTCCCTCACCCATGAGTCCATTTCTAATTATGGACGTGAGGGTTAAGTAACTCTTAGAAATATATTTAGAAAATGGCTGAACGTTTTGCAAACGGTGAATAGCCTCTGCGGCGTTTGATCTGGGCATGCACTACTGTTTGCCTATACACCGTTCCTTGATTTGCAATATACAATAAATTTCCGCTATGAATTCCAGCTAGCAGCAGGACCAATTCTGCTTTTAAAAGCATATTTGAGCCCCGCCAAGCGAATTTGTGTCTTCGAGCATTCCGTCATGACAAATTTAAACTGCGCATGCCCAGTCATTCAGAGGGGCCAGTGATATGGCTTTCTGTCTGAAGGTTCCTCTTGATTCACTGCTTGTATGAGCAAGCAGCGAAGGTTCTGGCGAGACTGCGCGGATGCGCAGGCTCGCCTGAACCTTCGCTGCTCGCATAGGCGATAAGTACCAAAATCGCTTGACGGGGCCCATTTAAAAGGTTAAAGCTGTTATTTCTTAAAATTTATAACACCCGGTGTCCTCTAGTAAAGGATCACCTTTGGGACTGTTTAAAAATGGTCTTTAAGACAACTTTTGAACAGTCCCAAAGGTCGTCTTAATATAGAATTTTTTCTGTACCATGGTACAAGCTAGAAACACAAATGCTATGATTCCATCTCAGAAGATGGTCATAACAGATAATCGATATAAAATAGAAGTGAAGGCAATGATCGTAATTGATACAATTAACCCACAGCTCCCATCAGAGACACCAAAGGGAAAGAAACAAAAACATTAAATAACTAGACCCTAATGGAAACATCAAAAGCGGAAAGTCAAAAAGACAGTTACTTTCCCACAAAATGGCCGGTTCGCTATTCAAAACAAAAAGATATAAGCGATACACACACTCAAAGACAAACCATAACAAAATAAACCGCGACAGAAGAAACGCCTGGGGATGGTCATGAAAAGAATTTCACTGGGGAAAGAGCCAGATACATTTGCCCTATAAGACACCTAGAAGTTATATATTTTTGGCCTTGACATTCAAATATCTACTGTTTTGTCGTGGACCATTGGATGTGAATCTGGACACTGATAACATCTAGAACATATTACTTCTTCATAACACAAGTAAGGTTTTATTGCATTGCCAAATATTAAAAAGTTTAAGGATGTAATTTCCTAAATGGATTATTGATTTATTATGATCCTCAAATATATCAACTTCGTCATAAATGTTTCAAAACACTTCTTTATACTTTTTGGAATACATATCACAGCTTCGTAACTTCACCGTTGTTTCATCTCTGTGGTTGTTTGATTTTTGTGTTCACTGAGATGTTGCACTGATGAGTTAGAAGGCCTTCATGCGGACTGAACAAATTATTTGACTTAATTGCAACGGAAGTAAGGGCGAGGATTGTGGCCACGTAAAATTGAATTAATCCCCCCAGTGGAATTCGTTTCCGCTGACCGTTCCAAGACGGTTCTTCTGTCGCGGTTTATTTTTGTTACGGTTTGTCTTTTGATGTTTGTGTCGCTTATATTATTTTATTTTGGATAGCCTATTGGCCATTTTGTGTGAAACTAACTGTCCTTTGGCTTTCCGCTGTTGGTGTTTCCGTTGGGGTCTGTTGTTTCATGTTTGTGTTTTTTCCCCTTTGGTGTCTCTGATGGAAGCTTTGGGTTAATGTATCGAATCCTGATCATTGCCTCCACTTCTACTTTTCATCACGTTGCATTGAAACTAAAGTAAAATTCCTATATTAAGACCACCTTTGGTCTTAAAGACCACTTTTGAACAGTCTTTTAAGACCACTTTTGAAAGTCTCGAGATGGTTCAGGATGAGAGGACATTGTATGCAGAAAATACAAAGAAAGAAGAACTGCAACCTACTAAATATTAAAGCTTTTCAAAGCAGAATTAGTCTTAATTTTAGGTGGTCTTAATAGCGGAATTTCACTGTATTATGCATTACTGCTACTTATAAAGAGCAGAACTAAATAAGCTTGTACCGTCCGTCATAATCCTGTTTTGTTCTTCCATGTCTATGTTGTATTTGTGAAACATTATTCTTTTGAAATAAATGTTTAAACAAATGCTGCAATATAGTTTACTGTCGGTGTTTCATAATTACATTAACTACTGTCTTTCTATCAGTCATTGTCCTGACACAAAACAGCGGTATTCTGCTATTATGACCAGCTTAAAATAAAACTAAAACACATGAGTAAAGATACTTCAGACAATGATCGAACCAGCACCCAAAGCCTGTCCCAAACATGCAAAGGAAACATGGACAAAAAAGTCTTAACAATCAACAAAATCACGAGCGACATGTCGAGTGAGCCGCTCTTTCACAAACAGGTGACAACTCAACTCAGTAATCTTTACTGAGCCGGAGCACATCATTTCCTACAATTTAAATGTGCGCACATTGTAGACTCAGATCAGCCTATCCGTACATTTTGATTAGAGTCTTCGTTGTGCGCTCTAAGGATAGCTATGGACCCAATGTTCTTCATGCAGCAAGACAAGTCTTTGGTCAGACTATATGGAAGCGCAGACTATGTGGATGATTTTCATGAAAAGAATGTTTCGGCTCTGACAGACAAGGCGGCTATCAATGTCGTCGTTGTTTGATGGCTCCACTATGTTAACACTTGGTGGTACTAAGTAGAAGTGAAGGCAATGGTCAGGAATCGATCCAATTAACCCACAGCTTTCATCAGTGACACCAAAGGGAAAGAAACACAAACATGAAATAACTAGACGCTAATGGAAACATCAATAGCGGAAAGCCACAAGGACAGTTATTTTCCCACAAAATGGACACTTGGCTATCCAAAATAAAAATAATATAAGCGATACACAGACTCAAAAGAAACATTATAACAAAAATAAACCGCGACAGAAGAACCGCCTTGGAACAGTCAGTGAGCTACAGCCAGTAGGTCTGTAGTAAATGACGACATCTGTCATTCAGCCAGCAAGTTTGTTGTATGTGTTACAGATGGCCAAGACTTCTGCTTGAAATGTGACAAGTATTCGCCGGCATGAAGTCCGTGAAGACTTTGGTCTGCCAAAAAGGACGTAACGAACCTACTTTCGCGAAAGGTTTCAATAAGTCATTTCAGGTCTAATAAATCTGTAGTATTCGATTTTACTTACATTAAATAAATAAATAAATAATAATAAACTTTTATCAAACGATATCTGCTAGGGTAGTCCTACGCCTAAACTACTTCCAAGGTGTTCCAGCAATTTTAATTCTGACCTAGTGCAAGTGCTCCGCTCTCTCTCTCTCTCTCTCTCTCTCTCTCTCTCTCTCTCTCTCTCTCTCTTTCTTAACTGTAATTGTCTGCTCATAAAAGTCTGATCATGTTTAGTCATGACAACGTACGTGTAAAATGGCATTCATATTTGTCTCAATAGCTTCAAAGCTGTTCTGATATTTATATATAAGTAATGTTTTTGATTATGAATGTATATCATATATGTACCGGTCATCAAGGAGAGGATACGTATAGGCTGAGCCTACATCCAATCCTTTGATGCATAAGTATGTACTTTGTATGTATATATGTTGTCAAGAAATTGATAATAAATAATAAATAAATGGCCAAGACAAACTTTTTGCGTTAAATTGTTTACCTAAACTTCATTAAAGACCATAATTTATAAAGTATGGTGTATTGCAAGTTCAAGCTCTTGAACCACTACCGATCTTCCTAAATTATTAACGCCATAAAAACATGTGATTAAATATTGCGACAAAGTCTTTGAAAGATCAGGGAGAAATCTGTTTTGGTAAGAGGTTTTAAATAAATTGAAATCCAGACGTTTGTGTGCTTTCAGTCTGTCTACTCATTGTTTTTACAGCACTTCCTCAAAATCTTATCAAAGAGATACTTAATGGTTAATGGTTTGGTCGGAAGGACGTTTCGTATGGAGGTGCTTTTTTCGCCTTTTGGAAGCACAAAAATACACATTATGATCATGTCAGAAAGTCGGTGAAGCTCTCACCGTTGAACTTGACAATATTTATATAAGATTAGGTACTACGTTATTTCCGACAAATTGTGGGTGTTCAGGTGGGCTCGAGTCGGGCCCATCGGAGTCTAACTGTTGATTTTCTTTTGCTCCAGCATTTCAGTGGCTTCTTGCTGCCGAGTCCTCACCGTTGTTTCATCTCTGTGGTTGTTTGATTATTTGTGTTCACGAAGATGTTGTACTGATGAGTTAGGAGGCCTTCATGCGGACTGAACAAATTATTTGTCTAAATCGCGACGGAAGTAAGGGCGAGGATTGTGGCCACGTAAATCGATTTAAGACCCCCCCCCCCCCCCACAGTGGAATTCGTTTCCGCTGACCGTTCCAAGGCGACTCTTCTGTCGCGGTTTATTTTTGTTGTGTTTTGTCTTTGGGTGCTTGTGTCGCTTATATTATTTTATTTTGGATAGCCTATTGACCATTTTGTGGGAAAGTAACTGCCCTTTTGGCTTTCCGCTATTGATGTTTCCATTAGGGTCAGTGGTGTCATGTTTGTCTTTCTTTCCCTTTGGTGTCTCTGATTGGAGCTGTGGGTTAATTGTATCGATTCGTGATCATTGCCTCCACTTCTATTTTATTTGAAATTTAATTTTAGGTAATGTTGGTCGGTACCGAATGCTCTGTCTCTTGTTGACCCAACGGAGTCTAATTGTTGGTTTCTTTTGCTCCAGCATTTCAGTTATTTCATGATGCTGAGTCCTCATCTTTGTTCCATCTCTGTAACTTTTTGATTTTTATGTTCCCGGGGATGTAGTACTGCTGAAGTTTCTCAGCCTTCGTGCGGACAGACCAAATTATTTGTCTAAGCCTCGACAGAAGTAAGCGAAAAATCGATTTAAGTCCCTGAGTAAAATACTTTTCACTGACCGTTTCAAGGCGGTTCTTCTGTCGCGGTTTATTTTTGTTATAGTTCGTCTTTGAGTGTGTGAATCGATTATATATTTTTGTTTTGGTTTAAACAGTATTTATTTCAAATTTTTACATACAAAATATTAAGTACAGACAATATCATAGAATTCAGGATCTGACAGGAAGCAAAAATGCTTGTCTAGAAGTCATCTCGTGTGGCTGAGATTTTGTGCGATGATACGAGAATGACAATGTGACATGATGTATTTAAAATACTCTGTGGTATTAAACCAATACTATCATATTAAATGAAGAGAGAGAGAGAGAGAGAGAGAGAGAGAGAGAGAGAGAGAGAGAGAGAGAGTTTCTGGTTACTTTAATGGAGTTCAGTCGCAGGCACTCAACGCTGAATCAGCGCCAAGAACAACACTGAAACTATCGTATAACGTTAATTCAACGCTGTATTAGGGCTGTGCGCTGGTAGGATACGTTAAGTAACATGTTGACACGTGAAAATTGTGAGTGGAAATGCTTTATGTCTTGCACGTGTCTTTCTCCATTAACGTATTTAAAGGATGTGTACTGAGAATGAAAGAAGTAAGAATATTACTAACATTACGACCGGATCCCCACTTTAAGATACCCATAGATACCTTTCAATATCATAAGTAAATAGAAAGAAAAGACTATGGCACCTAGACATAACTTGGAGGTCAGTTAATGAACCTACCACACTTTACTATGAAATCTTGTACTTGGTGAAATAAAATCTCGTTTTCATGGACTGACTTCCTTGCACAACCAAAATGAAAGATCGTTGGTGGTGTAATTTTGAAGGTCGTTAGGTAAGTATGTGTTACGGGCAGCGGTAAATTTCGGACAAGTAAATAAGAAATGGTATGCGCTCTCGAATCCACCACATAAGCAAGAAGGTATAAATGTGAATCGAGAGAACTGCATTCCATTTGCAACCTTGCTTGTAATATATGCCCAGTACGCGTTCCCACATTATAGTATTTTTGAGGTTTACTTTTGTTTCTGTTTATTTGGTATTTAAAGGTTGCTACTGAAGGCGCTTGCTTAATATCATCCGGAAGGGCGTTCCAAGCTCGGACGGTTGAAGGGAAAAAGGAATTGTCAAACAAGTTTGAATGGGAGGCCAGTGTCTGAATATCAGTTGCATGTCGAAGGTTGTAGTGGGTGGTTTCACCAACCAAAGGGGGAACAAGATCATATTTTTGTTTCGGTGAGCCAATTCGCCATTTTGTGGGAAGGTGTATAGCTTCTGCTGACTTTCCGCTTGTGATGTTTTCAGTAGGGTTTAGTTATCCCATGTTCGTCTTTCTTTCCCTTTGGCGTCTCTATTGGGAGTTGTGGGTTAATTGCATCGATTCCTTGTCAGTTTTGTTAATTCCTTGTGCATTGTTGCCTTCTCTTCGGAAGAAGAGAGGCCCTCTGTGAATATCAAAACTCATAAAAATAGAATTATGTATATTTGTACTTGCAGTTGGTACCATTTGTGGGCTGAGATTTTTGATATTTTTGATGAACATCTTCTTCTTGTTTTACTGATATTGTTCATCGGAATAACAAGTAGATGAAATGCACATCACAGCAAACCAAGCTTTATACAGAGAAATGTTGGGATTATAGCAGAAAGCACGTACTCATTAGAATCATATAATTGTAACTATATAACTATAATTATCATATCAGCATCACTGTCAAGCTATAATTATCATATCGGCCTCACTATATTGCTATAATTATCCGCTATCGGCCTCACTATATAGATTAAATTATCATATCGGCCTCACTGAATATCTATAATAATTCGCTATCTGCCTCACTGTATAGCCATAATTATATTATCGGCCTCACTATATAGCTATACTTATCATATCTATATAGCTATATGATTTAATATCGGTCTCACTATATAGCTATAGTTATCATATGGGCCTCACTATATAGGTATACTTATCATATCGGCCTAACTATATAGCTGTTGTCATCATATCGGCCTCCCTATATAATTATCATATCGGCCTTTTTATATAGGTATAATAATCATATCGGCCTCACTATATAGCTATAATTATCATATCGACCTCACTGTATAGCTTTAAGTATAATATCGGCCTCACTATATAGCTATAATTGTCATATCGGCCTTACTATATAGCTATAATTATCATATCGGCCTCACTATATAGCCATACTTATCGTATCGGCCTCACTATATAGTTATACTAATCATATCGCTTTAATTATCACATAACATCGCTGTCATTTAGTGGATAACGCCGTGTCATAAAAATCATTTGAACACACGTGTAATAATAGCACATGGTTACTGGCTTGTAACTGCATCATCCTGTCCGTGACAACGCTTTTTCTTTTGAACGTCAGCGACAAAATTCGCTTTAAAATCGTTATATGATAAACAGAATCTTATACTCGCGGTCATTCCAAAGGCCAAAGGCTCGTTTCATTAATTTCAAGTGAAATGACCACACGTGTAAGAACTTCTTTATATTGAATGGTTAGAAATACAGTCTGAGGAATATTTCTTATTATTTACTGTATTTATCGCATGTAGTTGGACAGATATGGCTGAGCAAACAGTGTAAACCCAGATGAGACGCCGCAAAATGCGTTTTGTGGCGTCTTATCTGCGTTTACACCGTTTGCCACTAATCCAACTACTGCTATACACAACATGGGGTAGTAAATTGCACTTGTTCAAATTTCAGTTGGACCCGCCGATCGGGGATTAAAGAAATAAATGGGCTGCATGATGCTTCCACGCAGAGCTGAAATCCGACCGCACATGAGTACTGGTAAACCACTTAGATGATCTAAGCCCGCCCAGGTAAAGCGGCGCAAGTCGGACCATCCATGCTTATAAACCCTACTGGTTTAATTTGGGCGGCAGGGCTTAATATGTCATTTCATCTCAAGGTCGGGTAAAAGTCCCACAAAATTTGAAGCAACGTCTCCAAAATTACCTATACAGGATTGACGGGGACGTTAAACCTCAAATCAAACAAACCAAATTTCAGTACAAGTATGGCAAGGAATTGAGATGAATATTTAAGGCAAACAGGGTAGCTTTAAATATTGAATGATAAGAAATGTGACAAAACTCAAGCAACTATTCTGCATAACTGCATTCTTACTTGATATTGTACCTTTACTTGGAAGCCTCTGAATTCCATCGTTAGGCGAGGTTGCAATAGTCAAAGAGAAGTGAAGGAAGTGATCAGCTGTCGATACGACTACCTTGCACATTCCACTGAAGACACCAAAGGGAAAGAAGCAACAACATAGAATAACGTACTTTATCACATGACGTCCATGATAAGCAGTGGATAACGTCGTGTAATAAAAATCGTAAGACCACACGTGTAATATAGTAAATACATGGTTAATGTCTTTAATAATAAATAAAATACACTATCCATGTATTTAGTTTATACCGCAATGCAAAACAATCAATGGATTTTGCAATTATTTAGCAAATTTAATCGAAAAAGACAGCAGTCTGTATGGCATGTTAAACAACATGCAGTCCGTGGCGCGTACACGTAATATATAACGTAAGCCCCCGCCCATAGGGGCTTGAAGAAATATATGGGCTGCATGATGCTTCCACGCAGAGCTGAATCCGGCCCGCACACTAGTACTGGTAAACCGCTTAGAGGATCTAAGCCTGTCCAGGAACTGCGGTGCGAGGTGGACCGTCCATGCTAATAAACCCTATTGGATTCATTGGGTGACAGGGCTTGAGATGTCATTTCATCTCAATGTCGGGTAAAAGTCCCACAAAATTGGAAGCAACGTCTCCAAAATGACCTTTACAGTGTTGACGGGGACGTTAAACCTCAAATCAAACAAACAAACAAACAAAGTATATAACGTGACGTCAACGAGTGCAAAGTTTCTGACGTCACCGCGCCACAAAGACGTAGTAAACAACACGGACGCTCGAATAAAAGTTTCTCAGCGCTTCACTTTCTGTATGGAAATCTGCAAATAAATAGTTTATTTTAGCTTTAAAATATTTTCGAGGTTGAGACGCAACTGCAGTTTCAGTGCGAAGTTATTCCAACAGGCCATTCAAACGAGGAAAGGCCGAGAAGGTAAGAATTAAGCTGAAATTTCTGAAAATCTGTTTAAATAAAAATTACAAAGATTTTAACTAGCAGTTTCGTTGTTTCCCCGTGTATGAAAGATTGCATATTATTGATTACACTTATAAAATAGGGACCTAAAAAGTAGGTCTGGTCTATAACCGGTCACTAGACGTATTATAGGTCAGTAGAAGGTATTATAGGTCACTACCGATAATAGCGTGCAGTTATTCGACCTCTTCTATTAGGTTACTAGAAAGCCTAATTGCGGTATAAAACAGGGTTAAGTAACGTCATGACGACGTCAATGTCAACCAAGCATTTTTAGGTGTGTGTGTGTGGGGGTGGGGGTGCGAATGTCAAATTTAAAGGCATTAAAATCCAATTCAACGTAGTTCAACGTGGTCATATGATAAACAGAATCTAACACCCATGGTCATTTCATATGAAATGACCACTCGTGTAAGACCCTCTATGTAACTTAAAATTACAAGAAGAAAGCCAAACGAACAGTTTTTTTCCCAAAATGGCCAAATGGCAATTTAGAAAAAAAAGAAGATATTACGTACCAGTATATTCATACACAGTGACAATAATAAATCATAACATAAGCATCACCTTGGAAAGATCAGTTGGGCGACTTAAGGGGAATTGATACACCTTCAGGGGAGGCAACTCCTGCAAAAGTACTTTTGTCCCCCTGGTCAATAGGGGTCAATTCTTAAAGGAAAGAAGTTGCTCCTGAGGAGCAAATTCTTTTCTTTAAGAGTAGACCCCTTTTTCAGTGGGACAGGCTCATGGAAAAGCGAACAGGAAGTCCCGAAAGTTGTCTCCCTTTGAAAAATGGAGGAAAAATCTGTCAGATGTTCCCATTCGCCATAAATCAAATTTACGTTTCCACAATCCTCGCCCTTTGTTCTTCCGTAGTTTATACAAATAATTTGTTTAGACCGCATCAAGGGCTTCTATCTTATCGGTGCAACACACACACACACTCACTCACACTAACACACACACACACACCCACGAACGAACAAATGCAGAGATGACAAAACGATGAATACTCGACAGCATGAAATAATTGAAAAACTGAATAAGAAGAAAAACAACAGTTTGAGTTCGGTGGGCCCGACCGCAGACAGATCCTCAAGCACCAACAGACTTACTTGAACCCCCTTTAGTCCGAAGTCGTCACAGAGACTGACGCCTATACCAATATGAGTGCAATGACCTTATCATACCAAACAGAAATAAGAAATTACTTGGTTTTGCAGGAAAACTCCATTGCCACAGTGATGAAATATATTGTTTTACGCTATTTCATATTGCAGAGGACCCGCGTTATAACGACAGTATTTGTTCCCTATTATTGTGCCGTTATAGTGAATTTGTCGTTATAAAGGATCCCAATATAGGTTGTAAAAGGTCTTTTCCAAAACATTACTCCAAGAAACAAATATAATAGACATTTGTTAGAATCGCCTCGATGAAGCGATTCTAACACATATCTATAACATTTGTTTCTTGGAGTATTAAATTACAAGGCTCCTTCATGACTATGGATTCGATTTGGGCATTTCCAACCCGAGGGAAGCCCAAGCCGCTCGGAATCGAGGCTAAACCTTGAGCTATGAATTCATCGAAATTGTCGTTATAACGAGTTTGCCGTTATAACGAATGTCGTTATAACGCGGGTCCTCTGTATTCTAACCTTGAATCATATACATATACACTTAACCTGAAACCACTCTCTGAAAGACATATATGAAGATGATGGGACAGCCAACAATGTGTTACATGTCATTTTCGCTAAAGAAAAGTGACACCAGTAAATATAATGTTTAAATTAAAAGCCTTCTAATTATAAATCAATACAAGTTTGAATTGACTGAAACACCTGGTAAGAGAAATTAATTCAATGAAACAAACATCTATATTTCAAATGTAAACATTTGTTCCCATAATTACTATTTTCACTTCTTTCAATTCTGTTCCAATTTGCAACATATTGTCTAAGGCGTACATGATGAGTTTTGCGACAACTGAAGCGTAAATGACATCGACAATCCGCCGCTCTCGGAGCTCAATAACCAATAACGATGCTAATGAAGCTCGCTCAATTCTTCCTTGCCTAACCGACAATTACATCTATGTCCTCTTTAATTCAATACCAGGACTGATTATACAAGTTACCAAGCTGTTGATTAATTCAAATTTAATTAGTTTAGACATCGAATATACGCAGATTCCTGACGATCTCATCTCGAGATGATCCATCCGTGAACTCTGTCATTATTCGGGGATCTTTTGAGCTCTTCTTTCAGTATATGCCATTGATTAAAGCCTTAACGGCTTCTTGCGGCGCTCGATTGTCTCAGACGAAACAACTGGAAATAATTCTGTGCTCTGGTATTATAATGGAGACGACACATGTTTTCGAATTATCTTTTGAAGACGCGGGGGACAAACTGACTGTCTTCTTTAAATAATTCGGTTTCATTGGGTGACAGGGCTTGAGATGTCATTTCATCTCAATGTCGGGTAAAAGTCCCACACAATTGGAAGCAACGTCTCCAGAATGATCTGTATAGTGTTGACGGGGACGTAAAACATCAAAACCAAACAAATCTTCAAATAAATATGCATTACGAAAACACGCCTATACAAATGCACTGTAAACTTTACCGCCGAAAGAACGAACATTTTAAGCCGAAAAAGTGTGAATTTTTTTTCTTGTTTCTGCTCAAAATATAGATTGTGGCCACCCGTCTCGATGAGGCGGTTCTAACGAGTACCCACAATCTATATTTTAGAGCTTTTCTTATTTCTGCTCAAAATATAGATTGTGGGTACCCGTTAGAACCGCCTCATCGCGGCGGTTCTAACGAGTACCCACTATCTATATTTTGGAGCAGAACGATGAGGCGGTTCTAACGAGTACCCACAATCTATATTTTGAACAGAAAAAAAGAAAAATAAGGTTTACCCCCGTAAACCCCAGCTTTCCTATATAAAAGTGTGGTTCAAGGGGGTAAAAATGATAAAGGCGTGTTTTCGTGATGATCAGAATTTTACGGCATTGGCATTGCTTATGTTTGCGATATGGGCTTCTTCATTTGTAATTCTGGTTACTATCAATGTTTCTATTATTTCAAATGTTATGTCGCCCTAACGTTATTAATAATTGTAAAATATCAGCGAACTTCCTGTATTGAAACTAACCTTTGAACTATTCAAAAGTGGTCTCTAAGATGGTCTCTAAGATCACCTTTGAACAGTCCAAAAGGCGGACACTTACTTGAGGGTGGTTTAGAAAAGACAAAGAGCTTTCAAATATAATTTTAGAAAATAAGAACTACATGAATCTAGGTCTTTAGATAGTCTTTATACCAACTTCTCAGTGTGTGCACAAAATTAAAGGAAGCAAATGACTCAGTAAAATAAAGGCATAGAAGTTGCCATTGAACAAACAACATAATCATGTAGATACCATGAGCAACGAACACAGCCTCCACAAAAAAAAAATAAAAAAAATAAATCAGTGACACAAAAATGACACACACGAAAATGACAACAATACAAAATGGATAGAAAAAAGTTTTTGTTTTCAGTCATCCCAAAATAGAACCGAAGGTAATCATTACGAATTACGATAGCCGGCCTCAATGACTCAGTCGGATGCGCGTCTGGCTGGTGATCAGGAGGACGCGGGTTCGACTCCCGCCGGGGTCAGCAACATTCTTTCGTGGTGATTGATCATAAAATCTTTTCTACGGTCATTCTCTCCCTTCCGCTGATTCAAGAAGGGCAGTTGTCAGTTTCTGACGAAAGAATGTGCACTGTACTGGTTAACCGCTTACGTATAAGCCTGCCCAGGAAAGTGTTGATAGGTAAACTGACCGGCTCAAAAATGACCTAAATAGTGTTGACTGGGCCGTAAAACTCCAATACAAACAAACAAACAAACGATTTACGATAACACACCCGTGCGATATAGTGCAAGTTTTTCACATCCCCAAAATGGCCATTTTTCTGATGAAAATCCGTGATATTTTTCTAATAATACGGCATACATAGGTTGTGGGTGCCCGTTAGAACCGCCTCAGTACCCACAACCTATGTCTTGGAGCAAAAATAAGAAAAATAATGCATACCCCCGTAAACCCTAGTTTGGCTCATTCAAAGAGTTTTATGTTCTCGGAGATGTTGCACGGAAGCCGTCAGGTAATTTTTTTGTTTTGGTCTTTAAAGCTTTCTATAAAGATTTCTCGTGAGGCACTTAATAAATTAAGGTCAAGAGGTTTTCGAGCGCCTGGTCTGTCTTCATATGATTTTTTTCCACTCTATACACACCTTTACCTCATAACTTGTTAAAGGAAAAAAAAAACTTACTAATTTGATTGAAAGCACTTTTCAAAAGAGGGCGCTACTTTCCTTGCGTGCGAAGATAGACGTGCCTTCTTTACATCGGATACAAAACTAAAAATGTATACATTTCCGTCTTGTAAAACTATGTGTGACGCTTTATCTTATCTTTAAGATGATATCTACATTAGATTTGGAAGACTGTTACATACACAAATCGTAGGTATTCAAACGGGTACAAACTGTGCTTCTCTTGTAGCTGATTTACTTTTCGTTTTGTTATGAACGATATTTTATTATGTCACTTTCTAGTCAAAGTCAAGCTGGCATTATTATAAAATAGAAGTAAAGGCAATGATCGGGAATCGATGCAATTAACCCACAACTCCCATCAGAGACACCAAAGGGAAACACAAACATGAAACAACTAGACCATAATGGTAACAACAGTAGCGGAGAGCCAAAAGGACAGTTACTTTCCCACAAAATAGCCAATTGGCCATCCAAAACAAAATAATATAAGCGATACAAACACTCAAAGACAAACCATAACGAAAATAAACCGCGACAGAAGAACCGCCTTGCCAATTGGCCATTTTGAAAAATAAACCGCGACAGAAGAACCGTCTTGCCAGTTGGCAAGGATAGCCACTTGCGCCTTGCCAGTTGGCAAGGATTGCCACTTGGCCATTTTGTGGAAAAGTAACTGTCCTTTTGGCTTTCCGCTGTTGGTGTTTCCGTAAGGGTCTGTTGTTTCATGTTTTTGTTTCTTTCCCTTTTGGTGTCTCTGATGGGAGCTGTGGGTTGATTGTATCGATTCCTGATCATTGCCTTTACTTCTATTTTGGAACGGTCAGCGAAACGAATTCTACTGGGGGTGAGGGGGCGCTTAAATCGATTTTACGTGACCACAATCCTTGTCTTTACTTCCGTCGCGATTTAGACAAATAATTTGTTCAGTCCGCATGAAGGGCTCCTATCTCATCAGTGCAACATCTCCGTGAACACACAAAAAATCAAACAACCACAGAGATGAAACAACGGTGATGACTCGACAGCAAGAAACAACTGAAATGCTGGAGCAAAAGAAAACCAACTCTCCGTTTAACTCTATCTCAAAATATTTAGATGATCTTTTAAATATGGACAACCTTACACTGAAGGAATGGACAGTCAAATTTATCCATCTGGGCTGCAGTTAAACAAAGCCCATAATTGTGATCTCGAAACCCCGCTTATGGATTTGCGTTTGAACATTCCAAATGATTTTGTTTCAACTAAAATTTATGACAAGCGCGATGATTTAAATTTAATATAGTTAACTTCCCATTTTTAGATGGTGATATTACTCGTTTGCTATCTTACGATGTTAATGTTTCGCAGCTTATTCGCTTCGCAAGAGTGTCAAGTCATGTCTCTGATTCTTACTATCGTTATAAATATTTAACTGCTTCGGGAAGCATTTCCTAAGTTTTATCGCCGACACTATCTTTAAGGTTGGATTAAAATACTTTTGCTGCAGGGGATGTCACAGCCTCGGTTTTCTTTTTTGCGACATTATGTATAAATTAAGAAAAAATAAAGGCATCATAGAAGTGGCGGCAATGATCAGGAATCGATACAATTAACCCACAGCTCCTATCAGAGACACGAAATGGAAAGAAACACAAACATGAAACAACAGGCCCTAATGGAAACTTCAATAGCGGAAAGCCAAAAGGACAGTTACTTTCCCACAAAATGGCCAATAGACTATCCAAAATAAAATAATATAAGCGACACAAACGCCCAAAGACAAACCATTACAAAAATAAACCGCGACAGAAGAACCCCTTGGAACGGTCAGCGGAAACGAATTCCACTGGGGGGTTTAAATCGATTTTACGTGGCCACAATCCTCGCCCTTACTTCCCAATTTTTCGGAATAATGTCAGAATATGATTCAACGTTACAAATGCTTTGGATATAAAATAAATTCTATTCAACAGTCTGCATACATTGTGTTTGACCCAGTCACGGCCAGACATTATGCTTTTCTCTTTAATTACACGACGGTGGACCGGGGTTCAGACTCCATGATTGCTTTGGCTTAAAGCTATTTATTATTTGGTCGGAGCCGGACCTTTTATGTCTGTTGCTTGGTCCGACGGGGTTCAATTGTTGGTTTTCTTTTGCTCAAGTGTTCATGTGGCGTTGCAACGGATGGCTCGGCGCGTTTTACTGTCGGGTCCTCATCCTTATGTCAACTTGGCTTTTATTGTGATTTGTTTGTTACCAAGTTGATTCACTGATCAGTTAGAAAACCTTCAAGCGGACCAAACAAAAACATGGTTGAACCACAGTGAAAGTGAGGGTGAGGGTTGGGATCCCGTAAAATATGTTCTATAAAAGGGTTATCCTTTGGAAGCAAGGAATACAACCACCAGTAATTTTACTGACCGTTCCAAGTCGGTGCTTTTGCTTTAGTCCCTTCATGTTTTGTGTTGGTGTTTCTGATTCTTTCTCTAATCATATATGTTGCTACGATGATGATTCTGATTCTTCTTCCTTGTTGGTTGTTCATTTTTAGTTACATTTGTTCTTCCAGTTTAATGTTTGTCGTGTTGGTGATTCTGATTTTTCCCCCATTATGTATATTGTTCCTTTTTGGCTAGGTGTGGATATTCTGAGTCACCACCTGTCTGGGAAAGCGCTGCTGATTCGGTTTACCTGTTGTGTCCGTTTTGTTTACTGTCATCACCCCATATTTCGACTTCTTTCCCTAGTGATATTGTGTGAGTAATTTGGGATCTGATCGTATCAGTTCCTGATCGTTTCTCTTTTACATTTTCATTCGGACTGAACAATTATTTGTCTAAACCACGACCGAAGTAAGGGTGAGGATTGCTGCCCCGTGAAATCGATTTAAAGTAGAAGTAAAACAAAGATCAGGAATTGATACAATTAACTTACTCCACCCATAAAAGACACCAAAGGGAAAGAAATACAAACATTAAGCGACAAGACCATAATGGAAACCTAAACAAAGGAAGGCCATAAGGACAGTTACTTTCCCACAAAATGGTCATATGGCCATCCAAAATTAAAAGACACAAGTGATACACACAGTAAGTAACAAACAACAACATAAATAAATCGCCACAGAAGAGCCGCCTTGGAACGGACAGTGGAAGATTTCCACTGGGGGGCTTAAATTGATTTTACGTGGCCACAATCCTCGCCCTTACTTCCGTCGCGATTTAGACAAATAATTTGTTCAGTCCGCATGAAGGCCTCCTAACTCATCAGTGCAACATCTCCGTGAACACAAAAATCAAAGAACCACATAGGTGAGACAACGGTGAGGACTCGACAGCAAGAAACCACTGAAATGCTGGAGCAAAAGAAAACCAACAGTTAGACTCCGATGAGCCCGACCAGAGACAGAGCATCAGGCACCAACCAACATTATCTCTCTAATTGTCAATAAGCCTTTACGTTGGAGCCTTTAAAACCCCCTTCACTGATCGTTCCTAGGCGGTTCTTCTATCGCTGTTTACTTTTTTTATAGTTCGTCTTTGAATATGTGTATCACTTATACATTTTTGTTTTGAATAAGCAAATTGTCATTTCATTGGAAAGTAACTATCCTAGTGATGTGTTCATTAGGGTCTAGTTATTTCATGTTCGTATTTCTTTCCCTTTGGTGTCTCTGATGGAATGTGTTGGTTAATTGTATCGATTCCTGATCATTGCCTTCACTTATTTTTATATACCATCTCAACGTGAAACAATCCTTAAGGCTTTAATGGTATATTATATTGCATCATATTACATTACATTGCATTATGTTATATCACATTGCATTACGTTACATGATATTATACTATATAAATATCACATTTCTGAGAGGGTGATAGTAAGAATGTTCACCCTGAGGAAATGATTATCGACCGAGGCGAAGCCGAGGTCGATAATCATTTCCGAAGGGTGAACATTCTTACTATCACCCTCTCAGAAATGTGATATTTATTTTATTATACCGAACTTATTATCACCCTGATGTATGAAATCATGAATATCTTGTCATAGTTTAAATCTTTAATACATGAAAAACACAAGAACAGCAGCAACTTGATTTTTAGCATTTGATGTGTGTTTGAATATTCAGTATATCACAGCAGATTTTTATCACATCAAGAAACATTAGATCATTAAGTTCACATGTACCATTACGTTTGATGGTCCTCTGGGTGGCGGCTGCATCTTTAGAATCCAACAGTCGTTTAATTTCTTCATTCGACACGTTGGCAAACTTGCTATTTGCCATTTTTGCGGTTTGTTTTTTCCGAAAACGAAACTGAAAGTCGTCTGGTACAACCACTTGCCTCAGATTATAGAAGAACCGAATCGGAAAAAAATTGAACCGTACGCGCATCATTTTTGCGCATGTGATAGTTTAATATCGCATGGGATAGTAAAAATTATCACCCTCTGGTCTATGAGCGTTTTGTATGGTAAAATCGCGTGAGGTATAATAAAATATTTTATTACATTTAGCAAGTAATTATAACAGAATAATTTGGAATATATGTTGCGTAATTGTTTAATTCTGATAGCCCTGTTTTAGACGATTAGACAACAAAAAGCAAATTAACACATCAGAAAAGGCAAACGAAAATTATATTTCAATGCTGGACTTAAATCTTTTCTGCAACAAGGTCTATCGGAACCCGAATTTTATGGTGTCTTAGTATATAAATTCAGAAAAATAAATAACCGCAATGACTTCAGCACCCAATTTCGTAAAAGCATTCTTCGATATAAAAAGAATGGGTACAACATAAATGTTATACGACAGACTGCATGCATGGTAGTTAACCCAATCACGGTTGACAACTTTGCTTCCCTCTTTAATTGCACGCCGGTGGGTCATGCCTCAGATTCTATGACGGTTCCAACGTATAGGCTTATTGGTTATTAGAGAGATCTAATTCAAGGTAATGTTGGTTGGTGCCTGATGCTCTGTCTCTGGTCGGGCTCATCGGGGCCTAACTGTTGGTTTTCTTCTGCTCCAGCATTTCAGTGGTTTCTTGCTGTCGAGTCCTCACCGTTGTCTCACCTCTGTGGTTCTTTGATTTTTTGTGTTCACGGAGATGTTGCACTGATGAGTTAGGAGGTCTTTATGCGGACTGAAAAATTATTTGTCTAAATCGCGTCGTGTAATTAAAGAGAAAAGCATAATGTCTGGCCGTGACTGGGTCAAACACAATGTATGTAGACTGTTGAATAGAATTTATTTTATATCCAAAGCATTTGTAACGTTAAATCATATTCGGAAATTGTTCCGAACAATTGGGAAGTAAGGGCGAGGATTGTGGCCACGTAAAATTTCAGCCCCCCAGTGGAATTCGTTTCCGCTGACCGTTCCAAGGCGGTTCTTCTGTCGCGGTTTATTTTTGTTATGTTTGTCTTTGGGTGTTTGTGTCGCCTATGTTATTTTATTTTGGATATTCTTTTGGCCATTTTGTGGGAAAGTAACTGTCCTTTTGGCTTTCCGCTGTTGGTGTTTCCATTAGGGTCTGTTGTTTCATGTTTGTGTGTCTTTCCCTTTGGTGTCTCTGATGGGAGCTGTGGGTTGATTGTATCGATTCCTGATCTTTGCCTCCACTTCTATTAAATAAACACGAAGTTCTGGAAAATCCATAAGCAAAGGTTGCAGGCCACTAGCGGTAAAACGAGGCATAACAACTACACAAGACTCAAATATCGCCCCCCCCCCCTTTTCCCTCTTCCCCACCACCAAACATAAAAAGGAAAAACGGAAAGCCTAGTTCAGCCAGAGTCGTGGAAAAAAATGGATTTGTTAAGACTTGTTTGGGTCTTACTCTCAATCCACCATATTTGCATTATTTGCTGGATCCCAGCTTGCACATTGTCAATATTGGAAAAACAGGTAACCAGACCCCCCGACCTTGAAAGGTCGGGGGTCGGGTTACCTGTTTTTCCAACACTGATAATCGTCAGACTAGGAACCAGCAAAACTGCAAATAAGGTCAATATTACGTTCACGGTGTTTTTACTTTCTTTGACTTCTATTTGTACATACAATATCTATGATCTGAAAAGCAGCAGGTATTTGCACGAAATTCTTTATGTCGAATTGTTAATTTGGACATGTCCACCAAGGTTGTTTATCAGTCTCATCAATAGAATTAGTGGGGAATATAAGTTTTGATCAGTGTTTCATAGAGTCTGAAATGCTTGAAACTGATAGTTGCATTATTAAAATCAAATATTGGATTGAAATTCAACCGATATCAATAAGACAAAACACAATCAGAACAATTATCGCAAAGATCGAAAACTTAAGTTGTCAGTTTTGAAGAGTAAATCGAAATCTTGACTGTTGCTTCTAATGAATTCAACAACAAAACAATCAGGCCACATGACTAGAAAATATTCCGTTTGAACAAAGAATTGTGTATTATGACTGATCATGATTAGGGCATGTGACGTATTAGCCAGTCCTACAATTACTAAGTCTTTTGTAGAAATTGTTTACAGCGGACGTTCATATTACCAAAATCAAGCAATCCATCAAAGGTGTAATCAAACGTGGCTACCCTTTTGTCAAAAACTCATTTCTAGAATAATATGAAAGCCAAAGAGGCCAAGAACTAATATGACAGACATAGAAAAATATATTGCGTGAAACGTCACATTCGAATTAATTTGAAAACAAAAATGGCGATATTCAATTTAAGCAATTTTCTTAAAGAAACCATTCACTGAGTAACTCATTAATTCTCCCTCTAATTGATTCATTCTGTTACGCAAGATACGATTTTAAGCAGGTAATTCAATTATGCGTTCAGTTTGTTTTAAATATCAGGAATCAGTATGTACATAACATTATTTATCATATGACGTCGCGTCTGAGAATGTCATAACGTCGTGTAATAAATTTGATAACCCACTTGTGGATTAAATATGCAAATCACTTAGATACGCCCAGTAACGTTGCATTTACGACGTACTTAACGACTTTGCGTTTACAAATAGCGGAATATTGACATTTTAGTAAAACAATCGTGAACAAAATGCATTTTTTAATGTCATATGATAAACATAATCTTGCATTCGTGCTCATGTTAGATCCTGTATGTATGATTCATTTGCATCCAACTAGAATCCTAACACAGACATCACTCGTTGGCTGATTGCCTCTGAATGTTGACTATGAAAGATTTCCGCATTTTTATATAATAACTGGGATATCTCTGATATTATTAACAAAATTACTGACCGTTCCAATGCAGCACTTATATTGTAGTTTATTCTTGTTATAATTTGTCTTTGCAAGTATGTACTGCTAATACCATGTGATCCCGCGTTACATAATATATGCCTTGTAATTGGCCTCCGTAATGGCCAAGTTTTTTTTCCTGGCTAGACTAGTTAGTTTCGCCCAATTAGGCCTCATCTGTGACCCTTGAATATTTTAAAAATTCCGCAGTGAAAGCAATGATCCCGAAGGACTATAAAATATAATATATATTGCTATGAAGGCCGGGTGCGGGGAGGGGCCTTTTACTACCGCCATACATTCCCTTAACACCAGTTGCAGTGAAATTAAATAAGTTCTATGGAAAGGTAATCCTTTGAAAGCAAGGAAAACAACACAGGACTGCAAAGTGTCGAGTGCCCAAGCTTTTTTCCTGGACTAGACTAGCTAGTTTCACCCAATTAGGTCTCATCAGTAACCATCGGATACTTTCAAAATTCCGTACTGGAACAATGATCCCAAAGGACTAGAAACTATGATCTACATTGCGATGAAGGTCAGGGAGACTTTTTACGGCCGCCACACATTCCCTTAACACCAGCTGCAGTGAAGTTAAATAAGTTATATGGAAATATAATCCCTTGGAAGCAAGGAAAACAACACAGAACTGAAAAGTGTCGAGTGGACATATTTTTCCTGGTTCTCAGGAAACAAGCATCAATCAAACATCGCAGCACAGCAATGACACTATGAGGACGAAGAATGCTATAAATGACAACAACGGATATAAGTTCTGCTTAAGCCGGTGCTAGAGGGTTCTGCTTAAGCCGGTGCTTGAGGGCGTGGCCCGTGTTGCACATTTCAGTACTGGTCATGAACAGACTCAACAAAACCGAGTCTGATATTTTCGTTTGGTTATTCTTCGCTTCGCAAGGATCTAACCATTTAGAACTTACTTAGGAAACACCACGATTACTGAAAAACAGCCATCTCATGCCACGAAAGAAGATGAAGAGTTAGTGACATAAACAAACCCACAAACACAAAATGAACACCAACACACAACACTATACAAGAAACTACAAAAGAATGACCGCATTGGAAAAGTCAACAAAACTCCAACACGGAGTTACCAACATTCAACCGTCACCTTACAGAAACACAGAAATCATAGTCAGTAGCGAAGTAAGTAACCCCACTGCCCTCTTAGGATGTTGTGTTGTAATTTACAGGAACTTAAAAAAAAAATACAAAATACAAAACTCTTCAAAACCTAATAACACCTTGCAGGCCAAAGCTACACAGCTATACGAAAGGTTTTTGTGAGTTTGCCAACCTACGCGGAGATAAAGGGTATTTCGTAACAGTAACCGCAATAACATGTCAATTGCTTGCTTCCAAACACGTGAGAAGCTTCAAAGGCCTGCTTATATAAATTACAAACAAAGTGTTACTCATGAAAAACACGAACAGATAAAACGGCCGAATTACGATAACATCCGTGTGCTGAACTGGCGTCTTCACTGCAGCTGGTGTTGTGCCGTGTGGCGGCCGTAAAACGTCTCCCCGTACATCAACCATAGTGCAGTTTATATTTTACTTTTGGTCCTTTGAGATCAGCGTGAATATTCTGAGAAATCAGAAATAAATTATTGGTTTAGACTCATTCTAGACAGGTTTTTGATTATTTGGACTCCATTTTGATTTATATCAGTCTTTGAATCGACTGCCTATTCGAAATTTGCAAAATTGCAGTATGTTTCCTCTGGCTTTCTTTGCCGGATCATTACAGGGTCACTGATGAGGCTTTATTAGCCGAAACTACGTAGTATGACCCATCTTCTTTCTTATGTATGTTTTCATTGCTCTTAAAGGAACTCATTTTTGATTTTTATTTTCCATGTCTCTAGAAATAGAATTATTCAGACGAAAAGTTTTGATATATTTTATTAGTTGTGGTCCAAATATGGATTGTGAACCGTTTCATTGACGCAGTTCTAACGAGTACCCACATCCTATGTTCGGACCAGAAATAATAAAAATGATGTACACCCCTATAAACCCCAGTTTTCCAAATATATAAAGGGTTTACGGTGATTTTCATTACACGGACTTGTAAACGCGGTAGGATAAGCTTTAAATTGTTAAAACAGTGGTAAAGTAAGTAGATTTTGGAAACTATCTTAATATTCTAACACAGCGCGCCTATATAGGCAATGCATATTAACTGTGTTTTATTCTGCAACAAATCACAGCTCGGAAGAGCGTGACGTGTGACGTCATTAAAAACTGCAAATTTATGACGCACTAGTCGATTTACTTGACGTTAGACGGTGTAACGTCATTTTCTCGCATCGAAAACGTTAGAAAAGGATATAAATGCATGTGTTTCAGTCGATAATTTTAGCGGGATTTCTTCTAACAATGGCGAAAAGTTGTGAGATTTTGAAGGAAACAACAACATTATTTCCGATTTTCAGCGTGTTAGAATCGAAATAGATCAGCTCTATCCAGTGATTTGTTGGGTAATAAATCACAGTTTGTCGGTCAGTTGTAAGTAGACAAATCACGCGCGCTACGCACTCGTGATTTGTCTACAAAAACTGACCTCAAAACTATGATTTATTACACAACAAATCACAGCTAGAGCTGATCTATTTCTTAATTCTTTCGCGAATTGCCATGATGTAACTGATAGTCTTAAAATATAAATTATTGAAAAGTTAGATGCAATCTTGATGAAAAATGCATTCGGTACCATACCAGGGCCAACGTTATTTGAACATACTTAAACGAATACATTCATATTATTTTATTAATAGTTTAATCACATTAACACCTTCAAAGATCAAAGACACAAATGGGAAAAGCAAAACATTAACAAATTATCATAGATCGTTGCTAGTTTTTCGCCTTTAATTCGCGGTGCGTTTCCTACAATGAGAATAGATTTACCTAAAATGATTTTATTAGATGAAATTGATATTATACACTTAGCATTAAAGCATCTGTTAAACATAGAGATATTTGCAGCATGTATATGTACATTAGCTAAATTATCTGCATCCGTCAAACGAATCTGTTTTGTGCACGCAACTTATAAATCAAATTTTAATGAGAAAGAATCTAAATTCTTTCAAATGAAACGCGACGATAAGTTGAGTAACGTCAAAACTTTACGATGGTATACTCTGCGATATATAGTCAGAAACCCGTCGTCATCCGTACCTTCATTTTCCATTGCCTGACGTGTGGTTTGATGCGAAAAGCAATTTAAGGTGAAGGGATAAAGCTTCAGCGGAGGCAACCTTTTGAAAAATTCCCCCACACCTTTTTCTACAGGAAATCTATTCTTGAAGAAAAGCATTTTCTCCATGAGGGCGATTTTTTTTCCTTAACGATAACACTTTTTTCAGAGTAGAATACTTTATCCGTACCCGCTATATATATTGGATTGTAACGCATTGACCTGATAAAGATATGCTATCTTAGGACAAATGAGCTTTATCATGTCAGCGTGACATTACAATTTTATGAATGAACCGGACTACTGGCAAAACGACAAAAATGTTATTGTTACTGGGAAAAATGGAAAAATTACTTGAAAACGAAATATCATTGTAAAAATATGGTGAGCTGATACTAAATATATCGACCGCCAGAATGCTTGGACGCACTGAGGACCATCAATAACTGATCGTAAATTGCTAATTTAAGAGTTACAAGGGGATAACGGATAAACAGAACACCAGATTCGTATCATTCGATATCAAGTTTATCAGGCTCGGCTTCGAGAACGCATGTAGAATTGTTCGGCAAGCCTCGCAATTCTACAAGCATTCTCAAAGCCTTGCCTGATAAACTTGATATCAAAAGACACGAACCTGGTGTTCTCTATTTATTGGAACAAGAGCATGTACGAGTAAGTAATGACATTCCCATTTTCTGTCTTCAATTTGTTCTGTGACTTCTGATAAGACGGCGTCTTATAAGCGCCGGCCTACAGTAAAGGGTTGGTAGAATTTATCTTAAGGGCTTACAGTTAAATTAAAATTAGAAGTGAAGGCAATTATCAGGAATCGATAAAATTAGTCCACACCTCCCATCAGAGACACTTATACTGTCCTCCAAAATGGCCAATAGGCTATACAAAACAAAAATATATAAGCGATACACACATTCAAAAAAAGAGCTATAAGACAAATAAACCGCGGCAGAAGAACCGCCTTGGAGCGGTCAGTGAAAAGTTATTCACTGAGATGGGGGTGGCTTAAATCGATTTTACGCGGCCGCAATCCTCGCCCTTACTTCCGTTGCGATTTAAATAAATAATTTTATTCAGCCCTCGTGAAGGCTTCCTTACTCATCAGTGCAACAGCTCCGAGAACACAAACATCAAACAACTACAGAGATGAAACAACGCTGAGGACTCGACAGCAAGAAATAACCGAAATGCTGGAGCAAAAGAAAGCCAACAGTTCGACTTCTTCAGCGGAGGCAACCCTTTGAAAAATATCCCCTCATCCTTATTCTTGGAGAAATACATTCTCTCATTTGAGGCTATTCTGATGATCCCGAAGCCCAACTTTTGGACTTACGTTTGAATTTATTTATCTTATGGCACTGTCTCTTACAAAGTTTATGATGAAGGGTTCCTAACGCATAAGTGCTTCTGTACATCTCCGAGAACATAGAAATCAAACATTTACAAAGTTGAAACAACGATGAGGACTCCTCCATGTGGATCAATCTGTTCGGTACTGGGCTGGAACTGGGGCGAGGGTTTAAATTTCATAAACTCAAGAGTTGAAGCCCCAAATTAGTTTTACTACTGGTCGTCCCAAGGCGATCTTTCTTTTGCAGTGTTTTTAATTTGCTTATTGGCTGTGCCGTTTGCTCATGTTTCGTCTCATGTTTTTGTGTGTGCCTCGATGACGCTTACTTTCTTAACCCTTTTTGAACCAAATGGAATCTTCCTCCTTATATATAGCAGGAGTTCATTTCAATATTTAGGGGTGTCAGGTTGTGTATTCTTCAAAATGTATTTGGGAAATGACTGAACTGTTAGCAAACAGTGGAGGCCCTGATGAGACGCCGCGTTCTGCGGCGTCCAATCTGGGCCTGAACTGTTTGCCAGGGTGCCCGTTTTGGGGTTTCTGGTCACGTACTAAATGCGTTAAAGGTGACTTGAGATAGCTGCGTTCTTCGATTGTAGGCTTTTCTGCGTGACCTTTTCTTACTGGTTGAACATTTTTAACAATATACGCCTTGTGTCCCTGTTATGTGATAAACTATGTAGATTCGGATCAGACGCCGCACTCTGGTCAGGGTCTCCGCTGTTTGCTAGTTACCAGGCATTTTTGTCAAACTTCATTACGAAAACACGTCTATACAAATACAGTATAAATTTTACCCCCGTAAAAACGAAAAATTTTAGACGAAAAATTGTGATATTTTTCTTATTTCTGCTCAAAATATAGATTGTAGGTATTCGTTAGAACCGCCTCGATGGCGGTTCTAACGAGTACCCACAATCTATATAAAAGTGGGGTTCAAGGGGGTCAAAACTATATAGGCGTGTTTGCGTGATGTACCAAAAAAAGCACAGCTGACACTCCTATACTTGGAAATGGGTCAGTTCCAAGCTATTAATTAGAAGATCCTATCGCCATATATGGAATAAAGAGATTTCTTTTTAGTCCAGTCATGAAGGGAATAAACATTTTATTTAGACTTAAATAGTTGACACTGAGGGAAAAGACGAAATGAATACTGTCAAGCTAATAGTCCTGTTTTGGTATGTGAAACAAAGATTAATTATTATCTAGGATCAAACAGCTGTTTATCTCATGTCTCATGAGATTTCAATGGGATCTCGTTGGAAACACGAGATTAGGTTTGCATTTCGGATGACGAGACTTTGATTGAAAATTAAAACAATGATCCCAACGTTTATGCACCAGTGGGTAATATTTTGTAACTTTTAAAGAATCAATTTGACAGCTTAATGAAAATAATCCATCGATTAGTCGTGTTTCCTCTCTGCTGGGACGGAATTGATGGCAGAGATATTACTGGGATATCCATCTGTCCGCCATTATTAAGAAACACTGGTCCCTACATGGCGGTGTCATTAGTTATAGCCAAGTCACAGCAATTTATACAAGATAACGTATATGAATAGTGAAGACATTTTAGCCCTTATCTTGCTGTTCACGACAACCTCTGTCTTTGCAAACAGTGTAGATCCAGATCAGATGGAGAAGCCATCTGATCAGGATCTATACTGTTTGACATTTGTAGGAATAAATTACATCAAGTAATCTGATTGGTTCAAAGTCAGAGATGGGTGTGGCTAAAATGAATATTCAGCAAGAGAAGGGTTAAGACTGCATTAATAGCAATTGGTGCTTGTCAAAGAAGCTCTTGATTGATAAAGTGGACGATAACGAACAAGCAAATAGTATATGCGATTCAAAAGCATTCATAACCAATATATACCCATTAGGACACTTGCATGTGGCATAGTTTTGTTTGTTTGTGTTGGAGTTTTACGGCCCAGTCAACACTATTTTAGGTCATTTTTGAGCCGGTCAGTTTACCTATCCACACTTTTCCTGAGCAGGCTTATACGTAACGGTTAACCAGTACAGTGCACATTCTTTCATCAGAAACTGACAACTGCCCCTCTTGAAACAGCGAAAGGCAGAGAATGACCGTAGAAAAGATTCCATGATTTATCTCCACGAAAGAATGTTGCCGACCCCAGCGCATGTGGCATAATGCTCCAATACTGGTATACTTTCTGATGAAAAGGTGCGGCATATTTCGAATTTCTGATGCAAACACAGATTACAGGTGAGGTTGTTTAACGAGTACCCAGAGTAAAATTAGAAGAATAATTTATAAATCAGTTCTGAAAAGTTGGATCCTTTGGAAGCAATGGATAACCAAATAAACGAAAATAGCAGGCTCGGTTTTACTGAGCCAGTTCATGACCAGTACATGTCTGTTTCTTTTTTCATTGTTCTTTTTTTTTCCTCCACTTAAAGTGGAATTTACAGGGGTGGTTATTACATGGGCCTATGACTGATCTGTCTAGGAATTATATTTTTAGATGATTGTTTTAATAATAATAATGAAAATAGTGAAAATAATAATAATAATAATACAACATAGCTCCAGATAAGGAGGAGTAACGGTGATAATTATGAGTTGATTTTCTTTACATCACGTTAACAAGTCCGTGAAACACCCCCACTTTATACAGAGAAAACTGAGGTTTACGGGCGTTAACATTATTTTTCTTATTTTTACTCCAAGACATAGGTTGTGGGTACTCATTAGAACCGCCTCGATGAGGCGGTTCTAACGAGCACCCACAACCTATGTTTGCAGTATAAATAAGAAAAAATATCATGGAATTTCATCCGAAAAGCAGCCATTTTGTAGATTTGAAAAATGCACTATGCCGCACGGGTGTGTTAGCGTAATGTATTTCATTTTGAAATGAACGAGGCAATTCTAACAAGTACGTACAACATCTCAAAATATCATCTTTAAACCGTCTTACTTAAAGCTTTGTAAAGATAAAACTCTATTTTTTATAATTATTATTAATTATGCACTTCCCTACAAAGAACATTTGCTAGTGTTTATCCTTTTTTATTGCATCACATTAACAAGCGCGATTAATAATTCCCTTCTAACTGCGATTTTGAATAAGAAGACTTTCTTTATATGAGGTGGGGTACCAGTCTGACAAATGGTCAAGAAATGAAATTGTATTGCACAAGCATATAATACCATAGTTATTTCGCTGCATTTGCAAACCCTCGAACTGGTTCGAATGGAGTAACGTCACCCACTCCCCCCCCCCTCCCCTACACACACACCTTCCTCAAGCCGGCAGACCTAGACCCTGAAACACACACATCACGAAAACACACCAATATAATTTTGAACCCCTTGACCCACACTTTTTTACAGTAAAACTGGAGTTTACAGGGGTAAACATTATTTTGATCATTTCTGCTCAAAAACATAGATCGTGGGTACTCTATAGGTGGTAAAATTTTCCAAATATATTTAAATCGGCGTGTTTTCGTAATGATATATTAATCTGATGCTCAAGACAAGCAGCTGTCAATGAAGAAGCTCGACTTATTTTGGTAAGGTTTTCGTAATACGGAGGGCACTCTTTCATGTCTCCATAACTGTTTTTTTTTCTGATGATAATTGCGATTTATTTTCTTATTTATATTCAAATATAGGTTGTGAGTGCTCATTAGAACCGCCTAAGGGATGTGGTTCTCACAAGTACTTACAACCAAGGTCTTTGAGCAGAAAATAAAAAATAATATATAAATCAGTAGTGAAGGCAATGCTCAGGAATCGATACAATCAAGCCACAGCTCCCATCAGAGACACCGAAGGGAAAACATATGAAAAAACAGACCCTAATGAAAACATCAATAACGGAAAGCCAAAAGGACAGTTACTTTTCCACAAAATGGCCAATTGGCTATCCAAAACAAAATAATATAAGCGATACAAACACTCAAAGACAAACCATAACAAAAACAAACCGCGACAGAAGAACCGCCTTGGAACGGTCAGTGAAACGAATTCCACTGGGGGGCTTAAATCGATTTTACGTGGCCACAATCCTCGCCCTTACTTCCGTCGCGATTTACAAATAACCTGTTCAGTCCGCATGAAGGCTTCTTAACGCATCAGTGCAACATCTCCGTGAACACACACAAAAAAAACTCAAACAATCACAGAGATGAAACAACGTTGAGGACTCGACAGCAGGAAATCACTGAAATGCTGGAGCAAAAGAAAAAACAACAGTTAGACTCCAATGGACCCAGGTCTTATCTACAGTCACCAAACGTGAAAGAAAATCATCTTCCTAACCGCTTCAACAATGCGCTGCATACTGGTGCTCTGGTTGCCATTTTCTCGTGGGACCCAACGGGCTCTAAGCTTGTGCATACCCAAACGATCATGCAAAATTGTTGAAACGTTACCATGTGAAATTTGCAATGCATTCACTATTTCTTTCACCTTAATCCGCCTATCAGGGTACACCAGGGTCCCGTATTTTTGTTAAACATTTCTTCATCGGTGGCATCTAATGGGCGTCCAGACCTCGTTTCGTCTTCCAAAGACATTCTACCGCGTTTGAATTCCACAAACCAGTATTTAACTTGTGCATACGATGGTGCAGAAAACCCATAAACACTGGTCAACTCGCAATATATTTCCTGTCCTGTTTTCTCTTTCAAATACAAGTACGGAATTACAGCACGGTACTATACCTTTGACGAATCGCTAGCCATGTTCAACGTTCAGTATCTTATAAGAGAATGACACGATAAGGATGGATTTCGCCCTCATGCCTAAACATGTTTTTAAAACAAGGCAATAAAATCTTGGTTGTCTCGGTCTAGGCTGGTGGCTTATTGACTTGCCCTCGTAAATATCAAGTCTACGTAAGTCACCTATAATGAGAATATTGTATTCTACCACAGCGCGCCTAAATAGGCAATGGAAAGGAACCGTGATTTGTTATTAAGAGCGCGAAGAGTGACATCATTAAAAGTCGTCTTTTTATCACGCACTCTTAAATTTCTTTACGTTAAACGTAAATCAGTGAAACGTTATTCTTTCGCACCAAACACATTTCACAAGGACATAAATGTGTGTGAATCAGTCAGAAATGTTGGCGGGATTTCTTCTTACAATGGCGGAAACTTGTGAGATATTTGTAGAAACAACAAATGTTTAAAAAAAAACATGGCTGATGCATGCATGTATTTGCGTGTGTTTTATTTTCGTTGTTGTTGTTGTTGTTGTTGTTTTCAGAGGTTATGTGCCACTCGTAAAAATTGCCAAACATGAGAGGTAAGTAGATTGGACAACTTTTGCACGGGCCAGCTAACCCCTCTTATTTAAGACGTAGCCTAGTGTCGTTTTCAACGTCCATTCTTGCATGTATACCTATGCGCATGGCTGTTTGAAGCCATTGCAAATAGACCGAAAGCCGTGTTCAAACAACACAACCCATGTTCAAATCATGAAATTCGCGTGCTGTTTGAACATGGATTTTGAGCTTTTGCAAGAACAACGATCATCCATGTTTGTTTTATTTCATTAACATTTGCCAGATCCCTCGGAAGATATTTGAACATTCGGCCTAGGGGCCCGTCGTGTTCGAGCAGCTTCCTCGGGACTCGGCGAATGTTAATGCATGAAAAACCATGGTTGATCCATATATTGGGGCATGTACAATATCGCGTTAAGAACAAATAGTTTACATGAGTGCTCATGTATTATGGAATTTATTAAACGAGTTGAGGAAAAAGGATAAAATGCGAGGCTTGCCGAGCATTTTATTCCTTTTCCTCAACGAGTTTAATAAATTCAATAATACATGAGCACGAATGCAAGATTTTATTTATCATATGACATTTTATTCACGATTATTTACAAAAATATCAATATTCCGCCATTAGTAAACGCGACGTCATAAAGGACGTCGTACATGTAACATTACGGAACGTATCTAGCTAATTTGCATATTTAATCCACCAGTGGATTATCGAAAATATTAAAGTAAGTAGGTAAGTTAGAAACTTTTGATAATGTTGAGTTACAGATAACTATAGGTGATAAAATACTTGACGTATATATTAATGAAAATTTACAATGGTGTACCCATTACAAGGCTGTTTGCAAGAAAGTGTCAACCAAAAATAAGTAATTTCTTAAGTTCAGAACATAGGCTTCTTTATTATAAAGCATATATTCAGCCTCACTTTAATTACATGGCGTTATTACAATCTCAGGCGCGACGTCATATGATAAAGAAAGTTAATTCCAAAAGATTTGTGTAAACTTTGCCTGTTACCCATGAACGTTTCTATGAACGTTACACTTTATCACTTATTGTTTTTCATCCATTACTAGACGAAAATCTGGTCTGAGGGCAAAAACTGAAACAGGGAAACAATGGCACATTTTTTCTGTTAACAGCAGAAAAGCATAGTTGACCTCACTACGCCGCTATCGTCTCGCAGGGAATCGTGGTTTATTTGGACTTCATTTTGGCTCATGTGACGTCGCTTGAGTTTGTTTCTTGCAAAATTTATGATAAACGCTATGATTTTGATTTTGAGATTGTAAATTTTCTGTTTTTTTTTTTTTTTTATGGTGATGTTCCTCGTGCGCCATCCTCCGGCGTTTATATTTCGCAATTAATTCGATTTGCTAGAGTGTGTAGTCATGTAACTGACTTTAACACTCGTAACAAATTGTTAACGGCTAAACTTCTTAATCAGGATTATCGGTACCATAAACTACGAAAAGCCTTTTCAAAACTTTATAGACGACATTCTGATTTAATTTCAAAATTCAATATTGGACTTAAATCTCTTCTGCAACAAGGTCTATCGGAACCCGAATTTTATGGTGACTTAGAACATGTATATAAATTCAGAAAAATATACAACCGCAATGACTTCAGCACCCAATTTCGTAAAATCATTCTTCAACATAAATGTTATACGACAGACTGCATGCATGGTAGTTAACCCAATCATGGTTGACAACTTTGCTTCCCTCTTTAATTGCACGCCGGTGGGTCAGGCCTCAGATTCTATGACGGTTCCAACGTAAAGGCTTATGTTGGTTGGTACCTGATGCTCTGTCTCTGGTCGGGCCCATCGGAGTCTAACTGTCGGTTTTATTTGGCTCCAGCATTTAAGTGGTTTCTTGCTGTCGAGTCCTCACCGTTGTTTCATCTCTGTGGTTGTTTGATTTTTGTGTTCACGGAGATTGTGCACTGATGAGTTCGGAGGCCTTCATGCGGACTGAACAAATTATCTGTCTTAATCGCGACGGAAGTAAGGGCGAGGATTGTGGCCATGTAAAATCTATTTAAGCCCTGCCCCCCCCCCCACCCCAACCCCCAGTGGAATTCGTTTCCGCTGACCGTTTTAAGGCGGTTCTTCTGTCGCGGTTTATTTTTGTTATGGTTTGTCTTTGGGTGTTTGTGTCGCTTATATTATTTTATTTTGGATAGCCTGTTGGTCATTTTGTGGGAAAGTAACTGTCCGTTTGGCTTTCTGCTATTGATGTTTCCATTAGGGTCTGTTGTTTCATGTTTGTATTTCTTTCCCTTTGGTGTCTCTGATGGCAGCTGTGGGTTAATTGTATCGATTCCTGATCATTGCCTCCACTCCTACTTTGTGTGTTTGTTTGTTTGATTTGAGGTTTAACGTCCCCGTCAACACTTTATAGGTTATTTTGGATACCATTGCTCCCAATTTTGTGGACTGAGTCAATGGCACCATATAAGTATAAACAACATTTCGTAAGTCTACGTGTGGACACAAAACTGTTCAAATGCTGATGAAGTACCTTTCAATGAACTTCTTTGTACCAAGTTAGTTTGACAATCAAATGTCATTCATCAAAGAATTCTAATAGTGGATCAAACAATATAAATTGATTGATCTCAATCATTTTGACAAGCACTTTTTCCATTTTCAAGTCTGATGTGTGTTCATGACACCTGGGACGTGGTTTGGTTTGCTGATGCATGGGTCTGCAGTGAAATGTACAACACCTTATGTTTTGGATTTTACCAGGCTGGCATTTGGCTGGTAGGAAGCTAGATAGCATGTCATATCAAAATTTATCATATGACGTCGCGTATGAGAGTGTAATAACGCCATGTAATCCACTAGTGGATTAAATATGCAAAATAGGTAGATACCTTCCGTAACATTACATGTACGACGTCCTTAACGACGTCGTGTTTACTAATGGCGGAATATTGCCATTTTTGTAAACAATCGTGAATAAAAAGCGTTTTAAATGTCATATGATTAATAGAATCTTGCATTCGTGCCCAAGTATTATCGAATTTATTAAACAGAGCCTCGCATTTTATCCCTTATCCTCAACTCGTTGAATAAATTCAATAATACATGAACACTCATGTAAGATCCTCTATATAATGAAGCCCATCAAAGTGTAAACATGTATAAAATAGAAGTGAAGGCAATGATCAGGGATCGATACAATTAACCCACAGTCCCCATCAGAGACACCAAAGGGAAAGAAACACAAACATGAAACAACAGACCTCAATGGAAAATCAACAGCGGAAAGCCAAAAGGACAGTTACTTTCCCACAATATGGCCAACTGGCTATCCAAACAAATCGTTTTCCTGTAAATGCAATGAATATAATAATATTGTAATATTGTCTAATTTTTGTAGAAGAAATTGTCCCATCCCCTTGTAACACACTAACGTTACCCTATATAATGGCGCATAAAGAACATCTGCAACACATAGATAGACACATCAATAAATCAAAAGAAATTTTTGACAAGGTATGAAGAGAAGATGATTTATAACTTATTTTATGAACTACCACCCATGTAATTTAAAATGCCAAAATCAAAAGTGATAGAAAATGAAATTTCAAATTTAATCGAGCCCTAAAAATTTTATTTCTTATCTTAATTCCATGATTTTACCTAATGTAACGCGTTCAGCAACGCTGTATTGCTCAAAGGAAACTTTTATTTCCATTTTGATAATTCTGACTTTAATGATACATTTAATTATCCATATTATGATTTACAGTGAATTTAAGGTGTTACATGGTGAAAACTACAATATTAAGTATGATGTATAAAACCCATGACACTGCGATTTTATCACTTATAATGCATGATGCGTCAAAAGGAAAGCTGTTACTGTTTGGGCCCATGTCTTTTTATCTCTTTTAATAAAAATAGAAGTAGAGGCAATGATCAGGAATCGATACAGTTAACACACATCTCCCATCAGAGACACCAAAGGGAAAGAAACACAAACATGAAGCAGCATACTCCAACGGAAACACCAACAGCGGAAAGCCAAAAGGACAATTACTTTCCCACAAAATGGCCAACCCTTTTAGTACCAAATAGAATCTTCCTCCTTATATAAAGCATGAGTCCATTTCAACATTTAGGGGTGGCAGGTTGTGTTTTCTTCAAAACCGATTAGGAAAATTGCTGAACTTTTTGCAAACAGTGTAGGCCCTGATCAGATGCCGCGTTCTGCGGCGTATGATCTGGGCCGGGTACCCGTTTTGCGGTTTCTGGTACTAAATGGGTTAATGTATAGTTCGTGGTACTATTAAGGTCTTAGCCCTTTCACCTGTATGGCAGGTAAAAAGGAAATAGAGAATCTTACATGAGTGGTCATTTCATATAAAATTTATGAAACAAGCCTTTTGCGAGTTTCATAAATTTCATATGAAATGACCACACGTGTAAGATTCTGTGTATCGTGTAATGATTTTAAATCGGTTCTTATTGCCGAAGAAGTTGAGATGAATTTTACTAGAATAAAAGCTAAAAGGTTGAATTTGGAAACAAAGAACACATAAAAGAACGAAAATCGGATACTCGGTTTTATTGAGTCTCCTCGTGCACGGCAATGTAATTTGAAAGGATGTAAACAGTTGTCACGGATGGCATCGTGACGTCACGCGCCAGTTACCATGTGTTCTTGCACACCAGACGAGGAAATCCGTGATTTTACCCTGGGATAGAAATTTATGTTCTGGCCCTGGTGTTCCGACCCAAAATCGAATATAATCGCGTGTTTGATAAATGCACTGGTTGATTACAACCTCATGCGCAGCGTCGTCATGCGTGACGTCACTAAACATTCCTGTTGTGTCATCGCAATATGGCGGACGTCGGTTAACGAAGTGACAGCAGCAATAAAAAATCGCAATAGAAATGGAAGGCATGCAAGAAAAAGAATCCTACATGGGTGTGAGGGGTGGATAGAAAAATCCGTCCCTCGGGATCACTGTCCGGCATCACTCGGCAAGCCTCGTGATGCCGGACAGTGACCCTCGGGACGGATTTTTCCATCCACCCCTCACACCCATATAAGATTCTTATAGTCATACACGTGTGGTTATATGATTTTTATTACATGACGTATTCCACTAAATAATATCTACATTATATGATAAAGTACTAATTAGCCCCTGCGATTTTATCACTTTAAATGCATGGTTCCTCAAAGGACAGTTGGTACTATTAGGCCATTGCCATTTCATCAGTTGTGATGTACGGTACGTCAAGATGGAGAGAGGGAGTGTTTGAAATTTACGTCCCACAAATAGCTAAGGTCATACGGAGACGGGACCTCGGTTTACAGACTCATCCGAAAGTCTGGAGAAGCCCGGGATCGATCCTGCGACCCCTGGTTTACAAGGCGAGTAGCGTAACCACTACACCACGGAGGCTTCTACGTCAAGATGGAAGTTGGTTCTATTTAGATCCCGGCCTTTTCATCATTTATAATGCATGACACGTCAATGAAAAGATGGTACTATTTAGGCCCCCATTTTATCACTTATATTGCTTGTTACTTCACAAAAAGTCGGTACTATCTCGGCTTTTGCTGTTTTATCAGTAATAATGCGTGGTTCGTCAAAAGAAAGACGGTCCTTTTTGGGGCCCATGCCATTTTATCATTAACATAAAAATTGGAACTTTAGGGCATTTGTGATTTCATCACTTAAATTGCATGGTACGTCAAAAGTAAAGTCGGTTCTATTTTGACCATTGCTATTTTATCACTTGTAACGCATGGTACGTCAAAAGAAAAGCTGGTATTATTTGGCCCTTTGCTAATTTATCACTAATAATATTGCAGGTTCGTCAAAGGGGAAGTTGAGGATTGTGGCCATGTAAAATCGATTTAAGCCCCGACGTGGAATTCGTTTCCGCTGACCGTTCCAACGCGGTTCTTCTGTCGCGGTTTATTTTTGTTATGGTTTGTCTTTGGGTGTTTGTGTCGCTTATATTATTTTATTTTGGTGAGCCTATTGGCCATTTTGTGAGAAAGTAACTGTCCTTTTGGCTTTCCGCTGTTGATGTTTTCATTAGGTCTGTTGTTTCATGTTTGTGTTTCTTTCCCTTTGGTGTCTCTGTTGGGAGCTGAGGGTTCATTGTATCGATTCCTGATCATTGCCCCCACTTCTATTTTGGTAAGATTTGGGCCTTTCTATTTTACGTCAAAGGAAAAGGCGGTAATATTTATACCAATGTCATATTATCACTTAAAATTAATTGCAATTGCTTGCCGAAAAGATAGTTGATATACTGTTTGAATCCCCTTCATTTACTCACTTATAATGACTGGTACGTCTAAAAGAAAGTTGGTACACTTTTCAGAACCGTACTATTTTTTACTGATAATGCATGGTGTGTCAAAAGGAAATTTGGTACTATTTGGGCCCCAACTATTTTATCACTTGTAATGCATCTCGCGTCAAAGGGAAAGTTGGGACCATTTCAGCTCCTGTCATGCATGGTAAGTCAAAACGAAAGATGCTACTGTTTAGGCCACTACTTTTTTATCACTTGTAATGCGTGGTACTATTTAGGCCCCTACTACACCCTCACACCCATGTAATAATATTGTTATATTATGTCTCTGCTGACCACTAAGACACAAAGAGACATTAAATGCATGTCCTTTAAGGGCGATGAATGTGAACCAACCTATGAGAAAACCGACCCTAAGTGACGCCAGACTGCTGTGTAAAGAAAGTTATATTTCACCTTTTTGCCTTATCTGCTGGTTCCTAGTCTGAAGATTATAAGTGGAAAAACAGCTAACGAGACCCACCCTCCAGACCTTTGTTACGAGCCAGGCGTAGCAGAAAGAAAAAGCAAACAAGCCTTAAGGAAAAAGTTAACAAAATTTATTTGCAAACTATCTTTAATGAAAATTAAATGTACCTAGCTCTGTTATGAAATATCCTTGAATGAATCTATTTTCCTTGATCCCCCAGAATTTACAGTCCGAAATGAAATATAATATCCTTTGACAACCAAACACAGAATTTAGAAATAACTTTTCTTATAAACCCAGGTCGGGCCCCTCGGAGTCTAACTGTTGGTTTTCTTTTGCTCCAGCAATTCTGTTGATGTATGCTGTCGAGTTCTCAACCTTGTTTCATCTCTGTAGTTTTTTTATTTGTATGTTCTCGGAGATGTTACACTGATGAGTTAGGAAGCCTTCATGTGGGCTAAACAAAATTAGTGTATACCGCGACAGAGGTAAGGGCGGGGATTATGGCCATGTAAAATCGATCCAGTTGAATTCTTTCCACTGACCGTTCCAAGGCGGTTCTTCTGTGGCGGTTTATTTATGTTGTTGTTTGTTACTTATTGTGTGTATCACTTGTGTCTTTTTATTTTGGCCATTTTGTGGGAAAGTAACTGTCCTTATGGCCTTCCTTTGTTTAGGTTTCCATTATGGTCTGGTCGCTTCATGTTTGTGTTTCTTTCCCTTTGGTGTCTTTGATTGGTGGAGTAAATTAATTGTATCGATTCCTGATATTTGTTTTACTTCTACTTTTCAAACTCCAAAGTCTGACTCAAAGAGAAAAATCAAAATCTTTTATAAAACCTAACATTTCTCTAGAACGTTCCAGAGGGCTGTGGAATAAGATTAGGTAATTTTCTAAAAAATAATGCAACACCGAACTTTCTGGAAGAATCCAAAGTACTTTTCCTTGTAAACACATTGTTTACAAAATGAAAATATTCTGTGACTTATTTTTCCAGAAAATTCTTTTAGAAGAATAGACAAGATATTAAGCCACTATTAGGTCACCCAGTGGGTGAAAGTGGGAATCAGAAAAATAAATTCTTATGCAAAACACCATGAAAAGGTCAGTGTTGGAAAAACAGGTAACCAGATCCCCCGCCCCAGACCTTGGAAAAGGTCAGGGGGGTCTGGTTACCAGTTTTTCCAACATTTATTATCTTCAGACTAGGAAACACTGACAGGGCTTATGTACGTGGACATTGCAAACAGAGTAGATCTAGATCAGATGCCACAGAACACGGCGTCTGATCACGGCTACACTCTTTACATAAATTTAAAGAATTTTAGAATTACATAAAACAGAATAATTCTCCATTCAGAACCATTTTCCCAGCTCAGAGATAATTTGCGCACCAGCGCTATAATTGCTCTGAGTTTTATTATGTAGGATTCTGCATTGCAATTCGCTTCGTGAGAAGCTTTGTGGCTGTTGGTATTATCTGTTTTACGTGGGGTTGGAATTCGTTTCTACTGACCGTTCCAAGGCGGTTCTTCTGTCACGGTTTATTTTTGTTCTGGTTTGTCTTTGGGTGTTTGTGTCGCTTATATTATTTTATTTTGGATAGCCGATTGGCCATTTTGTGGGAAAGTAACTGTCCTTTTGGCTTTCCGCTATTGATGTTTCCATTAGGGTCTGTTGTTTCATGTTTGTGGTTCTTTCCCTTTGGTGTCTCTGATTGGAGCTGTGGGTTTATTGTATCGATTCTGATTATTGCCTCCACTTCTATTTTTAATACGGATGACCTCCGAACAATACAGAATAGTAAATTAGTAATGATTGTTTCCGCTAGTATTATTACCACATCTGGGGAAACAGAGCAAGCTGTTCCATTTGCCTTTTTTATACTTTTACATAGTATAATAAAGTTTCTATATTTAACCCATCTTTGGGACTTTTCAAAAGTGATGGGAAAGTAACTGTCCTTTTGGCTTTCCGCTATTGATGTTTCCATTAGGGTCTGTTGTTTCATGTTTGTGTTTCTTTCCCTTTGGTGTCTCTGATGGGAGCTGTGGGTTGATTGTGTCGATTCCTCATCATTGCATCCACTTCTATTTAGACCACATTTGAACAGTTCCAAAGATGGGTCTCGTATAAGAGGACGCTCTAAGAAAGAAAACCTGCAACTTTTTTTAATATTTGTTTAAAAGAATAAATAATCTGAATTAGAGCTTGTCTAAATACAGGGATTTTCATTGCATTTGTTATATTGGGGCATTTGTTCTTCCTTTTATGTCATTGGCAGGCACAACTGCTTTATTTTGACTACTCCTGGACAGCTTTCTTTCTTCTTACTATTATAAGAGATCCAATGCGGGGATCCGCATATTATTTTAGGTGGTGGACTAACCTTAAAACTTGACATGCAGCAAAAGGGACTCGATCCTATAAAAGTTGTAAAGGTGAAAGCCTTTCGCTTGGTATCAATTTCCCCCCACAGATTATCCGCTCCTTCCTTCAGGCTATCGTCCATCAACACTTTCAAACATCTTTTTCTTATATACTCAGCCGATTAAAGTAAAAGTTCGTGGAGATCAAAAGTTTACATGATTGATTCTGGTCACATGACCAAGATGGCCACTATGCCCATATATAGGACAAAAATCTACAACATCTTCTTCTCTAAAACAACAAGTCGGATGACCTTGAAACTTGGCAAACAACATTAGGAATATGAGCCCTACAACGTTTTGTATAAATGGTGCCCTTAAATGACGATGGCCTATGTTTACTCAGGCTTTTGCATGTGAAAATCCTGAACAAAATTATATAAAATCAAAGTTAAAAAAGATGTTTTTGAAATTTACAACAAATGGATAAAGTGATAAGATCTTTTAATTGACATGAAAAAAAATCCCCACAAGATGTCTCTCCCTGCCTTCAGGTTATCGTCCGTCCACACTTTCAGATGTCTTCTGCTTAGAAACCACTGAACATCTATGGCTGGTGGGAATCATTGGTCCTGTACATATGACCAAGATGGTAAAATAAAACTTTGAAAACCACAAAATAGAAGGCATTCCAACAACGTAAATGTAAAGAAATATCCAGGGTTGATCATGACCTAGTTTACCACACTATCAACTTTGTTCACTTTGACATTTATTTAATATACCCAACACTCTCTGCAAGAAAAAGACTCTGTTATGACATTAAAAAAATAATGTGAAACATCAAGTCATCCACTAAAGCATTGATTATTATAACCTCTCGCTCTTTATTCACGAATCAGGACAATTTGTCCTCTGTTAACATGAGTGACTCAGGTGAGCGATCGTTGCTCAATGGGCTACTTGTTACTTTTGTAACAGTATCGTTTACTATTAACGCTTACTCGTGAGGGTCACTACCGATTGTAGACGGAAGTAAGGGCGAGGATTGTGGCCACGTAAAATCGATTTAAGGCCCCCAGTGGCTTTCGTTTCCGCTGACCTTTCCAAGGCGCTTCTTCTGTATCGTTTTTTTTTTTTTTTTTTTTTTTTTTGTCATGGTTTATCTTTGTGTGGTTGTGGCGCTTATATTATTTTATTTTGGATAGCCTATTGGCCATTTTGTGGGAAAGTAACTGTCCTTTTGTCTTTCCGCTATTGGTGTTTCCATGTGGGTCTATTGTTTCATGTTTGTGTTTCTTTCCCTTTGGTGCCTCTGATGGGAGCTGTGGGTTAATTGTATCGATTTCTGATCATTGCCTCCACTTCTATTTTCTATTGAATTAAGTTAGACAGTTGCTCGGTTATCAGCTTTTTAACAATTGATAACTTCGCATCTTTTTAATGCCATGGTGATTGACTGACCTTAAGATTTATCACGTTAACAAGTCCATGTGATGAACACCTTGTAAAACTCCACTATATAAAGAGAAAAGTGGGTATTTTTTTTCATATTTCTGCTCAACTACATAGGTAATGGGCACTCTTTGAACCGCCTCAGCGGTTCAAACGAGTACCCACAACATTTGTTTTGAGAATAATTATTAATGTAATCATAAGTTATTTCATATTTTCAGGCAGCCCCCACCCATCAGGGCTTGAAGAAATAGATGGGCAGCATGATGCTTCCACGCAGAGCTGAAACCGACCGCACACGTACTGGTAAACAGCTTAGAGGATCTAAGCGTGCTCAGGCAAAGCGGTGCGACTCGGACCGTCCATGCTTATAAACCCTATTGGTTTCATTGAGCGACAGTGCTTGAGATGCTATTTCATCACAATGTCAGGTAAAAGTCCCACAAGATTGGAAGCAACCGTCTCCAAAATGACCTTTACAGTTTTGACGGGGACGTTAAACCTCAAACAAACAAACATATTTTCAGAACAATAACGGTTTTAAAGGAATTTAAGAGTGCACAAATTCACACGGATGCATTTTTGAATGGATGGACGAGTGAGTGAGTGTTTGAGTTTTACGCCCCACCAACAGCTAAGGTCATACGGAGACGCATTACGAAAACACGCCTATACAAATACATTGCAACCTTTATCAGCGAAAAAAAAAGAAAATTTTAATATGAAAATTGTGATACTTTTCTTATTTTTGCTCAAAATATAGATTGTGTGTACTCGTTAGAACCGCCTCATCGAAGCGGTTCTGACGAGTACCCACAATCAATATTTTAGAGCAGAAATAAGAAAAATAAGATTTACCCCTGCAAACCCCAGTTTTACTATATAAAAGTGGGGTTCGAGGGGGTCAAAATTATATAGGCGTGTTTTCGTGATGGGACCTCGGTTTAAAGACTCCTCCGAAAGTCTGGAGAAGCCCGGGATCGATCCTGCGACCGGTGGTGTGCAAGGCGAGTAGCGTAACCACTACACCACTGAGGCTTCTAAATGGATGGGCGATAACTCGTTCGCAGACTAAGTCCATACAATCAAAATTTGTTAAATTGAACTGAAGTCCCCAAAATGTATCAAAGTATCGGATTTCACATAAAATAAAAAGTTTCATCCTCTTTCAAAATATTTTAATAATTTATCTATTTACGTTTAATATGAACATAACACATCCACGTTCTAATGTGTATCCCAATCCATGTTTTAGAAAACAATGTATACCCTTGAATAACCCAGATTTAAGGGGAATGGGAACACCTTCCTGCAAAAGTATTTTGTCTCCCATGTCAATAGGGGTCAACTCTTAAAGGAAAGAATTTGCTCCTGAGGAGCAAATTCTTTCCTTTAAGAGTAGTCCCCTTTTTCAGTGGGACAGGGCTTATAGAAAAGCGAACAGGAAGTTCCGAAAGTGATCTCCCTTTGAAAAATGGCGGAGCAATCTGCCAGATGTTCACATTCCCCTTTAAAGGTTGGACCAAGTGTATATTGCAGAAAGTTGCTAAAATAATTTGGTCATTACGTTAACAAGTCAGTGTAATGAACACCTTAATAAATCCCACTTTATGTAGAGAAAATATGGTTTACATGGGTACAGGTCATTCCTATCACAGTAAAATCCCGCTGTTAAGACCACCTAAAATTAACGCTAATTCTGCTTTAAAAAGCTTATTTAGAAGGATGCAGTTATTCATTCTTCGTGTCTGGCCAGAGACCACCTTTGGTACTGTTCAAAAGTGGTCTTAAAGACCACTTTTGAACAGTCCCAAAGGTGGTCTTAATAAAGGAATTTTACTGTATTATTGTTCCTAACCATAGATTGTAGGTACTCGTTACAACCGTCTCAATGAGGCATTTCTAACGAATACCTATTATCTGTTTATGGGATAGAAACAAAACAAAACATCACGAAAGCACGCAAATATAAATTTGATCCCCTTAAACCCAACTTTTATACAGTAAAACAGGGGTTTACAGGGGTAAACATTATTTTCCTTATATCTGCTTAAAAGTATAGATTGTGGTACTCGATAGAACCGCCTCCACGAGGCGGTTCTATCGAGTCCCCACAATCTATGTTTTGAGCAGAAATAAGAAACAGAATCACAATTTTTCATCTAAAAAATTGCCATTTTTTGAATGAAAAATTGACAATGTATTTGTATAGGCGTATTTTCGTAATGTATCGGAAAAAAACCTTTTGGGAAATATGAAAAAATGTATTATGCCACGTGGATGTGTTATGCTATCGTTAGGTTCCAGAGTTTGTGGACTAAGATGCAAAGTCTTTCCCAGCAGGCACACGTCGCTAGGGCAACGCCAAATCAACGTCGGTGCAACGTCACGACGTTGCACCGACGTAGATGTGACGTTGCATTAACATCATGACGTTGTACAGACGTTGATGTGACGTAACGATTACGTCATGTGTCTGCTGGGTTAGTTGGAGATAACTCTGTAGTGTGAGGCAAGTCTATAAGTGATACTGTTATCTTCTTTTCACATATTTCCCTGTTTTCAGTTGTTATTCTTTTGGGTAAGTTAATTTCCTGCCTATGTGTCTTTGCTAAGTCAGAGTTTTTATCATCTGTTTCTTTTTCTTTGGTATTTTCTAGTAAACTATCAATACTGAATTGACATTTTTTCTTCACCGCTGCCGTATCAGCTATCGTCTTTTGATGGAAATCGTTTCTGACTGCTATATTCGTTATATGATCGTCTATTTGAGTTTGGTTGGTGTTTAGAGCTGCCCTGTTAGTGTTAACCGATTGTTCAACGCTTGTGTTAGGAAAAATACGTTTCTTTTCTTCGAGTTTCTTCAGTCTATCTTCTTGTTTCTTTCTCTTTTTGTCCTGCCTTTCTTTTTCTCGTCTGTTGATTTCATCTTCATCAATTGGAACACCGCTACATGACTGTGGGTGGGCGTTATGGGCTGGTCGACCAGGACCTTTACGCGTATTCTCTTTCTTTCTCCATTTAGCTCGTCGATTTTGAAACCAAACCTGCAAATATACACAATCATGATCATCAATAGCCTTGTGAATCCCATTTTATATAGAGATCAAAGCACTTAGAGTACTGGTGGGAAGGGCTGGCTTATCTGAGCTGAAACGATAATCGATTATCACCCTGTCATTGCGATCGATAGTCGATTAGTAATCGCTAATGTTTTTGTCATAGTTTTATCTGTCTGGCTTTCTGTCTGAGCATGACTCTAACCATATCTTGCACTTGACCATATGGATATTTGAACAGACAAGCCTGAGCAAACAGTGTAGACCCAGATGAGACGCCGCAGAATGCGGCGTCTCATCAGGGTCTGCACTGTATGCCACTTATCTCGCTATTTTAGGTATAACTTTGGGTAGTAAATTGTACCTATCAAGTAATCGATTAAAAGCAAATCAGAAATGATAATCATTTTTGTGGAATTTATCGATCGATTAATCGATTGTACGATTAATCGTGTCAGCCTTACTGGTGTGTCGATTGTTTCTGAGTGTAAGCTGAGAACATAATCCTGGACTGAGACTTGTGACTGATTCGTTTAACCCTTAAAGTCCACTCCATTTTGAAGCAAACAGTGTAGACCCTGATCAGACGCCGCGTTCTGCGGCGTCTGATCTGGGTCTACACTGTTTGCCAAGCCCGACCCATGATTTAAGGCCGGATTCTATAGATAGTCGACTTATGCATCGATTAGAACAATCATCGCGCGGCTGTTTTCTATAAATAACAGTAATCTGGGTTTCCCCAAATCAGTGATAGTCACGTGGACTACAGCTATGAAAGAGGTTTTGTGCTAAGTGACTTTGCGTCGATTGACAATCGACACAGACAGACAGAAGAACGATCAGGGAGGAAGGGACAAAGCCAATATGCTTTATCAACTTCTTAGAAACTGGGTACAAAACTAGATAAGCCAAATTGGATGAAATGACCAACTTCTGTATAAGCTTTGACGTGTTAGCTGCATGAATGTTGTTTGTTATGTATCTCTAGCTACCATATTGTCAGAGTTATGGCCCTTTGAAAAATTCTGAATTTCAGCATTTTTCATCTTTTTTCGTCATAACTTCAAAACCGTTATAGATGTCCCAGTGAAACTTGTTGTAGTTATTAACAGTGACACAGGACAATAACTCTAGCTTTAATAAATTTTACTTCTGCCCCTTTATCCATCCATCTCTCCATCCACATGTTTCATGTTTGTTTGTTTTTTTTTTCTTAATAACTTGCAAACCGTGAAACGCATCAAATTCAAACTTTAAAGATAACGTCACAACTGCAATACACATTTTATATCAAGTGATGTTACTCTAGCTGCAAAAATGTTCTGCATTTTTCATCTTTTTTCTCCTCATAATTTCAAAACCGTTATAGATATATCAAAGAAACTTGATGTAAATATTGACAGTAACAAAACACACATGTGTAGTAAGGGGCAATAACTCTAGCTTTAATAATTTTTACTTATGCCCCTTTATCGACTTCAAAATTTTTACATCAGCCATAGTTCTAAAACCATGCAATCAATGCTTAAAAAACTAACAAGAAACAGCCAGAGTACCAACAAACATGGCAACCCCACTGTATATCTAAACTTTTCTACCAATTCGCACCTCCTCCAACCTTACACATACACACTCCGTCCCCAACCCCTCCACCACCCTACACCCCCTATCAAACATGCTATCGCAGGGCCCTGCTTACGACTGTGATTGTTCCAGTTACTTTGGCATACAGTGACAGTCCACTATTAACACAATCTTAATTACAACTTATTCTTCTTTCAAAAGCATATTGTAAGGGGAATGGGAACACCTTCAGGGGAGGCAACTTCTGCAAAAATATTTTTGTCTCTCATGTCAATAGGGGTCTACTCTTAAAGGAAAGAAATTTCTCCTGAGCAAATTCTTTCCTTTAATTGTAGGCCCCTTTTCAGTGGGACAGGGCTTCTAGAAAGGGGGTCAGAATTATACAGGCGATGAAGACCACTTTAGAACAGTTTCAAAGCTGTCTTAATATAGAAATTTTACTCTACTAGATGTTACAAACTACATTCCAAATGTTTTGGAAATCGTTCAATTTTATTCTTGCATATCATGGATAAGATAAGCCCCGCCAAGCGAATTTGTGTCTTCGAGCATTCCGTCATGAACAAATTTAAATGCGCATGCCCAGCCATTCAGAGGAGCCAGGGATATGGCTTTCTGTCTGATGGTTCCTCTTGATTCATTGCTTGTATGAGCGAGCAGCGAAGGTTCTGGCGAGACTGCGCGGATGCAAAGGCTCGCCTGAACCTTCGCTGCTCGCATAGGCGATAAGTACCAAAATCGCTTGACGGGGCCCAGATAGAATAAGATCTTGTCAATAACCGGAGAACCCCTACCCTTTAATTAGCTACACTCAATTACACCAAGGCACGTGGTCCATCGCTCTAATTGCATGTATCAATTTACATGTATATGTTCAATAAAAAAAACATATTTTGCTATTAATTGTTAAAGCAAAGTATTAAGGGTTAGGTTTTTCTGCTTTTTTGTTGTTGTTGTTTTAAAAGCTATAAACGTAGAAATCGTAGTGAAAGCGTAATATATACGGCTATATGGCTACATAACCCAAAATATCACTGTCCCGTACTGAGGGTTAGATTTTACTTCGTTTATCAGAACGTTGCAGAGCGCAATAAATAGAGGATCTTACATGAGTGTTCATGTATTATTGAATTTATTAAAAGAGTTGAGGAAAAGGGATAAAATGCGAGGCTTTATCGAGCATTTTATCCCTTTTCCTCAACGAGTTCAATAAATAAAGCCTCGCATTTTATCCATTTTCCTCAACGAGTTTGATAAATTCAATAATACATGAGCACGAATGCAAGATTCTACTTATCATATGACAATTAAAACGCATTTTATTCACGATTGTTTACAAAAATATCAATATTTCGCTATTAGTAAACGCGACGTCGTTAAGGATGTCGTGCATGTAACGCTACGGGACGTATCTAGCTAATTTGCTTATTTAATCCACTATTGGGTTATCGAAAATATTACATGGCGTTATTACACTCTCAGACGCGACATCATATGATAAACGTTAAAAACGTATTGAAAACGTAGTACATAGGCTATATATGGCTACATACGGGACCATGCCAGCTACGTCTGTTTTGAAATTTTCAAAACATACGTGGCATTTCGATATACGTAGCGAATACCTAGCAAAAATAAAACAGTAAAACGTACTGAAACGTAGACGAAACGCATTGAATACGTACAAAAAACAAGATGTGTTTGTGAAACACGAACATGTCCCCGGGAATGGTCATTTTTTTCAAAGTTGGCCACAGTTGAATGTCAAGGTCACAGGTCAAGATTTTTGGCTCGAGTGGGAAGCCTTTTGCACAAAGAACTTACATGCCAAATATGAAGGCTCTATCTTAACGCTCTTATCACAAGAAGCCTACATGCCAAATATGAAGGCGATATCCCACACGGTTCCAAAGTTATGACCAAAATGTTATTTTTTTTCTTTTAAGTTTGTCAAAGGTCAAGGTCACAGGTCAAAACAGTTTGCATTAATGTAAAGCTCTTGTTACAAGGAACTTACATGCCAAGTAAGAAGGCTGTATCTCAAACCGTTCAAAAGTTATGACCAATATTAACTTTTTTATTCTATGTAGGTCAACGGTCAAGGTCACAGGTCAAAACATTTTGTGTGAATGTAAAGCTCTTGTCACAAGGAACTTACAAGCAAAATATGACGGCTGTATCTGAAATGGTTCAAAAGATATGACCAAAATATTATTTTTTATTTTAAGTAGGTCAAGGGTCAAGGTCAAGATCACAGGTCAAAATGTTTTGCATGAATGTAAAGCTTTTGTATCAAGAAACATACATGCCAAATATGAAGGCTGTATCTGAAGCGGTTCAAAAGTTATGGCAAATGTTATTTTTTCTTTAAAGTAGGTCAAAGCTCAAGGTCAAAGCCACAGGTCATTTTTTTTGCATGAATATGAAGCCCTTGTCACAAGGAACCTTCATGTCAAAAATGAATACTCTACCTCCAACGGTTCAAAAGTTATGACCAACGTTAAAGTTGTCCACGTACAAACCAACAAACAAACAAAACAAACAGACAGGGCAAAAACAATATGTCCCCGCTATCGCTACCGGGGACATAAAAACGTAAAAGAAAATATACCTAGGGGTCGTCTATGTATTACTACGCATTACCTACGGTTTCCTAAGTCTCAACATGTTTTGCTACGTTTTACATTTAAGAAAACTAAGCAGCTTTAGCGGTGATTTGTTGAGTAATATGTCACAGTTTTGAGGTCAGTTACAACTGACCTCCAAACAGTAATATATAACAGGTTGGAGGTCAGTTACAACTGACCTCCAAACTGTGGTATATTACTCTAAAATTCATTTACTAATCTATTTCGATTCTAAAACAATGAAAACCTGCAATAATGTTGTTGTTTCCATCAAATTCTCCCAACCTTTCGCCATTGTAAGAATAACTACTGCTAAAATGATTGACTGTAACACATGCATTAAAGTCCTTTTGTAACGTTTTTGATGCAAGAAAATGACATTACACCGTCTTGCGTCAAAGAATCTAGGAGTGGCGTCATAAAACGGCGGCATTCACGGCACGTTCTTCTACCCTGTGATTTATTGGGAAAAAATACAGCTTCTTCCCACAGCCTATATAGGCGTGCCGTGTTAGAATCTACGTTTTATTACGTTTCAGTAGGTTTACGTAGGTATTGCTAGGTATTAGACGTAGGGATGACCTAGCCCTCAATACGTGACAGTGAGACTCGAGCTTAATTTTGACGAGATGGTAGTAAATCCGGCTGAATACCAATAAATCTGTTTTCTTTTTCTTCTTCTTATTATTAATATTATCATTATTATTATTAGTTCACTATCGTCATTATTGTCATTATTATTATCTTTATCATTTTTTATTATTTTAGAACTTGTGGTTAATTATCTTAATCTTCATGATAACAAAGCCATGTAAGTAATACACTCAAGTGCACACACAGCACCAAGAAGACACACACAAAGCATGACCATTGTTATTTCTTGGAACAAAACTGTTTCTTGGGTGAAATGGGACTGAAAGTCAAGATTCAACAATTATTGTCTTGTGTAACATATGCTAATTTCAGTCAAGAGTCATTATCAGTGACAGATATATAGAAACTTATTTTTTCTGACTAAAATTATCAAACACAAAAGTAGACTCCCTTTTTCAGACGGACTCAGTCAAATCTAAACTGATCTCGTTGGATACGCAATTTATTTTCCGTATTGGAAATTGCAGAAAACATGCCAAGTATAATGGTTCAAAGTCCTGTTTCAAACACTGTAGAAGCAGTGGCAGTTCCGTTGTAAAACACATTATTTAGCAAAAATTACAGCCATCTCCAGCGACCACAAAAATACCAAAACGAAACGAAGCACGATCCTCGAGTTGTACGTGTACCAACAGCATGAAGTGCAAAGAAAGGGATCAAACTATAAACTAAGTAAAACAACAATACAACAATAAATCAGGACTGATGACTCAATATCAATCTGACGTCTAGCTGAAAAAATACAACTGCATCCAGGAAGGAACTGACAGAAGTCAGAAGTACAAACCAACAACAATATATTCTGGAGGAGCATGCACCAAAAAATAACTCTATCTTGGTATATAAACCAAAGTTCATATGTTATGAAGCGAATATAAGGTTGCTAATCACAATTATCTTCTATTATACACACGTTCAGTGTATACACCATTTGTGTTGAAAGTTTCAAAGCCCAGTCCCAAATAGGTATAGGTTAACCCATTCGCATGATACAGAAACGTACGCAATCAGTGTAGGTCTAGATGAGACGGCTATTTCAGGAACTACACAACTTGCAAACCGGTATTGTTTTTGGCTAAAGCCCCACTGGCATCACAATGGAGATGTTCAAATTCAGTGATGGAAGATGCAACTTCAGGCGGCTTTAGAGTTTTTGAGTAAAAACAAAACTATGCCTTAAATGCTGACAGACAAGAACTGTATATGAACATAACAAATAGAAGTGAAGGCAACGATCACGAATCGATACAATTAACCAAAAGCTCCCATCAGAGACACCAAAGGGAAAGAAACACAAACATGAAATAAGGCTTTCCGCTAATGGAAACACCAATAGCGGAAAGCCAAATGACAGTTACTTTCCCACAAAATGGCCAATTTGCTATCCAAAACAAAATAATATAAGCGATACACTCACTCAAAGACAAGCCACAACAAAAATAAACCACAACAGAAGAACCGAACACAAAAATCAATCAACCACAGAGATGAAACAACGGTGAGAACTCGACAGCAAGAAACCACTGAAATGCTGGAGTAAAAGAAAACCAACAGTTAGACTCCGATGGTCCCAGGCACCAACCAAGTCTTTTTTGTTCCTTTATAAATTTAATGACTGTTGGATAATATGTCAAAACCATACTTTACATATTGTAGGAGGTAGAGGCAAGTACAGTTCTGTTAAGGGTTGCGTTCGTATGAATGAACGAACATAACTATGAACGTACGTGCGGACACTGCCGAGGATTGAAAGTTCGAAAACTTCGGAAAACGGTCGTTGGTGTTTATGCAGTTGGTGCATCTTTTGGCGGTTCTTTTGGTGTATGCCTTCACGTTGCTAGGCGTTTCTATTTTTGTGGTGGCTTCAGGTAGCTGCTTTCTTTGAATGTGGCGTTTCTTGACTAGTTTCTTTCAATCATGTAAGCACACTGTCATTTACTGGGAATCGTTGTGTTATAAAAACGTTATTACCACACATGTAAGAACGCGTGACTTCTGTTTTCTACTGAAATTCTTCGGCTATTATCTTTACTTACACTCATGGTCATTTCTAATGAAATTCATGAAACTCGCCTGAGGCTGGTTACATTTTCATTATAATTGACCGCGAATTTAATAGCCTCTATATATGCCCCTCCACACTTCTTGGCATAAAACCAAAAGACCTTGTCCTTTTGGCTTTCAACTAATGGTGTTTCCATTATGGTCTAGTTATTTAATGTTTGTGTTACTTTCCCTTTGGTGTTTCTGAAGGGTGGTGTGGGATAATTGTATTGATTTTTGATCATTGCGTTCACTTCTATTTTTGTAAACATTAAGCATTTCGTAGTACTCATTACATGGGGGCTGTACATGATTATCATTAGAATTACATCATTGAGCCAAAATTTCCAGTTATAACAGACCAACGCCTTCTTTCAGGTGGTTATGTGAGGCGAAAGTGGCATGTATCTTTTATGACCTGGGCGTCTAACTTGTATTGGCTTTACAGTTGGCATTGCAGCAGGTTAGAGTCGAGAAGAATAATTTTATTTTTCTTCTGTTTTTTTTTTTTTTTTTTTTTTTTTTTCGCTTTCTTTCATTGTCCCTGTCTTTCATCTCATCTAATATATCCTCTGGCTCTTTCCCCCTTTCTCTGGAAGACAACACAGAATGACCCACAAAAGATGACATGTCATTAAACCCCAATGCAATCAATTAATCACTCATTTATCATCATATGAATGTACATGTATGTTAGTTACATAAGATAGCTAGCTTGTTAACCCTTTTTGTACCAAATGGAATTTCCCTCCTATATATAGCAGGAGTCTATTTCAAAATTTAGGGGTGTTAGGTTTTATTTTCTTCAAAATCTATTCGTAAATAGCTGAACTTTTTGCAAACAGCGTTGGCCCTGATCAGACGCCTGCACTGTTTGCCAAGTACCCGATTTTGGGGTTACCAGTACAAAATGGGTTAACCCATATTCAGTGTGCCATTATTTGCGTTGTTATTTTTTATTGATATTTGCCTCGTACCTTTTACATTTCACTGCTATAGTTGGGGTTTTTGCTTTTTGTCCTGGTCAGAATTCTAACTTTAGGATTTTTCCCCAATATTTTTGAATATGCCTTTCTGTTTCAAGGAGTGTTTATTTTTTTCTTTTGATTTAGATTTTTCACACAGATATGAAAATAACCGAAACGAAACATGAAATAAGTCATGAAATTGGACCATATTTGCCTCTACAAAATGACATTAATATTCAATTTTCCCCGGTTTTTCAATTAGCGAACTAAATGAAACGTTTGATTTTGCGTTTTATACTTGTATCTGATAGAGACGTAACAAATAAATGGAAAAAATAAAGGCAAATAAAATACAATTCTAATTGAAAAGTTCCGAGACGTCTGATGTTTGAGATGCTCAAATAGATATGTAGACGCTGACACAAGATAAAACATCATATAAAAATGGTCATAATATTTTTCAATCTGAATTCAGTTGTACAAATGTTAAACTAATTATTACGAAACCCAACATAAAGCATGATAATAAACGCTTTTATTTTGAATAAAGACTTTGAAGAAACGCTTGCTTTGATTATTTTGATCTCCCTTTTTGATAATTGTGGTAATAATTGCTTTCGGATAAATGTACCTTAGGGGCATTTGCACCCACATCAGAAACCACAGTGAATTCAATTTTATGGCAGAAATCAAAACATGTAAGCAACGAGAAAATTTTATTTGATCTGATCACTGATTTCATCAGTTGTTAAAATGGGAATGACTAGGTCATCCTCCTGTTGCAGATTGTATTACAAAAATGGAAAGCGCCCTCATCAATCGGGGCTTAGAGAAATAGATTGGGCTGCATGATGCTTCCACGCAGAGCTGAAACAGAACGAACTTGAGTACTGGTAAACCATTAATATCTTAGCCAGCGCAAGTAATGTGATGCGAGTCGGACCGCTCCTTAAACCATAGAGGTTACTATGGGCGGTAGGGCTTGAGATGTTATTTCATCTCAATGTCGGGTAAAAGTCCCAGAAAATCGGAAGCAACGTCTCCGAAATGACCTAAATAGTGTTGACGGGGACGTAAAACCTCAACTCAAACAAAACTTAAATAATGGAAAATAATTCAGGGATCGATGATTGTGTGCATTTTCGTAGAGAAAAAATACGATATGCAAAAACAATTTCCAAGTATATGCAAATAAAACGATCTCAGATATTCGACTTGAAGAGAAAAATACAACAAATAATAAGAATCTTATATGGGTGTGAAGGGTGGATCCCGAGGGACACCGAGACATCACGAGGCTTGCCGAGTGATGCCGGACAGTGATCCCGAGGGACGGATTTTTCTATCAACCCCTCACACCCATATTGGATTCTTTTTCTTGCATACCTTCCATTTCTTAAAGCGGATTTTTAATGCTGCAGTCACTTCGGTTACCAACGTCCGCCATATTATGTTGACACTGCAGGAATGTTTATTGACGTTGCCGTGCCGTCAACCTTAACGACGGCGCATACGAGGTCGTAATCAACCAGTGCATTTATCAAACACGCGATTATATTCGATTTTGGGTCGGAACACAAGGGTCAGAACATAAATTTCTATCCCAGGGTAAAATTACGGATTTCCTTGTCGGGTGTGCAAGAAAAATCAAATCTAGGGTGCCTCGTGATGCTTAACAGTGACTGCTGACCCTCGCAAATGACCCTCCTTTCTGAATCACATATCATGTTCTTTCAAACTTTCTTTCTTTCTTTCTTTCTTTCTTTCTTTCTTTCTTTCTTAAACTGGTTTCCCAGTGTTCATGGCTCCTATGAAAGGTTCCCTGCCTCATCTTCAAACACAATTATATTGCTGGATTAATTAATACTTCAATCCCGTTCAATACGTATCACTTACTGAATCATCAAAGATTCTTTACTTTTGATGGTAGCTTTAAACAAAATAAAATCTAGAAAATCGTTTGATCCATTTTTGATTAAATTATAAATGAAAACGTTGATGTTATTTTATGGCATTATACATGATGCAACTTAGGTGTTGCCTGGAAATAAAGTACTAATAAAATATGCATAACGGTAATAAATGCCTTATTCGCATTCTTAATTGTTTCAGTGAAAATTCAATTATTAAATGAATCCTTCTATTCCGATGTTTTGGCCAAGTTTATTTCCAGTTCACGAAGTGTCTATTTCATTTTATAATTTAGACTCATTGCATGCTGGAAGCCCCTAAAAGCGCACCTTGGCAAACAGTGCAAGCCCAGATCAGACGCCGCAGGGTGCGGCGTCTGATCAGGGCCTGCACTATTTGCTAACAGAATTTTCCATCGAAAAAATAGAATAAAAACGAAAATACGGGCCTACCACTTCTTATATGACAAATGGACTTGCCCAACATATAGCAATGGTAGAGTCCACCAGTATACAATGGGTTAACAGATAATCCGCCAATCCCTGTGTTGTGAACCAACAGTGTAAACCATGGACAAAATAGAAGTGTAGGCAATGAACAGGAATCGACACCTCCCATCAGAGACAGCAAAGGGAAAGAAATACGATCATAAAACGAGACGGCAAAGGGAAAGAAATACGATCATAAAACAACTAAACCCTAATGGAAACATCACTAGCGGAAAGGCGGAAAGCCAAAAGGACGGTTACTTTCCAACAAAATGGTCAAAATAAAAAAGCTATAAGGAATACATACATGCAAAGACAAACTATTTAAAAAATAAACGCGAAAGAAGAACCACATTGGAACGGTCCGCCTTGGAACAGCCAGTAAAAAGTGTTTCACTTGGGGATACATGTCCATGTAAAATCTTTTGCCCTTTCAAGCGGCTACCTACGGCAAATGTGTAGATTCAATTGAGAGGCTCATAACGAGTCGTCTAATCAGGATCAACACTGTGGGCGATTCTGTTAGCCCAGTTCAGACCGGAAACTAATAAGAAAAGGTCACTCAGGAAAGGCTACAATCTAAGAACGCAGCCATCTCAAGTCATCTTTTGAAACGGAGGCACACTCAAAAACAGACGAAACATGAACCAACGGTACAAAGCCAAATAACAAATAAGACACTGCACAAGAACGGTCAGTAGTAAAACTGAGGAGCTTCAACTCCAGAGTTTATGAAATTGCAACCCTCGCCCTCAGTTCCAGTACAGTATCAAACATAATAACAATAACAAAGGATGGAGGCTTCTAGCTCAACAGTGAGTCATGATAAAATGCATGGTAAAGTGGTTATGTATAGATTAATATTATCATGAATCAGGGTTGAGGACTCAACAGCAATCCGACGTCAGAGCAGAAAAAAACAACACAAATTAGATCACGGAGGGTCGAACCTAGGAAATATCCGGCTCAATCCTTCCCGAATTCAAGGGATTTAGGATGGGACCGTCATCAAAGAGTCCGGAGTCAGGCCCACCGCCGTGCAACCAAAGAGCGAAACAAAGTTGTCCACTGTAAAAGGGTAGACAACCAAACACGCGATCTGTCCAAAACGCGGCACCTACGCCCAGATCAGACGCCGAAAAACGCCAGTTCAACCAATCTGAAATCAACTCAATCTGAAACCCTAAACTTTTGAAATGGAGTACTGCTGTATATAAGGCGGAAAATTCTATGCAGTACACAAAGGGTTGAGTGTTCGAGAGCGATTCAAACAAGACAAAGTGCCCAGTGGGGCACATATACACCCGGCCAGTGCCAGTGGCATCGCCTCGGCTGAAAATGGCGTTGTCTATAGCTTCTTTGCATATACAGGCGATATTCCATATAAAAGGTAATGCTATAGAGACATCCTGTACCAAATACATGTACGAAGAGAATCTACCATGGTTACAGAAATATCAGTAATGAAAGAGTTTTAACACAAAACTTTGACATTAAAGTGGACGAACGGACGGACAGCCCATCCACGGGCTTGACCCAGGTCTAAGATATTCTATCGGAAAGGTAATGCTATAGAGATATTCTTTACCAAATATGAAGAGAATCTATTAAGTGGTTATAGACATATGAGCAATCAAAAAGGTTTAATACAAAACTTTGACTTGTCCCGGGAGCTTGGATATTCCAAATGAAAGGTAATGCTATTGAGATACCCTATGCCAGATATGAAGATAATCCAACATGTGGTTACAGAGACATGAACAAAAATGTTTAACACAAAACTTTGACGTAAAAGTTGAAAAACGGACGGACAACCCACCCAGTGGCTTGACCCAGGGGCTTAGATATTCCATATAAAAGGTAATGCTATAGAGATATTCTTTATTAAATATTAAGTGAATCTAACGTGGTTACAGAGATATGAGCAATGAGAAAAGGTTTAACGCAAAACTTTGACGTCAACGTTGGTGAACGGACGAACGGCTGGACAGCCCACCCAGGGGCCTGACCCAGGAGCTTAGATATTCCATATAAAATGAAATGCTATAGAGATATCCTGTACCAAATATGAAGAGAATCTAACATGTGGTTACAGAGATATGAGCAATCAAAAAGGTTTAACACAAAACTTTGACGTAGAAGTTGACAAAAAGACGAACAGCCCACCTAGGGGCTTAGATATTCCATATGAAAGGCAATGCTATAGAGATATCCTTTACCAAATATGAAGAGAATCTAACATGTGGTTACAGAGGTATAAGCAATCAAAAAGGTTTGACGTAAAGGTTGACAGACTGAAGTACGAACGAACGAACGAATGAACAACTCACGAACTGACGAACGGACGGAAAGACGAAAACTATATATCCCCTGACATTTTATGTAGTGTTTTCGGTCTTTGTAGGGGACTCGGGTTTTCTCGTAGTTTTAGCACGAAAACACGCCTAAATAATTATATTGTAAATTAACACGAAAATTTTGATATTTTGCTTATTTCTGCTCAAAACCTAGAGTGTGGATACACGTTAGAACCGCCTCATCGAGGCGGTTCTAAAGAGTACTCGAAACTATATTTCAGAGCAGAAATGAGAAAAAATAAGGTTTACCCCTGTAAACCTCAGTTTTAATATATAAAAGTGGGGTTCAAGGGGATCAAATTTATACAGGCGTATTTTCGTAATGTATTTTTCTCTGGCTCAGATTTAATCAGCCCTGGAAAATTGAATTTGTTTAAATTGAATTATTATTTATTATATTACCTACAGTCATGAATATTTTTTCAATGAGTCAGTATAATAAGTATAACTTTGAAGAAGGAAACATACAATTTTGCAGGAATTACAGGTTTTGACATTTAAAAGCAATTAAATTAGCCAAAGATCATTTAAACCACGCCTTATTAAGTTGTCAGTTAAAGATTTGTGGCTTATATTGTGACAGACGTCTTACTTCTGTCCAATTAAGGAATTTTATTACTCATCTTAAAGTTAGTAGTACTGAAACCTACATCTCTTTTTCTTCCTATCCTCATATAGAGGATCCTATATGAGTGTTCAGCCTCGCATTTTATCCCTTTTCCTCAACTCGTTGGATAAATTCAATAATACATTAGCTCGAATGCAAGATTCTATTTATCATTTGACATTTAAAACGAATTTTATTCTTGACTGTTTTTCAAAAACGCCAATATTTCGCCAATAGTAAACGCGACGTCGTTAAGGACGTCGTGCGTGTAACGTTACGGGACGTATCTAACTTATTTGCATATTTAATCCACTAGTGGATTATCGAATTTATTTCACGGCGTTATTACATTCTCTAACGCGACTTCATAGTATAAATCAACTTTATTCGACAGTCAGTTAGTGAATATAACTTATCGGTTGTACATGTGTGATTTCCAGAATCATTCTTTTAAGTCAAGATGTTATACCTACTACATAAAGTATTTATAGATCGCTAAATCTAGAAGTTTTAGTGCTGATGATGTTATTGCTGATGATGTAATTGCTGATGTTATCGCTGATTATGTTATTGCTGATGACGTTATTGGCTGATGAAGATATTCCCGATGTTATTGTCGATTTTTTGCTGATGATGTTATTGTTGATGTAATTGCTGAATATGTTATTGCTGATGTTATTGCTGATGATGTAATTGCTGCCGTTATCGCTGTTAATTTAATTGGTTGATAATCTTATTGCTTATATTATTGTTGATGATGGCCGCGGATGTGTTTGTTTTTGGCTGATATTGTTATTGCTGATGTTGTTATTGCTGATGATGTAATTGCTGCCGTTATCGCTGTTAATTTAATTGGCTGACAATGTTATTGCTAATTTTATTGTAGATGATGGCCGATGATGCGTTTGTTATTGGCTTATATTGTTAATGCCGATGATGTTACTGCTGATGTTATTGTCGATGACGGTGTCGCTGATGTTATTGCTAATGATGTAATTGCAGATGATGTTATTGGCTAATAATATTATCGTTGATGTTATTTACTGATGATGTTGTTGCCGATGATGTTATTGGCTAATGATGTTATTGGCCGATGCTGTTACTGCTTGTCATTTTGATGATGTTATTGCTGATTATGTTATTGCTGATGTTGCTACCCATGATGTTATTACTAATGTTATTAGCTGATTATGTTATTGTTGATGATGTTATTGGCTGATGATATTATTTCCGATATTATTACAATTGTTTGCCGACGACATTGCTGATGATGTTATTGGCTGACGATGTTATTGCTGATGTTATTATGTCTCCCCAGAAAAATTACTTGGCAGAAATATTTACAACCATTAGACGTTGTGTGGTGCGCATGAGGCAGGTCGGTACCTCAAAGGTCAAGGTCATACTTAGAGGTCAAAGGTCAAAAAGGGGCCTTTTTCGTGTTTGGTCAATAACTTTCTTATTTTGAGATGGATTTTGAAATCACTTGGCAGAAATGTTAACCAATATAAGACAATGTGTTGCGTGCATGACCCAGGTTGGTACCTCAAAGGTCAAGGTCATACTTAGAGGTCAAAGGTAAAAAAGGGGCCTTTTTCAGGTTTTGTCAATAACTTGCTTATTTTTAGATAGAATTTGAAGTTACTAGGCAAAAATATTAACTATCATGAGACGATGTGTTGCATGCATGATTCAGTTTGGTACCTCAAATGCCAAGGTTATACATAGAGGTCAAAAGTAAAAAAGGGCCTTTTTTCGTGTTTGGTCAATAGCTTCCTTATTTTCAGATGGATTTTGAAATTGCTTAGCAAAAATGTTAACCACCATGAGATGATTTGTTGCACGCATGACCCAGTTTGGTACCTGAAAGGTCAAGGTCATACATAGAGGTTAAAGTTAAAAAAGAGGCCTTTTTTGTGTTCTGTCAATAACTTTATTATTTTTAGATGGATTTTGAAATTACTTGGCAGAAATGTTAACCACCATGAGACGATGTGTTGCATGCATAACCCAAGTTGGTACCTCAAATGTCAAGGTCGTACTAAGAGGTCAAAGGACAAAAGTGTTCAGTCAATAACTTTCTGATTCCTGGATAGATTGTGAAATTACTTGGCAGAAATGGTAACCATCCTGAAACGATGTGGTGCACACTAGGCCCAGGTCGGTACCTGCAAGATCAAGGTCATACTAAGAGGTCAGAGGTAAAAAAAGTTTTTTTTTTTTGTTTTTGTTTTTTTTTTGTGTCCAGTCAATAACTTTTTTTATTTCTGGATGGACTTTATAAAGTAACCGTGCAGAAATGTTCATCATCATTAGACCATGAGTCATGTGCAAGACCAACGTCCATACCTCCAATGTCAAGGTCATACCTAGAGGTCAAAGGTAAAAACGGGACAGTCAGTAACTTTCTGATTCTTCGATGGATTATGGAATTACTTGGCAGAAATGTTAACCATCATGAGACGATGTAGTGTACCTCAAAGGTCAAGGCCATACTTAGAGGTCAAAGGTAAAAAAAGGGCTTTTTGTGTACGGCCAATAACTTTTTTATTTCTCTATAAACATTTTTAAAGTTACTTTGCAGAAATGTTTCTCTTCATTAGATGATGTGTTGCACACAAGACCCAGCTCAATACCTCCAATGTCAAGGTCATACTTAGAGGTTAAAAACGGGGGAGACATCTGTGTTTTTGTAGAAAAACAAATTCCAGTTGGCTGACGATGTTATTGCTGATGATTTTATTACAATTGATTGCCGATGTCATTGCTGATGATGTTATTGCATTTAATTGTTGATGATGTTATTGGCTGACGATGTACTTGCCGATGTTATTGTCAATTGTGTTATTGTCGGTGATGCTATTGCTGATGATGTTATTTGTTGACGATGTTATTTCTGATGTTATTGGCTGATTATGTTATTGGCTGATGATGCTGTTTTCGATGTTATTACAATCGCTTGCCGATGTCATTGCAGATGGTGTTATTGCATGTTATTGCTGATAATTGTATTGTTGATTAAGTTATCGGCTTACGATATTATTGCTGATGTTATTAGGTGACGATGTTATTGCTGGTGTTATTGCAACTGATTGCCAAAGTCATTGCTGGTGATATTATTGCATGTTATTGCGGATAATGTTATTGCTGATGATGTTATGGTCTTATTGTCGATGATTGCCAAAGTCAATGCTGATGATGTTATTGCATGTTAGTGTTGATGATGTTATCGGCTTAAGATATTATTGCGGATGTTAGTAGCTGACGATGTTATTGCTGGTGTTATTGCAACTGATTGCCAAAGTCATTGCTGATGATATTATTGCATGTTATTGCGGATTATGTTATTGCTGATGATGTTATTGGCTGACGATGTTATTGCCGATGGTCTTATTGTCGATGGTGCTTTTGCTGATGATGTTATTCGCTGACGATGTTATTTCTGATGTCATTGGCTGATGATGTTATTGCTGATGATATTATTGCTGATAATGTTATTTGCTGACGATTTTATTGCTGATGTTTTAACAGATTTAATGCTAAGGATGTTGTTGCTGATGATGTTTTTGCTGATGATGTTATTGTTGATGTTATTGCTGAGGACGTTATGCTGACGAAGGCGTTACTGCTGATGATATTATGATGATGTTATTGCTGAGGATGTTTAATTGCTGATGATGTTATTGGCTTATGATGTTATTACTGTTGATGTTATTTGTTGATAATGTTATTGCTGATGGTGTTATCGTTGAATTTATTGTTGAAGGTTTTGCTGAAGAGGTAATTTTTGATGTTATTGCTTATTTACAGTCAAAACAAAGGTGTTGGGTACTCCCATTAGAACCGCCGTTCTAATGAGTACCCACAACTTATGTCTTGGAGCAGAAATAAGCCAAACTAACCTTATTTGTTTCATTGGGCGACCGGTCTTGAGAATTAATTTCATCTCAATGTCGGGTACAATCCCCTCCCCCCCCCTCCACAAAAATGGAAGAAATGTCTCCAAAATGGCCTAAATAGTATTGACGGGGACGTTCTAGCTCTAAACTGTCTGTTGCAGATAGGAGGTCAGACATTTCTTTTGTTGATGCCTTGGCGCTTCCTTTGGGTGACTTCAGTTGGCTGCGTTCGTTGATTGTGGCCTTTCCTGTGTGACATTTTCTTACTTATTTGCGCTGTGCACGTTTCTGTTCGGCTTTGCTGATTATTTTTGCCTCATATTCACTAGCATCTCTTCTGAAGAGGTCTCGCCACTTTGCTCGGTCCTGTGCAATTTGTTTCCAAGACTCTGTTGGTATGTTGAAGCCCTTGAGGGAGGCTTTGCGGGTGTCCTTGTAGCTCTTCTTCTGACCACCATGGGATTATTTGCCCATTTCTATATCTTCATAGAGGATTTCTTTTGGCAAACTTTCCTCTGGCATCCTGCTAACATGGCCTGTCCATTTTAATTATGCCAGTTTCAGAAGAGTATGTACATTCTGAATACTTGTCTTTTCAGGACTTCTGTGTCTGGAATCATATCTTAACACTAAGACTGGTTCAGGTCAGTCTTTTGTCACGCCAATGGTAAACTGTCCCCGTTTTGCATGCATGCAATAGTGTTGGCAGTACCACAGCTCCTTAAACTTTCAGCTTTGTGTCAAGCCTGATTGCATTTCGATCACAAACACCACCACGAAGTCGGCATAATGCTATACTAGCTTTGGTAATCCTGGCATTGACTTCATCGTTAATGTGCACGATTCTTGACAATGCGCTTCCAAGGATGGTGATGAACTTGTCTACCACGTACAATCGTAATGGCGAGCTCCTTGTTAGGCTAAGGTGTCTCTGTTTGGAGCTGTGGGTTAATTGTATCGATTCCTGACCATTGCCTTCACTTCTATTTTACCTGGTGCTGGTTGATAAACTGCCTCGGTTATTTTCATGCTGGTTGCGAGGTCATAGTTGTCACAAGCATCAGATACTTGATCTATACTTTTTGTATCTCCTCTTTGGAGCACCTTTCCCATGTATTCAGCAAAGAGGAACTCGTCTAGCACCTCTGCATCTTAGATTTGGATTGCAACCTTCTCAGGTTGAAAAGCTTTCCGTCAAAGCGATACCTAATACATGTAGATATACCACTGTCACCATCCTGGAAAGCATCTGTGGGCATGGCAGAGAACATCATGCCGACCAGAGTTTGTCACAGGGCATGGATCAGAAAATTCACCACCATTTGCGACCCGTGCAAGCATACCATCGTGCCTCACCAATGCTATGAAGTTTGTCCGACAGCCGAACTTCACCATAATTTTCCAAAGATCCTAGCAACTGACTGTGTCAAATGCTTTGGTAAGGTCAAATAAGGTCATGTACAGGTATATGTCCTGGCATTTCTCTTGAAGCTGCCTTGTTGTGAAGCTCATGTCAATTATTCTTCTAATCTTTCTAAACCAACATTGGCTTTCTGGTAGAAGCAATGACTGTTCAAGGCGTTCATTCAATCGGTTAAGTAGGACTCTTGCAAGCACCTTCCTAGCAATTGACAATACAGAGATCCCACGACGATTGTCCCACAACTGTAGATTATAGGTGCATAAACGACGCGTCCTTGAATTTTTTAGGGATGGCTTCTTTTCTCCACATAATGTGAAATAAATGTCATCTTCTTGGCAACTGGAGTACCTTCTGGTTTTTAGATCTCAGCAGGTACTGCATATGGTCATGGAGCCTTGCCAGATGACGGAAGGAAACTCGTCAAGCAGCGGAATACATTCCACCTGTGATAGTCTGTTGATAGATGATGAATAATTGGGAAAACTATCAATGTACTCAGCCCATCTTTACAAGTTAGCCTCTTTGTCAGTCAGGAGATAAGTTCACTCTGCACTGATAAGAGGGACGGTTCCTGGGCTTTAGGGACCATAAACTGTCTTTAGCGCATCAAAGAACTTCTTCATATCATTTCTATCTGTAACTTGCATATCTCTGAGCCAAGACTGGACTGTCAACTGGAGTACCTTCTGCTTTATAGATCTCAGCAGGTACTGCATATGGTCATGGAGCCTTGCCAGATGACGGAAGGAAATTCGCCAAGCAGCGGAATATATTCCACCTGTGATAGTCTGTTTGGTAGATGATGGCTAATTGAGAACACTATCAAAGTGCTCAGCCCATCTTTTCAAGATAGCCTCTTTGTCCGTCAGAAGACTAGTTCCATCAGTACTGAGGAGAGGGGCAGTTCCTGGACTCTTGGGACCACAAACTGTCTTCAGAGCATCAAAGAACTTCTTCATATCCTTTCTATCTGTAACTTGCATATCTCTGAGCCAAGACTGGACTGTCCTATATATATAGTACAATTCCTGTATTAAGACCACCTTTGGGACTGTTCAAAAGTGGTCTGAAAGACCACTTTTGAACAGCCCCAAAGGTGCTCCCTGACCAGAGGACACTGTAGGCAGAAAACACCAAGAAAATTATGTGTACCCGTCAAAATAAGCCTTTTATAGCAGAATTAATCTTAATCTTAGGTGGTCCTAATAGCGGTATTTCACTGTACATGTATTTGAATATGCCGCTTTATTGGTCACTGAGATATGTCTTGTGTTTTTGGTGCTTCTCTTCAAGGAGTCCCTGGTTCGCCTTGTAAACCAGGGGTCGCATGAATGATCCCGGGCTTCTCCAGACTTTCGGATGAGTCTTTAAACCGAGGTACCGTCTCCGAATGACCTTAGCTGTTGGTGGGACGTAAAACTCAAACACTCTCTCTCAAGGAGTCTCTGGATTCATTCGTCATTCTTGTCAAACCAGTCTTGGTGTTCACAAGATACTGATCCTAGGGAATCCATTGATGAAGATTGATGAGCGATGAAGACTGTCCAGGCCCCGAGGTTATAACTTTTTTCATGCTCAACTCAGCTGAGCATGAAACTTGTGATGCTCATAAAAATTAAAATACTAAGAAGTTGAGCGATTTGTCTTTCTCAGAGAGCAGAGAATGTTATTTGTCCTGCTCACAAATTTTAAAACGCCAACAATTGTTGGCATTTTAAAATTTGTGAGCAAGGCAAATTTTATGCTCAAATGAGTTGAGCATGAAACAAGTTTTATAACCTCGGTGCCAGTTCTCTTCTTGGTCATCTGAACTGAATTCCATTGCATCAAATCGACTGTACGTAGATATAATTGCTGAAGGCTAGCCTCTTGCTGTCTTATTTCTTTCCTTGTGGTCGCCGTGCAGGCTGAATGCGAAAGTTGAGTTTGCTGACAATAAACCTATGATCAGTCCAGCAATCTGCACCACACATAGTCTTTGTCGCTCTGGCACCCTGTCCGTCCTTCCTTCGCACTATGACACAATAAATGAAATGCAAGTGTTTGGAGCGAGGATGCATCCATGACGTCTTGTTGCGAGTTGGCATATAGCCTTGGTATATAGCATTGGGGACTCAGGCCCTTTCAATTTTTGTATGCAAAAATGTGTTTGAGATGTTTGCAAGTAAATGCAACAGACGACATAAACAGACAACATTTTCAGATGCAGTTTTTGTTCATTTTAACCCTAATCCTGCTGTTCACCCCTACCTTTGCAAACAGTGTAGATCCAGATCATTTGTGATCAAGAGCTACTCTGTTTGTCATTCAGCTTGTGAATTTAAACGAAAACATTATATCATATAATCTGATTGGCTGATAGTTAGCAATGGGTGTGGCCAATCAAATTATTCAGCAGGATAAGGTTCAAGATATGATAAGTTTACTTTTGTCTTACCTGTACTCGAGACTCTACGAGATCCAGTCTCATAGCGAGGGCCTCTCTCATGAACACATCCGGATAATGGCTCTCATTGAAGGCTCTCTCAAGCTCCTCAAGCTGCCAGCCAGTAAAATTAGTCCGTGTCCGCCGACGTTTACCAGCTTTGCCATCTTTGTCGTCGTCATAAATGTCTAAACCAAAAACGAAATACCGGTATGAGAAAGTAGATACTTTAACACATAAGATGACAATCACGGCACGTATGCCAGTTACTTTAAAAGTCGTTTTAGCAAACAGTGTGGATCCAGATCAGACTGCTCCCAAAGGAGCAGTCTGATCTGGATCCACACTGTTTGCCTGCATGCAAAAATATTTTTAAAAGTTTGACAGAAGATTCAGCAGAGGACATAAGCAGCCGACATTTAAAGATTTGGGTTTTCTTGTCATTTTAAGGGTTAAAACTGCGGGGTTTATGGATTGGTGGGTTTCAACTGCGGGATTTATGACTATTCAACCATCGCCTTCCATCCCAATCTTAATGGAGCTGTGAAAAGACTTAATTTCAAGATTCCTATGCAAACCCTTTTCAAAAACGGCAAAATCACTAAAAATGGAACTGAAGGGTCTCACCATAGTATAGATTTTATTTTCTGGTCCTTTTGGACCACTTATCCCGTTGTAGAATTTTGAAAAATGTCTTAGGGTCACTGATGAAGCTTAATTGGCCGAAACTAGCTAGTCTGGCCCAGATAATTGTAGACATCACCAATGTTTCAATTCTGTGGTGTTTTCTTTGCTTCCGAAAGAAATTCCTTTATAGAACCTATTTACTCACTGTCACCACCTTAGGGATTCTTACTTTTTATTACATTTTTATGTTTAAATATGTATCAAGAGTTACAATAAAACGAGGCTTCACATCACGAAAACGCGCCTATATCATTTTGACACCACTTGAACCCCACTTTTATGTAGTACAACTGGGTTTCCCCAGTGGAATTCGTTTCCGTTGACCGTTCCAAGACGGTTCTTCTGTCGCAGTTTATTTTTGTTATGGTTTGTCTTTGGGTATTTGTGTCGCTTTTATTATTTTATTTTGGATAGCCAATTGGCCATGTTGTGGGACAGTAACTGTCCTTTTGGCTTTCCGCTATTGATGTTTCCATTAGGGTCTGTTGTTTCATGTTTGTGTTTCTTTCCCTTTGGTGTCTCTGGTGGAAGCTGTGGGTTAATTGTATCGATTCCTGATCATTGCCTCCACTTCTTTTTACATGGATTTCTGCTCGATGAGGCGGTTCTAACGCGTACCTACAATCTATATTTTGAGCAGAAAATTCTCATTTTTCGATGGTAAAATTTACAATATTTGTTGAATAGACGTTTTTTCGTGATGAAATTGGTATTTATTTGCGCTTGAAAACTTTATTAAACATGTAAGAGCAATAATTCAGCCAGCTCCATCGGGGCTTGTAGAAATAGATGGGCTACATGATGCTTCCAGGCAGAGCTGAAAACGTCCGCACACGAGTACTGGTGAGTCGCTTAGAGGATCTAAGCCTGCCAGGCAAAGCGGCGTGAGTCTGACCTTCATGCTTATAAACCCTATTGGTTTCATTGGGCGACAGGGCTTGAGATGTCATTTCATCTCAATGTCGGGTAAAAGTCCCACAAAATTGGAAGCAACGTCTCCAAAATGAACTAAACAGTGTTGACGGGGACGTTAAACCCCAAAACAAACAAACAGAATCAGCCAGCTCCTGACAAGAAGTTACTGATTGTATAGGCGGTCAACAAAGACGCAGGCGAACCTTTACATAATCACAGCTTTTCAAGGTTTTTGTTGTTCGCTGTCATGTAGGTGAGGGTCTCTCGAGTATCACTGATGAGGCGACCACCTGACCGAAACTAGCTAGTCTGACCCAGAAAAGGGACATCGCTTACTTATGGTGCTTGGCCTATTTCCGCCATTTTTGTAAGGGAGGCAACTTTTTGGACTTCCTGATCACTTAACATATTGATAAATTTTGCCACTAAAAGTTGAAAATATTCAGGTAAAAATCTATGATATTTTTCATATTTGTGCTCAAAACATATATTGTTGGTACTCGTTAAAACCGCCTCGATGAGTTAGCGGGCGGTCCTAACAACTACCCACAGTCTATGTTTTTGAACAGAAATAAGAAAAATAATGTATACCCCTGTTAAACCCAGTTTTGTGTCTCTGATGGGAGGTGTTGGGTAGTTGTATCGATTCCTGATCATTGTCTAAACTTTCAATTTGCTATATAAATATCGTGGTTTAAGGAGTCAATATTATAAAGGCGTGTTCTCGTGATGGCCCCAATGAAAAACACAGGTCTTCTCTAAATCCTGTATTGGAAAAAATGGCGCCTTAGGACTAAATTCTTTCCTATATGTGTAGATCCTTACTGGCACGGGAGATAAACATATTTTGCAAGAGTTGCCTGTCCTAAAATTGTACCAGTATTATATTTTTCACAAACATTAATTGTTTTTCAGTCGACACAAAGTTATAAAGAATGAAAGCTCTTCAGCCATGCGTTCCAAAAATCAAGTTGTCATCACCTTGCAAGCAGAGGGTTGCGTTTTGAACATTTCTTGCCTCGGAGACCCCGGCCCTGCCACTGACGACTTTGAGTTTTATTCTCTAGCTCCTAATAATGGCCCCAGGTCTCATCTATAGTCACCAGACATGAAAGAAAATCATCTTCCTTTGACCTAAACCGCTTCAACAATGTGCTGCACACTGATGCTCTGGTTGTCATTTGCTCGTCGCTAAGGGATTTTGGGATCCAACGGGCTGTTAGCTTGCGCATACCCAAGCGATGTAAAATTAATGAAACGCTACCATGTGTAATGTGTAATGCATTCGATATTTCTTCGACCTAAATTCGCCTATCAGAGTACACCAGACCCCGTACTTTGTTACACATTTCTTCATCGGTGGCATCTGACGGGCTTCCAGACCTGGTCTCATCTTCTAAAGACGTTCTACCGCGTTTGAATTCCCCAACCCAGAATTTAACTTGTGCAAACGATGGTGTAGAAGACCCATAAACATTGGTCAACTAGCAATGTATTTTCTGTCCTGCTTTCTCTTTCAAATACAAGTACCGAATTACAGCACGGTACTCAACTTTTGACGAAAAGCTTGGTTTTGCATGACATTCAATATCTTATGAGTGAATGACACGATAAGGGTGCCATTTTGCCCTCATGCCTAAAACATGCGTGAAAATCCTGGTTGTCTCGGTCAATTGGAAATGGGATAGGCTTATTGACTCGCCCTCGTACTATAATGTGGCATCATATGTTTGTTTGTTTGTTTTTTTTTTTTTTTCATTAAAAATGTGATTCAAGCCCCCATGAACATTATTAATAGAAAACAGCCGTGACGTCACACTGTTGCGTAAGAAGGTTATCTATTGTATCTGGACTGGAATCATCCATTACGAAATCACACCCATACAAATACATTGTAAACCTTACCGCTGAAAAATCGAAAATTTTAAGATTAAAAATTATGATATTTTTCTTATTTTTGAGCAGAAATAAGAAAAATAATGATTACCCATCTAAACCCCAGTTTTCTATATAAAAGTGGGGTTCAAAGGGGTCAGAGGTGTAGGCCTATAGGCGTGTTTTCGTGATGGGTTGGGCTGGCAAGCAGTGTATACCCAAATCAGACGCCAGACTATACTCAGGGATAATCGACCAATGCGTACTCTCAGTGCTTTGATTAATATTTTGTTTTAAAACGCCGCTTTTCTCTTCTTGTCTTTCGGTGTCTTTTGTGTCATAGGTTTTCGCTCCCGCCCATCGGGGCTTGAAGAAATAGATTGGGCTGCATGATGCTTCCACGCAGAGTTGAAACCAACCGCAAATAAGTACTGGTAAACTTCTTAGAGATTCTAAGCCTGCCCAGGAAAAGTGTTGCGAGGCGGACCATCCATGCATATAAACTCTTTTGGTTTCATTGGGTGGCAGGGTTTGAGATGTCATTTCACCTCATTGTCGGGTAAAAGTCCAACAAAATTGGAAGCAACGTTTCCAAAATGACCTACACAGAGTTGACGGGAACGATACAAAATGAGCCCCGCCAAGCGAATTTGTATCTTCGAACATTCCGTCATGACAAATTTTAACTGCGCATGCCCAGCCATTCAGAGAGGCCAGGGATATGGCTTTCTGTCTGAAGGTTCCTCTTGATTCACTGCTTGTATGAGCGAGCAGCGAAGGTTCTGGCGAGACTGCGCGGATGCGCAGGCTCGCCTGAACCTTCGCTGCTCGCATAGGCAATAAGTACCAAAATCGCTTGACGGGGCCCAAATGTTAAAGGTTTTCCCGGGTAACGTTTAGGTGATATTACATCAATAAAATCATAAACAAACCGAAATGCTCAGTGTTCGTTTACAGAAAATTCCGTTTGTATGACTTTCACATCTCCAAAATAAACTTTGTTTTTCTCATTTCTCCTTTGTAATATTAACAGTTAGTGCATGCTCGTTAGAAATGCTTTAAAACGTTGCCCAAATCTTTGAGGCCATCAACAATGTTAACGCACAGTTTCATTTGAAACAGGTGATGAAATATAACATTGTTTTGCATATGTATATATGTAAAATCGGGAAAAGGTCACCATTAAATGACATACCGTGTTCTTTTATGTCTCCCAAAACAGTTATTTTTCTGGTTTAAGGGAAATGGGAACACCTGGGAGATTTCATCAAAGATATGCGAAAACCGGAGTACCCGTAAAAATAGCCTTCCGTTGCAGAACTTGGCGTCTCACGTGTAATCCGATGCAGGATCGAACATGAGCGGTAGGAGCCCTAATGATGAAGGGTAAGGGGTCCTATCCACTAGGCCACGGAGGCCCATCTAGTAATCCAATTCTCCAAGAAACAAATGGTGAAGGTATTTGTTAGGATTCTAACGGATGTCTACAACATTTTTTTTTTTTTTTTTTTGATAATTAACCCTTCTCTTGCTGTTCACGACAACCCCTATCTTTGCAAACAGTGTAGATCCGGATCAGATGGCTTCTGATCAGGATCTACACTGTTTGGCATTCAGTTTATAAAATTGTAGCAATAAATTACATCAAGTAATTTGATTGGTTGATAGACAGAAATGGGTGTGGCTTAAATGAATATTCAGCAAGATAAGGGTTAATGGGAAAAGTCCCTTTATTACATATCATACTCCGTGTAGGAATTCTTTATAATGACAAATTCTTTGCAATGGAAACATTTTAGGGAACAACTATTGTCGTTATAACGCAGGTCCTGTGTATTAGAAATTGCTTATGCTACTCTTACACTATGCTGAATTCATTGTTGCCGATGGGCCTACTACCAAGGAGGACCTTATGCCTACTCTCCGTGTGGGTCGATCAGTAATTTCTTTTTTTTTTTTTTTTTTTTTTTTTTTTTTTCATTTGGGAGAATACAAGACTAACGTTTGACACAGACTCGCAAATTCATATTATGATCATACGTTGTTTAATGTTGTTTGTTGTTTACATGTTTTTACCCTCTTTCTAATCAGGTCAGTTTTTTACATTGATTGTATGCCAGGAATGGCCCAAAACTGGAAATGTATTATATCCTATTCTATTCTATTCTATGGCAAATATCCTTACGAATATGAAAGAATATGAAAAAGGATGAGACATTTGAAATTAGCGGCAAAATTGTGGAATTTGATGCGAATGGTCAGAAGAAAACTAAAAAAAAGTGTAACCTTATGAATGTTTGCGAAAATGTTATGAATCCTTACCAATCCTTAAGAATTTCGAATCTTACGAATCAGTAACGACAATTTTTCCGAATTCTTACGAATCCTTTCCGAATGTACAAAAATGCTGTTGCAAAACTTGCCAATGCTTACAAATGTCTTATGAATAAAACGATTACACTGCGTGTGCTTGCCAATATTGTCTCTTAAGTTATTCGTCGGGATCCAGTATGACCTTTGCTGTCTTTGTGTTCGTCTCAGACTGCGCTGGAGTTGCCGCTGTTGTTGCCTTTGTTGTTCTCGCTGCAGAGCAACATCTGCATTGTGTGTCATAACACCATGTTGGGTAACAAGCACGGTGCCTCGTCACAGCAGCGGCCATTGCCAAACAAGAAATGTATATCGGACAAGAGGAATGACGTCTTTTATATCGTTGTGGTGACCTCGCCTTTTGCGAATGAGTCATATTCCCATTTTAATTGCTAGGACAAGGAAATCATTTGTTAGACAATCTTAATATTTGTAAGCCATTCTGAAGCATTTGCAAGTACTCGCAATCGTTGGCAAGCCGTCCGCATACATTCGCAATTTATTCTCATAAAACTAAAAAAACACACTCTTATTCGCAATGGATTTGCTAGTATTCATAACAATTCGTTAACAATTTGCAAAGTATTCGTAAGGGAAAACCTCTGCGAATTCTTGCAAATCTCTTACGATCAATGCAAATGCCTTGCCATCAATAAGAATTGCTTCCGATTGCTTAATGAATATTTTGCGAAAACAATGGGTATACGCGTTTCTTGCGAATATTAGGAGCGTGTTTCTAATATTCGTAACACCCTTAAAACGTCGGCGAATACCATTCGCCGACGTTTTTTGGGTGTTACGAATATTTGGCGCTTACCTTAGGATCATTACGAAAAGATGGCATTCGTAGGCTTATTCGCAAGTGCATTCGCCATTGTGTAAGAGCACTATTATGGACGGTTTGCCGAAAATCTACTGCTGTATGCAGCACAAATATGAGACGAATTGTGTAGGAGTGTTTTAATTTGAACTTATACTCTTTTTTTTATAATGACATAAATAATTATTTCATGCGTATGTCTGACTTTTGTATTTCTTTCACGCTCTCTTGATTTTTGATCTTTAAAAAGTTAATTGATAATAGCAATATATAATTTTAGCCATTTACTAAACGATCCTATTTTATTATTTAATATAATATCTAAATTGTCTAGACCTTTACTACAGGAATACTTGAAAATATTGTTTAGTTTATAAAAGAAAAAATATTTGAGAAATCAATTACTGCTTAGTGTTGGTAAATATTTCAAAAATATGATATGATAATATGCTTAATAGATTTTAATTTATATGACACCAAAATAACTATCATCAAACTAGAAGACGGATGTCTTTTCGTTCAATTTTGTTTTCTAAATCTGTCTCACGCAAAAATCAATCAGAACAGTTTGGGACTAGGAATTTAAATAAACCTGTTATTTTTAGTCTTGCAAAATTTCACACTGAGGAAAATGAGTTCAGTGCTTGCATTAGAATACAATAAAAATTCCGCTATTAAGACCACCTAAAATTAAGTCTAATTCTGCTTTAAAAGGCTTATTTAGTAAGTTGCAGTTATTCTTTCTTTGTGTTTTCTGCATATATTGTCTTCTGATCAGAAACCACCTTTGGGACTGTTCAAAAGTGGTCTTAAAGACCACTTTTGAACAGTTCCAAAGGTGGTCTTTATATAGGAACTTTACTGTATATGATAAATGTTGTGAACAGTGATTTATCGTGTACAGAGAATCAGAGGAATGCAAATTAATCATGATTTTACTATAACATCAGACAATACAGGTGATTGTGCAAGGTGCAGGAATAATTATCAATAAAATAAGCACGTAAATAAAGTAGTGGAAATAAAACAGGAGTTGCATAGGAACACGATGTCACAGAGTGCGGTCTTCCATATCTCAGAAACGGTAATTTTGCCGATGAAATTGTGCGGTATTTTTCTAATTAATACCCCAAAACATAAGTTGTGGGTACTCGTTAGAACCGCCTCATTGAGGCGGTTCTAACGAGTACCCACAACCTATTTTTGGAAGCAAAATATAACGTATACCCATGTAAAATAGAAGTTAAGACATTGATCAAGAATCAATACAATTAACCCACAGCTCCCATCAGAGACACCAAAGGGAGAGAAACACAAACATGAAGTCCTAATGGAAACATCAATAGCGGCAAGCCAAAAGCACAGTTACTTTCCTAAATAGTATAAGCGATACAAACACTCAACGCCCCCGCCCATAGGGGCTTGAAGAAATATATGGGCTGCACGATGCTTCCACGCAGAGCTGAATCCGGCCCGCACACTAGTACTGGTAAACCGCTTAGAGGATCTAAGCCTGTCCAGGAACCGCGGTGTGAGGTGGACCGTCCATGCTAATAACCCTTATTGGTTTCATTGGGCGACAGGGCTTGAGATGTCATTTCATCTCAATGCCGGGTAAAAGTCCCAAAAAATTGGAAGCAACGTCTCCAAAATGACCTTTACAGTGTTGACGGGGACGTTAAACCTCAAATCAAACAAACAAAAAACAAACACTCAAAGAGAAATCATAACAAAAATAAACCGCGACAGAAAAAAAACGCATTGGAACGGGAGGGGGGGGGGGGTTAAATCATTTTTTCGTGGCCACAATCCTCGCCCTTACTTCCGTCGCGATTTAGACAAATAATTTGTAATTTGTTCAGTCCGCATGAAGGCCTCCTAACTCACTTTTCTCCATATAAAGTTTGGATTATGGGGTGTGTTCATTACACGTATACAGTTCTGCCGGTATAATATCACTGGCGTTTGACATGGTCAATTATATTTATTTCCAAAACTGTAATTTTTTCTAGTGAAAATATCATATTATTCTTAGTTCTGCTGTAAAGTTTACTTACAGAGTGGGTGCTCAATTGAACAGCCTTCTATAACGGGCACCCACAATCTAGTAAATTACAACCTAACAAATAATCGTATTTAATGAGTTTTAGAAAAACAAAAATAAAGAAAATAATGTACACCTATGCAATCCTCAATTTTCTCTATACAAAATGGGATTAACATGGGGTTCCATGCATAACACGAACGTGTCAATGTGAGGAAAAGTCAAATAAATAAATGAATAAATAAATAAATATAAACTTCAATATTTTTGCTCTGCCCTAGGTTTGCCATTGTGCCACGTTTGTACAAAACATTATTAATTGATTATCCTGTAATACACCAGGTCAACCAATATTCAAAAATCATAAATCATGTTTTTAATTGCGTTAATTAATAAAATTGTCATTAATCAAGTAATTTCGTATTGGCCAAGTTACAGGTCCTCGGTCAGCTGTATTGGCCTCGGCCTTCGGCCTCGGGCCAATACAGCAGACCACGCACCTGTAACTGGGCCAATACGAAATTACTTAATTAATAACATTATATTACAACAACAGGTCCTGGCTGAGAAGTTTGAAAAGTAAAAAAGCACCATACTTGATATTTTAATTTTATATTTACATTCCGAATGAGACTTTCGTGAAAAAGAGTAAAACTCGCAGTGCGAGAAATAATAATAATAATTGTAATATAAATGATAGTAACTTAACCGCCTGGCGTATCAATCAGTCTGTAGATTTTCAAAGTTGCGGTATAATGACAAAAAAGCGTATAAAATATTGTGTGGACAAGATAAAATTACAGCGAAACACCAAATGTAACCATTTTTACAAAACGAACTAATTAGTCAAAAACAAATTTCAATTTAGAAAAACAAACCTGTTCCATAAGATATGCGCAAGCGTCACTGAGGTCAAAGATATAAAATCCACCCGTGAATTTGAAAAATTCGCAAATAACTAGTTATTATAACAGATAAGCAATCAGATAATTAAAGTGTTCATCTTCGGCACTTTGCTTAATCCAGAGATCATAAACCGAAAACAATGGTTATTAGGGGTTTAATGGGCTACGCCTCTGTAACGCTCGCGACAATCAGAAAATTAACACCGGCGAGCATGTTAGCGAGTTCAACGAATAGAAATAATACAATTTTGCTGTGCATTGGACATTTGAAATATTTTTCTCCTTTCGGTAACAGTAGAATTTCTAACTCCATGGTTACTAGTCGATCACACTACCGATTACATACCTTGGTGTCCTGACCCATGACTCGTGTCCCCATCTGACGTTGGGTTACTCTTTGGCGACAAGGAGGGTCCAAACCGCTGCAAACAAAAGCTCTCAGTTTGAAACTCTGCACCAGAAACAAAAGAGTTATAATATCCATTGTGATAATGATGATTCTTAGATAAAGATAATGAAGCAAGCGTCAGAGGGTCCAGAAGTTGTGAATATCCCGCTAATGGGTGTAGCAAACGGAGCCCATGGTTGAACCGAGATTGGTGCTGTAGAAATCCGAGTGGGGCGTTCATAATTCGATCCTATGGCCCTCACGGGCAACTGTTAAACAGTGCAATATTAAATATGATTTATATTGAATTATGTGATAGTAGCACTTGTGTGTGTATTGAATACGATCAAACTTGTCAACCATAGAAAATGACTCTTCGATACTGAAAGTGAGTGGAGAAAGCGGATACAAATTGAACAGCCAATCGGAATTCAAGAATCGATCAGTTGACACTTATTTTCAAGTCAATTTTCTACAGCAGCGAAAGATGGCTGTTTGTGGAGAGAGCGGATTCGATAGTGCGTTATAATGTAAATGAATTGAATAGGAGCTATTAATGTAAGATGGCTGATGATGAATGCATCTGACAATATAGGTCGAGATACTGCGATGCCCTGGGGCATTTGAAGGAATAAAGTTGATACATTTTGATAATAAAAGATATGAACTAACAAGACCGGTTATATTGGCGAAGCGAAACTTAAAATTGAAAAATATACAAACACTGAATAATGATAACATTGATAACTATAAAGTTAACTATTAAGATGTCGAGAAAAACTATATCAGAAAATGTCGTCTGCTTATATCGTCTGCTAAATTTTCTGGCAAACTTATTAAAAATATTTCAGCATACAGGCAAACAGTGTGGACCCCAATCAGACTGCTCCTACAGGAGCAGTCTGATTTGCGTCCACACTGTTTGCAAAAATGACTGTTAAAGTAACCAGCAGACGACAAAGCAGACGACAATGGTCGTGATTGGCATTTTATGGGTTAACAAAATTCCACCATGAAGAAAAGATAAAGAATGTAAAATTACAGAAAATAAAGTCCTACAAAATTGGAAGCAACGTCTCCAAAATGACCTTAACACTGTTGAAGGGGACGTTAAACCTCAAATCAACCACTTCTATTTTTATCGCTTAAAGCAACATGACAAATGCTTATAAAACAAACAGAAGAAATAATAAATAAAAAAAATCTTGCAGAAAGTTGATTTCCCGGGCCGGGCAGTTGCATTAAGAATTGAAACCCAGAATTAAAACCCAGAATTAATTGGGAATGATGTATCAGTGCTGTCACCACATTGTGGCATAGAGACAAGATAAGTAATTTTGATTTATTCATTAAATACTTACATAAAATGTTCAAAGAAAATAAATTAATGCTAAATAGGTCTTCATAACATCTTCAGACGCCATTAAGATATTTTACGCCTTTAAAGTGTTAATGTTGTGTTTTGACTGTGATAAATTTAAATGAGCGAAACACTAGTACGTGTAAGTCATTATATAATTGATCACATTTATTTAATTGCACTGACTTACATTGTAATAAATTGAAAGTATTTAAATTATTTTATATGATACTTTCCAAATCGATCATACGCCAGGGCATAAATAATAAACTCTGCATTTAAGATCAAACGGTTCCATCATATTTTGTTGATGTGGAAAGAAAACGGCATATTATCCTTACGGTGAGCTTTAACCCATAAACTGCCAATCACGACAATTGTCGTCTGCTTTATCGTCTACCTGTTACTTTTAGAGCCATTGTTGCAAACAGTGTAGACCCAGATCAGACTGCTCCTAAAGGAGCAGTCTGATCCGGGGTCACACTGTTTGCCTGTATGCAAAAAAATATTTCTAAACAGTGTGCACGAAGATTCAGTAGACGACAGAAACAGACATTTCCAGATGCAGTTTTTTTTCTCGGCATCTTAAGGGTTAAATGTTTTGTACAATTTTCTGTATTTAAGTAACCTTTTGATATTTATTTTTCACATCCACTTAATTTGAGTCGGATACACAGACATATCTGATTAAACATGATTTATGTAAAATATCGTTAATATTATCATTTTTAAGTTACAGTTTTAACTTTTTTAGTAATACAGTTTAACTCCAATAATCAGACTACTTTCGGGACTATTCAAAAGTGGTCTTTAAGACCATTTAGGTTAAAGGTCACTACGGTTGCTCTTACTAGAAGAGCACTGGGTGTAGAAAACACAAAGAAAAAAAAACTTTTAAATTTAAAATGTTTTCAAAAGATGAATTAGTCTTAATTTAAATTAGTCTTAATTTAAGCTGGTCGTAAGAGCGGAATTTTACTGACTGCACATTCGCCTCTCACTAAAAACAACGTGCTATCATTATTATTATTATTATTATTATTATTATCATTATTAATATTTTATTATAGAAAATGTAAATACAAATATGTGATGTCGTACTGATTTCCCGATTTATTGCTTTTCTCACTGAGAGCGTAAAGAACTCGGTTTCATATAAATCTTGGAACATATGTGTCTAATTGTTTTGTTTGTTTGATTTGAGGTTTAACGTCCCCGTCAAAACTATTACGTCATTTTGGAGACGCTGCTTCCAATTTTGTCGGACTTTTACCCGACATTGAGATGAGATGACATCTCAATCCCTGCCGCCCAAAGGAACCAATATGGTTTATATGCGTGGACGACCGGCTCGCACAACTTTGCCTGGACAGGCTTCGACCTAAGCGGTTTACCAGCACTCGTGTGCGGTCGGTTTCAGCTCTGCGTGGAAGCATCCTGCAGCCCAATCTATTTCTCCAAGGCCCGATGGTTGGGGGCAAGTGTCTTATTGTATGAGAACGTCCAAGAAGTTAGCGTGGTTATATAGAGGATCTTACATGAGTGTCCATGTATATGTATTATTGAATTTATTAAACGAGTTGAAAAAAGGGGATACAATTCGAGGCTTCGCCGAGCATTTTATCTATTTTCCTCAACGAGTTTAATAAATTCGATAATACATGTGCTCGAATGCGAGATTATATTATTATATGACATTTAAAACGCAGTTTATTCACGATTTGTTTACAAATATTTCAATATTTTACCATTAGTAAACGCGACGTCGTTAAGGACGTCATACGTGTAACGTTACGGGGCGTATCTAACTAATTTGCATATTTAATCCACTAGTGGATTACCTAATCTATTACATGACTTTATTACATTCTCAGACGCAACGTTAATTTTTCGTATGGCGTTGCGTCGGAGATTACTGCATAAAATTCAATTCACATGAATACCGTAGACTTTGTTATTGTGCGCAATGCTACGGGATCATGTTTGTAACAGAGCTTTGTTTACTTACGGCGAGATAATAAAATGTTGGAGCATGCATACAGAGCTCAATGTTTGGTAAAACTCTAACAGGGGCCAGTTGTTCAAAACTAACGACGTCGTTAGTTAACGTATCGTTAAAACTTTGATCATTAAATATGGTAAATATGCTAATATTTTTGCTGAAAAAATGTGAGCAGCTTTTCACATTTTTTTCAGCAAAAATACCAAAATTTACAATATTGTACTTGCTAGAAGAGTTAACAATATGACCACTAACGAGCTCGTTAAGCTAACGATGCTTTGAACAACTGGCCCCAGATCGCCAGAAGCTTACCGCTGGATTCCTTTAAATCGAAGTTTATTGTAACAATGCATTTTGTTATTTTCTTGAAACAACTCGAGTGGTTGTCTGCAATTACGCTGGCTGCAGGAATCACTAAAAATGAAAAAAAATGTTCTAAAGATGTTTTAAAAGCTGAAATAGTCTTAACTCTAGCTGGTCTTAATAGCGGAAGTTCTCTGTATTTAGAAGGAAATAGCTCATCGCAATCATTTGGTAATTATGACCAAAACCTTGCTTGCAAAAAATAAACCTTGCTTGCAAAAAATAAAATTTACTATTTAATGACGGATAACGTCATATCTTGTAAAACGCATGTCCGCGACAAACCTTTCTTTTGAACTTCTTCCGCATTGTATATCCGATTTAAAATCTTGAAATGATATACAGACTCTTACAGGAGTTGTTATTTCATTTGCTAGTTATGAAACTAGCGTCGATAAATTCCATGTGAAATGTAATAATAAATATCATATGTCAGGCTCCCATGACAGTTTTAAGAGGATATTTTTCCACGTAGATGTTAAGGTTTAAGGCACATCAGAAGTGATTATTATTATTATTATTATTATTATTATTATTATTTTGTGCTTGAATGTGTGATTGAAATTCGTATTGGAGAGCATGGGCAGGCTTAGATCCTCTAAGCGGTTTACCAGTACACGTGTGCGGGTCGGTTTCAGCTCTGCGTGGAAGCATCATGCAGCCCATATATTTCTTCAAGCCCCGATTGGCGGGGCCGTTGGAGAGCACGTAGCTGAAAGTCGTTTTACTTTTTATTTATTTTTTGTTTGTTTGTTTGTTGTTGTTTGTTTTTGTTCATTTGCTCTGTCAGTTTATATTATTTTCTCATTCAGATTTCAGAGGCCACGAGTTGACACGGTCGCGTTTAACCCATTTTGTACTGAATGGAACCCATAGCAGGAGTCCATTAAAAAAATTAGGGGTGTCAGGTCATCTTTTTTTGTTGGGGGGGGGGAGGGGACTGGCTAACGTTTTGTAAACATAGTAGATCCTAATCAGACGCCATGTTCCATGGCGTCTGATCAGGGCCTACACTGTTTGCCAATGACCCGTTTTGGGGTTTCGGTATAAAATGGGTTAGGGGTGACTCAAGTTTGTCTAGGCTTTAAACCACTTAACATTATAAATATTTGAAAAAAAAAAATGTTCTTGTTATATCCAAGCAAAATAATATTTGTAAGATTCAAGAAAAGTATGAGAATTACTTAAATTAGCTTCTCTTCAAAGCCCCTGTCCCCATGTGAGGTGACGGGCATATATGTTTGCTAATGTCTTACAAGGAAGCAGATCAAAAAGATCAATGCTACCTATTAATTGGAAGGAACTCTCCTTGAAAATGTGGAAAGCATTAAATACCTTGGCAAGACTTGAGTTGGAACACTCATATTAGTAATGTTTGTACTAAGGCAAATAGAACCCTTGGCTTCTTGAGACGGAATCTGACAGCATGGCCACAAGACGTAAAAGAAATGGCAAACAAGGGACTGGTTCGTCCAGTCCTGAATGAGGTCTAGGGACTAGTTCAGTCGGTCGAAGGTCCTGGTAAAGGATTATCTAAGGACGTGTTACCAGTAAACAGTTCTGGTTCTGATTCCCTAAAATCGTATGCATACGTACGCCGTACTATTTCCGACAGAGCGAATATGTGCACAAAGGACAAACTCTTCATTACATAATCATCCCGTGGCAGACAGCGTTGAGTGTTGTTTTGTTTTTGTTTGATTTGAGGTTTAACGTCCCCGTCAACACTGGATAGGTCATTTGTCAATGTTAAACGTCGAATAGCACGTAATACAGGAGGTGAAGAGACATGCATGTGCAATATTAAGCTGTTTAAAGTAGGGTCCGTGCGCGGGTCCGTGCGTCTGCAGTGTAGGGGCGACATTCCACTCGCTAACGGTCGTACAATGTCTTCCCGTACAGACGCACGAACCATATTGTAAGCATCACTTGATCAAATTACCTTGTAACACGTTAATGGTGCCGATAATAAATTAAATAGATCTAATGAAGATAATCCAAGTTTAGTGTTGATATCCTATAAGTGTAACTGCAATGTCCCCAACACGGACAGTGTGCGCCCACGAAGGACTGTTCCGGACAAGGTCATAGGGTTGCGTGTTGCAATTATATACTGTAGCATTTTGGAGACGTTGCTTCCAATTTTGTAGGACTTTTACCCGACATTGAGATGAAATGACATCTCAAGCCCTGCCGCCGCTCTGCGTGGAAGCATCATGCATTCCATCTATTTCTTCAAGCCCCGATGGGCGGTTTCAACCGTTGATTCCACCTTAATTGCCTATACTGTGATGTCTCTTTTGTTAACAGATAATTTAGTTATATAGCAGCATAAATCTTTCAGCAAAATTTGGGTACGGACAAGCGAAATGTAGCCTTAGATGTCGCCTTTCAAGGATCAGTTGTTTAAAGAAGAGTTAACTGTTCTAGCAAGTAAATATATACAGTATAACTTCAATGGCTCGAACACGTTTGGGACCACGAAAATCTGTCCGAAACAGTGGTAGTTCGAGCCACTGAGGGTTACCGCCATGAAGCTTAACAGCCTTAATTTTGTGACATCTTTTCGGTTTTCAATAACAAAAATGTATGCTGTGTGTTCTCATTAGAATCGCCCCATAGAGGCGATTCTAATGAGTACACACAGCATACATTTACAAAAGAATAGAAAAAAAATCCTTAATTACCCTCCCTTTTTCTTATGTGGAGAAATTCCCTCGGGACTCAAGAACGGGTTCGACTCAGCCATGGTAAACGAGCAATCGGTGATCGAGCCATCAACACACACACACACACACACACACACACACACACACACACACACACACACACACACACACACACACACACACACACACACTTTCGATCTTTAAAGGTGTGGCAATTCTTATGAAAAATCCGCCGACACCATTCCGAGTGTCTGAGCCGGGGCTCAGCATTTCCTACAATTCACGTGCGTCCAGCGAAGACTCAGATCAGCCTGCGCATGCGCGCAGTCTGATCAGAGTCTTTGTTGTGCACTTTAAGGATAGCTAAGGGCCCAATGCTCCTTCATGCAGCAAGAGAAGTCTCTGGTCAGACTATATATATGGTTGCGCAGGCTGATCGGATTCTTCGCTGGGCGCACATGTAAATTGTAGTAAATGCTGTGGTCCGGCTCATTTGTAATGAATGATAGTCAAGGTGAATGTGCAATTGTTGTTCCACTCACTGGTGTTTAAGCAATAGATCAGATTTGTTGAGTAATAAATCACAGTTTCGAGGTCAGTTGTAAAGTAGACAAATCACGAGCGCGTAGCGCGCGTGATTTGTCTACTTACAACTGACCGACAAACTGTGATCTATTACTCAACAAATCACAAACTAGAGCTGATCTATTTCGATTCTAACAGGCTGAAATCGGCAATAATGCTGTTGTTTCCTTCAAAATTCCACAACTTTTCGCCATTGTTGGAAGAAATCCCGCTAAAATTATCGACTGAAACACATGCATTTATATCCGTTTCTAATGTTTTCGATGCGAGAATTTGACGTTACACCGTCTGACGTTGAGGAAATCGACTAGTAACGTTATAAATTGGTAGTTTTTAATAACGTCACTCGTCACGCTCTTCCTTGCCGTGATTTGTTGTAGAATAAAACACAGTTATTTTCCATTGCCTATATAGGCGCGCTGTGTTAGAATTCATCGTATAAAGGGAAATTCCTATATTAATACCACCTTTGGAACTGTTCCGGCCCCCGCCCATCGGGGCTTGAAGAAATATATGGGCTGCATGATGCTTCCACGCAAAGCTGACACCGACCCGCACACGAGTACTGGTAATCCGCTTAGAGGATCTAAGCCTGCCCAGGCAAAGCGGTGCGAGTTGTCCCGTCCATGCTTATAAACCCTATTGGTTTCATTGGGCGACATGGCTTGAGATGTTATTTCATCTCAATGTCGGGTTAAATTCCCAGAAAATTGGAAGCAACGTCTCCAAAATGACCTTTACAGTGTTGACGGGGACGTTAAACTTCAAATCAAACAAACAAAAGCAAACAAAACCTTTGGAACTCTTCTGATTATTGAATTATCTGCCCTTGTCATGCACGAAAGATGTTTTTTGGCCCATGGCCCCTTTACTATATACAACAGGTGGCGATCTCTCTCTCCCGCTGATTTAAGAAGGGCAGTTGTCAGTTTCTGGTGAAAGAATGCGCACTGTATTGGTTAACCGCTTGCGTAAAAAGTATTGCTAGGTACCCTGACCGGCTCGATATGACCCGAATAGTGTTGACTGGGCCGTTAAACTCCAATACAAAAAAAAAAACATAGAACAGGTGTATGAAACTTCGTAGATATATCACACATTAAACCATTAAGTACCAGAAACCCCAAAACGGGTAGCCTGGCAAACAGAGCAGGCCCAGATCAGACGCCGCAGAACGCAGCGCCTGATCAGGGCCTCCAGTGTTTACTAAAAGTTCAATCATTTTCCAAATAAATTTTGATGAAAACACAACCTGACACCTCTAAATTTTGAAATGAACTCCTGCTATATATAAGGAGGAAGATTCCATTTGGTACAAAACGGGTTAAAACCATCATATTGTGGCAAAGGACGGCTACTCTCGCCATTCCATTTCGGAATTATCTACTCTTGATGTGTTTGTTGATGAGCCCAAGGTTTATGCATGCATTGAGCATGTACATAAAGTCACATATAGTTCGCCAACAAATAGCTGGCAGTGACGTAGCTGACTATCTGAGCTATTTTACCGTTAGCTCCATAAGCTTTGCATTGTTCAGAACAAAAACAAGTCGTGACGTCACTGTCAACTATTCCTGGACGGACAGTACTGTCCGTCGAGGAATAGTTGACAGTGACGTCACGACTTGTTTTTGTTCTGAACAATGCAAAGCTTATGAGGCTAACGGTAAAATAGCTCAGATAGTCAGCTACGTCACTGCCAGCTATTGTTGGCGAACTATACCTCTAATTCCACTTTTAATTGCAGAATTATTTCCCCTTTATTACAAGACACATCATAAGGGTCGTGCTAAGCGAAAATATGCTTTAGGACATCTGTTCCCAGCAAGACTCTGATCAGCCTGCGCATTCGCGCAGTTCGATCAGTCTTCGCTGCGTGTTGTATGAATAGAAAGAGACAATTACTCAGGAAACAGGCCTATCTGATGCCTCTGGAATTAGGGAACGTCTTAGAACACACGCATGCACGCTCTCTCTCTCTCTCTCTCTCTCTCTCTCTCTCTCTCTCTCTCTCTCTCTCTCTCTCTCTCTCTCTCTCTCTCTCTCTCTCTCTCTCTCTCTCTCTCTCAATAGCTTGAATAAGTTTGGGGCCATGAGGATTTGTTCGAGACAGCCGAGCATTCAGGGTTAATTACAGCTTCAGATCAGGAGGCATATTGTTGAGAATATTTCTATCTCCCTTAAAATAAAGGTTGTTTGTTTGTATTGGTTTTTAATGGCCCGGTCAACACTATTTAAGGTCATTTTTGAGCAGGTCAGTTTATCTATCCATATTTTTCATGGGCAGGCTTATATGTAAGCGGTTAACCACTTTCGCCAGAAACTGACAACTGCCTTTCTTGAATCAGCGGAAGGGAGATAATGTTTGCTTGTTTGTATGAGAGTTTAACGGCCCAGTGAACACTATTTAGGTCATTTTTGAGCCGGTCAGTTTACCTATCCACACTTTTCCTGGGCAGGCTTATACGTAAGCGGTTCACCAGTACAGTGCTTATTCTTTCGCCAGAAACTGACAACTGTCCTTCTTGAATCAGCGGAAGGGAGCGAACGACCGTAGAAAACCTCCACGAAAGAATGTTGCCGATCCCGGCAGGTATCGAACCCACGTCCTCCTGATCACCAGTCAGACGTGCATCCGACTGAGCTACCGAGGCCGACAAAAGGTAGGCTGTGTGTACACACTAGAATCGTCTCAATGAGGCGATTCTAATGAGTATACACAACATATGTTTTCAAAATAAAACAAGACAAACACATGTACACGTATATGGATATCTGGAGCTATTTTAATAATTCTCTACATGGGAACTCCAAGAACGTGTTTCAGATAACCATGGCAAACGAGTCATCGATTCTCGAGTCATTGAAGTTCCCGGTGACTTGTTCAGTACCGTAAATATCCTAAATTCAGATACCTTGAGGACTTGCTTTAAGTCTACTAAAATTTTAACAAGTTTGTTTCGTGATCCAGCAAGGAGTTCAAAAGATGCAGATGGAATGGCAAACAGTGTAGACCCTGATCAGACTGCTCCTGCAGCCTGCAGGAGCAGTCTGATCTGGGTTCGCACTGTTTGCTTAGGCTTAACTGTCCCAATACTTAGGATCATTACGGTAAATCGGTGTTTTTACGAGGGACGGTATAAACCCCTAACTAAAAACGTAAAGAGCATTCTAATACATTCACGAATGTAATGCGACGTTTGATAGGATAACGTCAAATTTGCATAGTATATTCTGCGATATACTGTCGGAAATCCGACGTCATCACGTAATATTTACATTTCCAATGTATAGTCCAATGTAAACCTATAGAAAACAATGTAGTTCATACTTCCATGAACGCATCGAGTCACATGATTTTCAATGACGTCTAGTGATGTCAGTCTAAACCATGGTTCGGGCGTTGGTGACGTCAACGCTGTTCCGCTCTTTGTAGAAAAACAGCGTGTAAATGCTTTTCAGGTTTAAAAGTTTGCACTATAAGTATTTTGTTCGCCCAGTGTTGAGGGGCAAATAGTGTAAATATAAAAATTAAACTTAATTTTTCTGCTTTTCATTAAAGTATGAACCAGAGCGGGTCGCTAGCAAAGTTTACATGAACCTCATTTACTTTGCACGCGACCCACTGCGTTCATACTTCCATGAACAACAGAAAAGTAAAATTCATTTCTTAAATATTCTCAGTGAACATCCACATACACACACTTGTACGAACGCACGCACGCTCGGAGACCCGCACCCACATGCATCCACGCAGCCGCTCCTATGTAAAACTATCAGTGATCATGTGCCAGACGTATAGCTAAGGCAGTCAACCACTGCTGTCTCGAAATTCTATATTCAAAATACAATTAGAATTTAAATTGAGATGAACAGAATCAGATTTAAATTTATTAGTTTAAATAAAATTACCACATACAGAGGATCACTTAATTGCTATATTAGTGCTGTCAATTCTACCTTAAAAAAAGTTTCCAAAAATTCAACATGCTTGAGAGCTGTCATGAAGACGTTCTGAGCTGTGTCTATTTATATAAAGCCTTGTTCATATTTGTATGAAGTCCCATAATCTTATGAATTCATGTGTCAAAAGTGGCAAATAACTCGGTGAGATATCTTCATACACTTGTGCAAAAGATTAATTGAATATATTTTATACAAACAAGTACATGGTGAAGTGCCATTAAACGTGTCTCACTGATTCAGAAAAAAAAATCAACAAGGAACAGAATGAATTTGAATTCTCATTTATTGGAGTTTTCCAAAATGGTTTTTGAAGACAAATACAGTGAAATTCCGCTATAAAGACCACCTCAAATTAAGACCAGTTATGCTTTTAACAGTTGCAGTTACATTTTCTTTGTGAATTTCACTTCCAGAATGCTCTAGTGGGAGACCACCTTTGGGACTGTTCAAAAGTGGTCTTAAAGACCACTTTTGAAAATTTCCAAAGGTGGTCTTAATATAAGAATTTTACTGTACTCTTTAAGGCGGACTGATATGATGCGATAACAAGGCACCACCCAGGTAAAGGAATTATTAATGAGTTTTAAGCGCCCCACAGAAGGGTGTGATTTTGGCATTATGGCGCGTTATAGAGTTCCGGTTTTCCGTCCGTTCGGTTTGGTTGTCCATCAATTCTAGCATTGACCCTACTATTCCAAGTTACATTTGGCCCCAAAAAGCACGACATAGCCTTTGACGGAATTCTAGTTGTTTTATTCAGTCTTGTGTAGGGCTGGCTAATCGGAGCTGAAAAGATAATCGATTATCAGTCCTGCCATTGTAATCGATAATCGATTAGTAATCACTGAAGATTTTATAATAATTTTACCTGTCTGGCTTTGTTTGAGCCTGACTCTCAGCATATGTTGTACTTTACCATAAGTATAAGCAGGCCTGAGCAAACAGTGTAGATCCAGATGAGACGCTACAAAATGCGGCGTCTCATCAGGGTCTACACTGTTTGCCACTGTTCCAGCTATTTCAGGCACAACTTTGGGTAGTAAATTGCACTTATCAAATAATCGATTACAAGCAAATCAGTACTGATAATCATTCTTGTGGAATTTATCGATCGATTAATCGAATATCAGATTTATCGTGCCAGTCTTAGTCTTGTGGCATTTGGCTCTATGTTTTCCCTCTTTCTGCTCTGCATATTATATTAGCTCTGTTTTAGCCAAAATTTTATACATATAATCTGCCTTGGGGGCAGGATCATTAAAGATTTAAGGAGTGTCTTGCTTAGTTTGATCAGACGCTGCGGTACTGCGGTGACTGGTCTGGTTCATCAATGTTTGACGCGACGCTATGCTTACGTATAAGGGTTAAATCGGGTTGGTTTCAAATTACCGAATCAGGGGCTAAATCTGTGAACATTCTTTGTGTTGTATTAATTTGGCAGCAACTGAATTAACCACAAGCCTCAAAAACTGCTTTCTGAAGGTTGTTCCTAAGCAGTTTCTTATGTTAATTCGCTTTTTGAAAAGTATAATTCCTATATTAAGATCACCTTTGAGACTGTTCAAAAGTGGTCTTAAAGACCACTTTTGAACAGTCCCAAAGGTGGTCTCTTACCAGATGATGCTGTATGCAGAAAACTCTATATTCGGGACTATATTAAGCCCACCTTCGGAACTGTTCAAAAGTGGTCTTAAATACCACTTTTGAACAGTCCCAAAGGTGGTCTCTGACCAGAGGATGCTGTATGCAGAAAACACTATATTCGGGACTATATGAAGCCCACCTTCGGAACTGTTCAAAAGTGATCTTAAATACCAGAGGATGCTGTATGCAGAAAACACTATATTCGGGACTATATGAAGCCCACCTTCGGAACTGTTCAAAAGCGGTCTTAAAGACCACTTTAGAACATTCCCAAAGGTGGTCTCTGACTAGAGGATGCGGTATGCAGAAAAGACAAAGAAAGAACAACTGCAAACTACTAAATAAACTGTTTAAAGCAGAATTAGTCTTACTTTTAGATGATCGTAATAGCGGGATCTCACTGTGGTTGGTAAATGTCGTGTATTGCCCCCGCCCATCGGTGCTTGGAGAAATGGATTAACGGTGCTGCATTCTGCTTCCGCTTAGAGCTGAAACCGACCGAACTTGAGTACTGGTAAACCGCTTGGAATGTACAGGCCTACCCAGGACAAATGGTGTGAGTCAGGCCGCTCCTTCGACGCTAGCGGTTTGTTTGGGCGGTAGGGCTTGGGATACTTTCGCTGCTTTAATACAGGAAGAATGACAGCAGTTTTGCTATGTGTAGTTTTCATCAAAAGTATGAGTTGGCAAATCAAGAAACGAGAGGTGTTGCGAGACAGCAGGGTCCGCCTGCTAGTCCATCATTATGCAAAATTTTATCCTGAACTGACGAATGAAGCATACAGGCATACCTAGTCTAGCTCCTAGACCTTGATGTCATATTTATCAATCTTCCTGTATGTTTCATCTAATATGAGACTTTGTGGCTAGTCTTTAGTCTTGTCTCAGACATCAAGGACTCCCCCAAGATAAAACAAGCTGCTATCAGAGAGGCAAAAAGAAATGAAAAAAAAAATAAAAAAATAAAAAAATATGCATATATATATATATAAGTATACTAACTTTATAATATGATATCCGACTAGTAGCTAGTCTAAGGCATACCCTTTAGACGAATACATGCACGATATGAAAAACGTGTATAGTAAGTCAAAGTTTGAGGGTTTGCCGTGCGTGCGTGCGTGCGTGTTGAGATTTATTTCTCCTACTATGTTGGTTATTTTGGAGACGTTGCTTCCGATTTTGTGGGACTTTTACCCGACATTGAGATGAAATGGCATCGCAAGCCCTACCGCCCGAAGAAAACGCAGTGGTTTAAGGAGCGGTCCGACTTGCACCACTTTTCCAGGGCAGGCTAAGACCTTCTAAGCGGTTTACCAGTTCTCAAGTTCGGTTGGTTGTTTCAGCTCTGAGAAGAAGCACCATACAGTCCAATCTATTTCTCCAAGCCCATTTGGCTGGGGGGGTAAACTGTAACCAAATGCGGACGTTGGCAACGTACGCCATAGGTATCCTCCAAAAAATCTCTCCCTGAGCAAGCTAAAAAGTATGCAGCCTGCTAATGCACCAAGAGAAGAGACAACACAAATCAGCTCCAATAAAACAATAAAAAGGACAGTCACCATTCTTCCAGAGACATACCCTGCGTTATCATTACAGTCGAACTTCAATGGCTCGAACACCTTTGGGGCCATGAAAACTTGTTCAAATCACTGAGGGTTTCTCTCAGCGCGAAGCCATGTGCCATAGGAATAATTTAAGTATATATTTTCAATGTTCTAAAGAAAAGTATGTTGTATGTACTCATTAGAATCGCCTCAACACACAACATACATTTCCAAGATAATAGAAAAAACCACTTCTAGTTACATGTAATCCCTAACAATTTCTTATCTAGATATACCCCCCCCCCCCCACCCCCGGCCCATCGGAGCCTGGAGAAATAAATTGGACTACATGGTCCTTCGAAGCAGAGCTGAAACTGACAACAGATAAGTACTAGTAAACGGCTTAGAAGGACAAAGTCTGCCCGGGCAAAGTGGTGTGTGTCCGACTGCCCAATGCATAAAGCCTTTTGCTTAAAGGTTAAAAACTTGCAGACGGGGTACAAGACTCGTGTGGCTTTAATCTTTTAGACACTGTCTTCGTCATAAAATGACACTTTCAATAGCGAATTCCTAAACTGGAGGCAAACATTCTGAAGGAGTTAATTACCAATCGTTTCAATACTTCTATTGTACAACATATTAATCCAATATTAGTTTTGACAGTCAAGTACTTGTTGAGTCCACCCCAAAAACCACTTCGCCAAAATTTCTGCGGTGAGCCAAACTACTGCACAGGTGGTAATGAATTCGTCACCCTTGCCGAACGAAATACCGAAGTTCTCGGACTTGCTATGCGCAATAATCGGGACCCATTTGTGCAAAGCTAACAATTTCGGTTCTTAACATTTCTGTGCCCCCGCCCATCGGGGCTTGGAGAAATAGGTTGGGCTGTATGATGCTTCCACGCAGAGCTGAAATCGACCACACATGAGTACTGGTAAACCGCTTAGTAGGTCTAAGCCTGCCTAGGCAAAGTGCTGCGAGTTGGACCGTCATTGCATAAAAACCCCATTGGTTTCATTGGGCGGCAGGCATTGACATGTCATTTCATCTCAATATGTGGTAAAAGTCCTACAAAATTGGCAGCAATGTCTCCAAATGACCTAAATAGAGTTGATGGCGACGTCAAATCTCAAAGTAAACAAAAATCTTAACATTTCCTTAAAACCACAACCAGTCTTTGGGTATGGCATAAAAAAACGCATATTTAGCTGAAAAAAAAAAACCTGAGAGCTTTTCAACATTTTTTTATCAAAAAAAAAAAACAACAACAAAAAAATGCCACTGTTTTATGACGGATTAAACAACCAATTGCAACACCACAAAGTTTCTTTACGCAACATCTCACAAGTTCAAATATATCGAATCCACTTGTCACACCATGCTTGTGTTATCTTTGGCCCCCGCCCATCGGGACTTGAAGAAATATATTGGCTGCATGATGCTTCCACGCAGAGCTGAATTCGACCCACACACGAGTAGTGGTAAACCGCTTAGAGGATCTAAGCCTGCCCATGCAAAGCGGTGCGAGTCGGCCCGTCCATGCTTATAAACCCTATTGGATTCATTTGGCGGCAGGGCATGAGATGTCATTTCATCTCAATGTTAATTGGGTAAAAATCCTAAAAAATTGGAAGCAATGTCTCCAAAGTGACCTAAATAGAATTGATGGCGACGTTAAATCTCAAAGTAAACAAAAATCGTAACATTTCCTTAAAACCACAACGGCATAAAAACGCATATTTTAGCTGAAAAAAAAAAAAAAAAAACCTGAGAGCTTTTCACCATCTTTTTTATAAAAACAAAATACCACTGTACTACGAGGGATTGACCAGCCAAGTGCCACACAAAATTTCTTTACGCAACATCTCCCAAGTTCAAATGTATCGAATCCACTTTTCCAAACATACTTGTGTTATCCTCGGAGACATTCTAAGTTGGTGACCATCAACCAGATACACACACGTCACAAGCTGCTGTTTGCAATAGTAATAATAGTAGTAGGGTAAAAAGGGGGGGGGGCCAATCTAGTCCTCAGGACTAGATTCCACCCTCTGACGTCATATCCGGCGGCCATCTTGGATCACGTGACATCCGGTCGGCCATCTTGGATGACGTATTTCCGACCGCCATCTTGAACCGTCGTCACGTCCTGTCGGCCATCTTGGATGACGTCATAACGCGCCACTTTTTTCGCGGTCGAATTTATTGGGGGGAAAAAACGCGCCATTTTTTTTTTTCGCGCGCTTTCGTGTGCTATATTGTCCATGCACCTTCTAAGCGCAACTTCGGTCATTACCCCTTATGATCCCCTGTCTGGGGTTTAAGCATCGGGAGGGGGGGGGGGACCTTTTTTCGAGCCCTAGAGCGATACTGTATTAACTCCTATGACTGTCGGATACTATAGCCGTGTTGATTGTTTTAACACCATCGCCTCTAGAGAAGTTTGGGCTTGTTGTCCTTCGCCTCCTTAATACATCAATTACACGATACAATAGTATCTGATTTCACATTGACATGCCCCATCCTATTATACTTTTTTTTTCATTGATAAGTTAACTAAGTACAAAGGTGTAGTAAATTATGTGACCTTGTAAAATTGTGAATTATTATAAAATGTGTATAGGCGACTTTTGTCAATACTTAAAATACATAAGTGAAAGTATTGAGCAGACGATATTCTGTCACTTGGGCACTGGGGATTCTGTTCAACAACTGCACATATAACAAATGTTTTAAAAAGTTAAAATAACACAAAATGACTGTTCAAGAAGAAATTAAGGAGGCAAGGACGAACATAGAATATTGACCAGATATCGGAAAGAAATATCAAATAAGACGTAACATTGCTTTTTTTTTCTTTATTGGGTTTTCCCAAAAATAGGAAAAAAAAACACCATAGTACATGTACATATTTGACAATAAAAAAGTGACATATTTTATGTCGAGTCCAGGTTCACAGGTTTTTTTTTACACATTCTGTACAATTGTCCAGGGTGTTCGGCTTCTTTGTTTTTTCATCGTTTCTATCACAGCTGTGTCTTCCGGCGTAAAACCATCGAATCCACGTTTTCTGCCTTCGCGTAATAACTCATCCTTAGCTCTCAATGCGATCGCTTCCGATGGACTCACTAAGTTGACTTTTAATCTGTCACTTCCTCTACCTTCCTGTGAATTGTTATTTTCCGCTATATTTCCTTGTTTTTCGGATTTTCTATCATAATCCCTGGTGTCTGATACTTCTGGCGGGTCGTATTCTTTTAAGATTCTGTCAAACAAAAATTTGCGTTTGTTGACGGCAGATTTCCAAGCTTCCTCGGTGTCGTAATCGTCGTAAAGTTTCAAATCAGATACCATATGTTTAACAGTAAGGTAAGTACGATCTTTTTTCATGGCTTCAAACCACAACATTTCGTTGACAAAAACGTTCGCCAGCACTTTTCTGTACGTGGGTAACATAATATCATACACTTTCTTCCTAGCTGCCTCTTGGTCTTGCCCTTTGTCCAGCATGTACTTGGCGACTCTTTCATTAAACTCTGACTGGCAACGCTCATACACCTCCTCAATCAATTAACGCCAAGCGTCATCTGAATCTGCTTCTTTATTGTCTTCTATTGTCTCCTCCTCCTCCTCCTCCTCCTCAGCCTCCATTTCCTCCTCCTCCTCCGTGTAATCCTGTAAACTCGTGTCATCGCCACCATTTTTATCGTCGCCTTCTTCCAGTTCTAAGGTTTCTCGACTCTCACTATCATCTATCGTGTCATCATCTTTAAAGTCCCCATGAACGGTTTTAACGTGTCGACGCATGTTGTCTCCCCTTTTGAACTGTTTGGAACAAATTTGGCAAGCGTACATGATACTTTTTCGTTATTTTTGTGTTAAAAAGAAAATATATTAATTTGTCCTGAAATGCTACTCGATGTGGCCGCTTCGGAGATTTTCGCATAAATGAGGAGGAGGAGGAAGATACATAACATTTAATTGTATAAAAAAAAAATCCGGATTAATCCTGCCCAAACCGGATCGAGACTGTTCTCAACCATTATGACTAGGTCGAAACATTGAGCTCCCACCTAGCACACACACATAGCCTCCATACACCCAGATATGGGAAGAGAAGAATGCGGGGGTACTGACTAAAGACGGTAAGAGGAGATAGTGAAGAGGAGGTAATAAGGTAGTGAGGAGGCGATGAGGAGGCAGTGAGGAGGTAGTGAGGGTACCCGGGAGCCAGTGACTGTAACAAGCATGCTAAAACAATAGGCACAAATATAGCCATGGCGTCCGCCAAAGTGCCCTTGAAGCGATGAGGTAATGAGGAGGAATTGAGGAGTGAGTGAGGAGGCTGTGAGGAGGTAGTGAGGAGGCTGTGAGGAGGTAGTGAGGAGGCTGTAAGGAGGTAGTGAGGAGGCAGTGAGGGGTAACTGGGGACAGGTGAGGGTAACAAGCGTTAGCATAATGAGTGATAGTTGAAAATGTTTTAATGAGACGATAAGGCAACACCGAACATGCCCAAACTCGTTCTCCATAGTAAGAAGCGATGAGGAGGTAGTGAGGAGGCGTTGAGGAGGTAGTGAGGAGGTGGTGAGGAGGTAATGAGGAGGTAGTGAGGAGGCATTGAGGAGGTAATGAGGAGGTGGTGAGGAGGCAATGAGGGTTACCAGTGTAAGTCAGTAACCTGGAGGCAGTGAGGGTAACCAGGACATGCGTGTTGAATGAATGTTGAAGATGTTTTAAAGGGTCCATAAGGGCAACACCGAACATGTCCAAACTCGTTCTCCGTAGTAAGAAGCGATGAGGAGGCAGTGAGAGGTAGTGAGGAGGTAATGAGGAGGCGGTGAGGAGGTAATGAGGAGGTAGTGAGGAGGCGGTGAGGAGGTAATGAGGAGGCGGTGAGGAGGTAGTGAGGAGGCGGTGAGGAGGTAATGAGGAGGTAGTGAGGAGGCGGTGAGGAGGAAGTAAGGAGGCGGTGAGGAGACAATGAGGGTTACCAGTGCAAGCCGGTGGAGGCAGTGAGGGTAACCAGAGCATGCGTGTTGAATGACTGTTGAAGATGTTTTAAAGGGACGATAAGGCCAACGTCGAACAAGCCCAAACTAATTCACCGTAGTAAGAAGCGATGAGAAGGTAGTGAGGAGGCAGTGGAGGAGGTAGTGAGGAGGTGTTGAGGAGGTAATGAGGGGCAGTGAGGAGGTAATGAGGAGGTAGTGAGGAGACGTCGAGGAGGAAGTAAGGAGGCGGTGAGGAGGCAGTGAGGGTTACCAGTGCAAGCCGGTAACCTAGAAGCAGTGAGGGTAACCAGGGCATGCATGTTGAATGACTGTTGAAGATGTTTTAAAGGGTCGATAAGGTACCGAACACTCGTTTTCCGAAGTAAGAAGCGATGAGGAGGCGGTGAGGAGGTAGTGAGGAGGCATTGAGGAGGTAGTGAGGAGGCAGTGAGGAGGTAGTGAGGGTAAACAGCACGAGCGTGTTAAAACAATAAACGCGGTTATAGAGCGTATCCGGCAGTCATAGGAGTTAATACAGTATCGCTCTAGGGCTCGAAAAAAGGTCCCCTCCCCATCCCCCCCCCCGCCCAATGCTTAAACCCCAGACAGGGGATCATAAGGGGTAATGACCGAAGTTGCGCTTAGAAGGTGCATGGACAATATAGCACACGAAAGCGCGCGAAAAAAAAATGGCGCGTTTTTTTTTTCAAAAGCGATAAATTCGACCGCGATAAAAGTGGCGCGTTATGACGTCATCCAAGATGGCCGACAGGACGTGACGACGGTTCAAGATGGCGGTCGGAAATACGTCATCCAAGATGGCCGACCGGATGTCACGTGATCCAAGATGGCCGCCGGATATGACGTCAGAGGGTGGAATCTAGTCCTGAGGACTAGATTGCCCCCCCCCCCCCCCCTTTTTACCCTACTAATAGTTCGTCTGTCATTTCTGACTATTACCATTCTTAATCCATTTAGTACCGGAAACCCCAAAAAGGGGTACTTGGCAAACAGTGCAGGCCCTGATCAGACGCCGCAGAACACGGCGTCTGATCAGGGCCTCCACTGTTTGCTAAAAACTCAGTCATTTTCCAAATAAATTTTGATGAAAACACAACCTGACACCCCTAAATTTTGAAATGAACTCCTGCTATTTATAAGGAGGAAGATTCCGTTTGGTGCAAAAAGGGTTAATCACACGCGCTAAATGCTACAGTTTATGTGTTCTAAGATGATTCTAGCTTTATATTGTCTGTTGCAGACAGAACAACAGAGGTCAGAGAAAGACACCTCTGTTGGTGGTGCATTAGCTCTTGCATTGAATTGTGCACGTTTCTGCTCGGCTTCGCTGATTCGTTTTGCCTCATAGTCACTGGGACCTCTCCTGATGAGGCCACGCCACTTTGCTCGGTCCTGTGCAATTTCTTCCCACGACTCTGTTGGTATGATAGAGTCGTTAAGGAGGCTTTGAGGTCCTTTTGACGCTTCTTCGGACCACCATGAACGCGTTTGCCGGTTTCTAACGCTCAATAGAGGATTTTCTTCGGCAACCGTTCCTCAACCATCTTGGTAGCATGGCCTTTCCATCTTAACTGTGCCAGTTTCAGAATAGTATGTACACTCTGTATCCCTGCCATTTTTCAGGACTTCTGTGTCTGAAATCCTGTCTTGCCACTTAATACTATGCATTGCACAAAGATTTAGCAAATCGATTGATCCTAGCGCAAACTTGACATGTCAAATTATGACGTGAGCCGTATGTGAATGAGGGTATTTTTGGACGGAAATTTACAACAGTCATTAAAGTCTGTTTCATAATCGCGACGAGAGGGATAAATAGGAATGCTCAGCGGTTTACGATCGGTTTCAGATTATGCCGCTCAATCTATTTCTTTAAGCCCCGACGGGCGGGGCCTTAGTATATGAAGTTTAAATCTGAAAATGATTATGGCGATGAATGTGTCAATTTATGTTTTATCAGCTATCGCCAGCTTTAACCATGGACAGAAACCACAAAAGCTCTTTGTTGATATACACGAGCATCAAAAGCTCTGACAAGATCGGCATTGTGCGCAGGCTATAATCAGACATGGACCTTTCAAGCACCAACAACTTTATGGGTCGATTGTTTGTCAATCGACCCAAAGTTACTAAGCATAAAAACGCTTCAGTGCTGAAGTCCATGTGACTATCACTGATTTGCACGAAACCCATATAACTTATTTATAGAAAATAGTAGCGTTAATTTGATCGCAGTAGGTTATCTATAGAAACTGGACTGGAACCATGAGTCGGGCTTGACAAATGTCGTAGACCCAACTCAGACGCCACAGAACACGACGTCTTATATGGGTCTGGACTCTTTGCTCACAGTACAGGAATTAAGGATCAGACGACGCAAAACGCAGCGTCTGATCAGGGTCTACACTTTTTGCTTAAACACTTGAATTTAAGGGTTAAACAAAACATTTTATGTCCAGGACTATTTTCCCAGCCTACACTCGGAGACAATCGACCCACCGGTATTCAACGGACGTTAAACCTCAAATCAAACAAACAAATCAATGCTTTGATTTTTCATCAGCATGTTGATGAAATACCATTCAGAAAAGTTTTGAGATTAATTTTGCCATACACTGTTGCCACGAGCCATACAAAACGAAGTTGAAAATCTTAGCAAGTGTTCTAATGACTCTCTCTCTCTCTCTCTCTCTCTCTCTCTCTCTCTCTCTCTCTCTCTCTGTCTCTCTCTCTCTCTCTCTCTCTCTCTCTCTCTCTCTCTCTCTCTCTCTCTTTCTCTCTCAGTCGATGGCCTTGTCACAGTCTTCTGTCGAGACAAGACAATCAACGAATGAGCACTCTGTATCTTGCTAAAAGAGTGAGTGAATATTTGAGTTTAACATCTCACCAACAACTAAGGTCATACGGCGACGGGGCCTCGGTTTAAAGACTCGTCCGAAATTATTGAGAAGCCCCGGGATCGATCCTGCGACCCCTGGTTTACAAGGCGAGTAGCATAACTACTGTACCATGGAGGCTTCTGTCTTGCTATTAAGAAGACAGCATGTATGACGGATAGCATAGTCATGGCATTGAGCGTAGAGGAAAATCAGATTTTCCGTCACTGACAAAACCATAAGTACGAGTGGTCCTAACTCCATTGTTTGGTCAAAGCAAGCTGAAAGCTTCAGGTACCTTAACTAGAAGTATGGCGAACTAGTTCATACTCACATTCTGACCATTTCATGGAAGACGAAGACTAGGCGGCTCTCTTGAATTTTCACGGCCCCCGCCCATAGGGGCTTGAAGAAATATATGGGCTGCATGATGCTTCCACGCAGAGCTGAATCCGGCCCGCACACTAGTACTGGTAAACCGCTTAGAGGATCTAATAGAAATCAAAAATGAGTTCCTTTAAGAGCAATGAAAACATTTATAAGAAAGAAGATGGGTCATCCTACGTAGTTTCGGCTAATGAAAAGTAGAAGTAAAACAAAGATCAGGAATTGATACAATTAACTTACTCCACCCATAAAAGACACCAAAGGGAAAGAAATACAAACATTAAGCGACCAGACCATAATGGAAACCTAAACAAAGGAAGGCCATAAGGACGGTTACTTTCCCACAAAATGGCCATATGGCCATCCAAAACCAAAAGACACAAGTGATACACACAGTAAGTAACAAACAACAACATAAATAAATCGCCACAGAAGAGCCGCCTTGGAACGGTCAGTGGAAGATTTCCACTGGGGGGCTTAAATCGATTTTACGTGGCCACAATCCTCGCCCTTACTTCCGTCGCGATTTAGACAAATAATTTGTTCAGTCCGCATGAAGGCCTCCTAACTCATCAGTGCAACATCTCCGTGAACACAAAAATCAAAGAACCACAGAGGTGAGACAACGGTGAGGACTCGACAGCAAGAAACCACTGAAATGCTGGAGCAAAAGAAAACCAACAGTTAGACTCCGATGAGCCCGACCAGAGACAGAGCATCAGGCACCAACCAACATTATCTCTCTAATTCTCAATAAGCCTTTACGTTGGAGCCGTCATAGAATCTGAGGCCTGACCCACCGGCGTGCAATTAAAGAGGGAAGCAAAGTTGCCAACCGTGATTGGGTTAACTACCATGCATGCAGTCTGTCGTATAATACCCATGTTGTACCCAATCTTTTTATATCGAAGAATGTTTTTACGAAATTGGGTGCTGAAGTCATTGCGGTTATATATTTTTCTGAATTTATATACTAAGTCACCATAAAATTCGAGTTCCGAAAGACCTTGTTGCAGAAGAGATTTAAGTCCAATATTGAATTTTGAAATTAAATCAGAGTGACGTCTATAAAATTTTGAAAAGGCTTTGCGTAGTTTATGGTACCGATAACCCTGATTAACGAGTTGAAGCCTCATCAGTGACCCTGTAATGATCCGGCAAAGAAAGCCAGAGGAAACATACTGCAATTTTGAGAATTTCGAATAGGCAGTCGATTTAAAGACTGATATAAATCAAAATGGGGTCCAAATAATAAAAAACCTGTCTAGAATGTGAGTCTAAACCAATAATTTATTTCTGATTTCTCAGAATATTCACGCTGATCCCAAAGGACCAAAAGTAAAATATAAACTGCTCTATGGTTGATGTACGGGGAGACCTTTTACGGCCGCCACGCGGCACAACACCAGCTGCCGTGAAGGCAAATAAAAAAATGAGTTCCTTTAAGAGCAATGAAAACATTCATAAGAAAGAAGATGGGTCATACTACGTAGTTTCGGGTAATGAAGCCTCATCAGTGACCATGTAATGATCCGGCAAAGAAAGCCAGAGGAAACATACTGCAATTTTGAGAATTTCGAATAGGCAGTCGATTCAAAGACTGATATAAATCAAAGCCTGCCCAGGAACCGCGGTGCGAGGCGGACCGTCCATGCTAATAAACCCTATTGGTCTCAATGGGCACATGGCTTGAGATGTCATTTCATCTCAATGTCTGGTAAAAGTCCCACAAAATTGGAAACAACGTCTCCAAAATGACCTTTACAGTGTTGACGGGGACGTTAAACCTCAAATCAACCAACCAAATCTCTTGAATTCCCACATTCTGTTATTGTTAGGAGCAAATGTGAGGCAATTTTCTGCCTTGGTTAAACTGCATAGTAGTTACACAGTTTCATTGACCATTTCGAGATCGTAACATGATAATCTTTATGACCTACGCTTCATCTTGCAACAACATATCAATCATGGTTATGCGTTAATAGGTCCTTCAATAAAACATGGTGGAACACTTGAAATTTTATCAGTTTTTTTTTCTTTCGTTTAGTTCTAATTTACATATGGCGGGAACTACCCTCTAATCAGAATCCTGGTCAGTGAGTTGCTTAAATTGGTTTCTGACATTTTGTTAACAAATCACAGGCCTAGTTTACATATAGCGGGTGTTTCAATCTATTCGTCGTACCCATGAGCCCATATTAAAGTGTTTTTTAGGCCTCTACACGGGCACAAGCGCGGAATATTTCTTTAAATCACAACTCGTTAGGCATCTGCTATCAGTGATGGCATCTAAAATGGGCCCAGAAGATCTCGTTGACATTTAAGGTCCACATGGAGTTCAGTGGGGACACCCGTTGCTCCTTAATTGAAGCGTCAATGGGGGAATTTATACAGCATGACGTATACTGAATTTTGCAACTTTTTGCAAGAGGTGTAAGTTTCAGGCTCTGGGAGTTTCTTTCCTGGATTTGGAAAAGGAGTACATAGAACTTACAGAACGTAACTATCACAAAGTTGTGAGTCTTGTGGGAGCACTGACTCATTGAGAATTAATATCAAAGTAACGGAGGGTACCTCGCCAAGGTAGGTCTTTAATACATGTACTTAAAACCAGATACAAGAGATGCAAAAATCTCTCTCAGGATTATACGTAAGCGGTTAACCAGTGCGCCAAAAACTGGCAACTGCTCTTCTTGAATCATCGGAATGGAGAGAATGACCGTAGAAAAGATTCCATGATCAATCTCCACGACACCAGCAGGTATCAAACCCGCGTCGTCCTGATAACCAGTCAGTTTGATTTTGTTTGTTTGATTTGAGATTTAACGTCCCCGTCAACACTGTAAAGGTCATTTTGGAGACGTTGCTTCCAATTTTGTGGGACTTTTACCCGACATTGAGATGAAATGACATCTCAAGCCCTGTCGCCCCATGAAACCAATAGGGTTTATTAGCATGGACGGTCCGCCTCGCACCGCGGTTCCTGGACAGGCTTAGATCCTCTGAGCGGTTTACCAGTACTAGTGTGTGGGCCGGATTCAGCTCTACGTGGAAGCATCATGCAGCCCATATATTTCTTCAAGCCCCTATGGGTGATCACTAGTCAGACGCGCATCCGACTGAGCTAACGAAGCCGGACGTTAAGTGTTGGCTACTCGATCATGAGTGTAACTTTACCGAATTCAGTGCGACAGATGTGCATTCGTGTGTGTTGCTAGACACAAAAATTATGAAAAGCAAAATAGATGTGAAGCCTAAATGAGAACGTGTGAACTAAAATATCTATATGGACCAAATCCCGCTAAAATGCATGCCACATTTTTACCTCTTGGATATTTTTGTTCTGCTTTTACAGACCTTTTAAAATCATTTCACATATCGGGGCGATCCTTAATCAGAGTCGGGCGAAAACTGGAGTACTCGGAGAAAAAACACCTGACCTTCCGTTGCAGAACTTGGCGTTTCACATGTGATCCGAGTGGGGCTGGAATCACAGCGAATAGAGACCCAAAGATTAAGAGTCAGCGCCCTTACCCATCAAGCCAGGAAGGCCCGGTTAATCACTTGGGCATAGTGTTTGTTTGTTTGATTTGAGGTTTAACGTCCCCGTCAACACTGTAAAGGTCATTTTGGAGACGTTGATTCCGATTTTGTGGGACTTAAACCCGACATTGAGATGAAATGACAAATCACGCCCTACCGGCCATAGAAACCGCTAGGGTTTAAGGAGCGGTCCGACTCGCATCACTTTTCCTGGGCAGGCTAAAACCTTAGCTGTTTACCAGTACTCAAGTTCGGTCGGTTACAGCTCTGCGCGGAAGCACTGTGCAGCCCAATCTATTTCTCCAGGCCCCGATAGTGTCATTGTTTATATCTGCTATCCAGCACAATCTGAAGATGGACCTCTGTTTACCGCAGTCATAATAGCATACTGAAGGTTGTCTTTAACCGCAGCTCGAAGTTCGCTTGTGTGAAGAAGTTTTTTGATGTACTGAAAACACAATTCCACAGGGTTTAATGTGGGCGCGAAAACGGGCGTGAACACGTATTCAGTTCCTGCTTCCTCCAACATTACAACCATAATCTGTCCGACTCGGAACAGTCCCACAATATTGGAAACAACGTCTCAAAAATGGCCTACACAGTGTTGAAGGGGACGTTAAACCTCCAAACAAAAAAGGTGTATAGCACAGTTGTCTTTTCTAACCAGGTCCTCTGGATTTAAACACATATTTCCATTATTGTCATATGAATGCACGGCCTCTTAAAAAAAATCAAAAACCGTATCTGTATTGCTGGCCTCATCCACAATATTTGCGGGGTTGGGGTGGCACCGGGCTTAATAAAATAGATGGGCTGCATGATGCTTCCACGCAGAGCTAAAACCGACTGCAAACGAGTACTGGAACAGCTTAGAGGATCTAAGCCTGTCAAGACAAAGTGATGCTAGTTGGACCGTCCATGCATGTACACCCTCTTAGTTTCATTGGGTGGCAGGTCTTGAGATGTCATTCCATCTCAATGTCGAGGTAAAAGTCACACAAAATTGAAAGCAACGTTTCAGAATGACCTACATAGTGTTGACGGGGACGATTAACCTCAAATCAAACAACATTTGCGTATGAAATACCGTATACTCCAATAAGCAAACTGAGTTTTCTGCCCGCGGAGAAATTCAACGGCTAATTCCCCCCTTTGTCCATAATACGTGGTGACAACAAGCGACCGGTCCCGCCCATAGGGGCTTGAAGAAATATATGGGCTGCATTATGCTTCCACGCAGAGCTGAATCCGGCCCGCACACTAGTACTGGTAAACCACTTAGAGGATCTAAGCCTGTCCAGGAACCGCGGTGCGAGGTGGACCATCTATGCTAATAAACCCTATTGGTTTCATTGGGCGACAGGGCTTGAGATGTCATTTCATCTCAATGTCGGGTAAAAGTCCCACAAAATTGGAAGCAACGTCTCCAAAATGACCTTTACAGTGTTGACGGGGACGTTAAACCTCAAATCAAACAAGACAACAAGCGACAGTCCGCCCCGCCCATCGGGGCTTGGAGAAAAAAAATGGACTGTGTGATGCTGTCACGCAGAGGTAAAACTGACCACACATGAGTACTGGTAAACCGCTTGGAAGGACTGAGCCTGTCCAGGCCAGACCGCCCAATGCATGTAAGCCTTTGGTATCATTGGGCGACTTGAGTTGTCATTTCATCTTAGTGTCGGGCAAAAGTCTCACATATTTAGAAGCAACGTCCCCAAAATGACATAAATAGTGTTGACGGGGACGTTAAACCTCAAATCAATCAATCAACAAGCTGGAGGGTCGTCAAAATAAAGGCTGATGCTGTGGAGAACGTCAATGAAAAACTTGCGTGAAACGAAACGGACTATAGACAATCATCGGTGACGCTCTTGCACAAAACTACTTCTGATTGGTTATTATGCTTGAACAGTATGACGCAGTTATAAACAATCTGTGATTACGCGAGCCCAATAGATTGACACTTGTACGACTGTTTTGCTAGATCTTTTCGCAATCGATAATATTTAAGAGTTTTCTAAGACAACTTGCATGGAAGTGGTTCAGTCGTTTGGCATGCCGTTGGTAAACAATCCATGTTTCGCATGCATACAATAGTGTTGGCAGCACCACAGCTCTGTAGACTTTCAACTTTGTATCAAGCTTGATTCTACCTAAATCCCAAACACAACCACGTTGTCGGGCAAATGCTGCAATGACTTTGGCAATACAGACATTGACGTCATCATCAATATGCACAACTCTTGACAATGTGCTTCCAAGGTAGGTGAACTTGTCTACCACTTGCAATCTTTGACCTTTCACTGTGATGGTGGGCTCTTTGAAAGGTTAGTCTTTCTGATGCTGATTGTGAGGTCATAGCTGTCACATGAGTCAGATACTTGATCTATACCTTTTTGCATCTTCTAATCTGTTGGGGCACCCTTTGCTATGTCGTCAGCAAAGAGGAACTCATCTAGCATCTCTGTCTGCATCTTAGATTTGGCTAAGAATATGTAAATATGTAAAACGGAAGTGAAGACATTCATCTTAACAAGTCCATGAAATGTATACCCCTCTAAACCCCAATATTTATAGAAAAAAACTGCGGTTTACAGGGGCACATATTATTTTGCTTATTTCTGCTTAAAGACATAGGGTGTGGGTACTCGTTAGAACCGCCTCAGTGAGGCGGTTCTAACGAGCACCCACAGCCTATGTTTGAAGTATAAATAAGGAAAATATCATAAATTTTCATCGGAAAACTAGCAATTTTGGAGATAAGAAAGAATGCACTATGTCACATGGGTGTTATTGTAATGGATCAGGAATCGATACGATTACCCCACATCTCCATGCCAAGACACCAAAAGAAAAAAAAAAAAAACATAAAATAACTTCACTATAATGAAAACTTAACAAGCGGAAAGCCAAAAGGACATCCTTTCCAACAAAATAACTTCACTTTAACGAAAACTTAACAAGAGGAAAGCCAAAAGGACAGTTCCTTTCCAACAAAATAACTTAACTTTAACGAAAACTTAACAAGCGGAAAACCAAAAGGACAGTTCTTATAATAAAAATATTTAACTAGATGCCTGTGTTTTATATGCGAACTATCGGTCTAATAATAGCAACACATACAAATGGCATGCAAACACGAACCATATAACGAATCGCCTAAATTTTTTTTTTTTTTTTTTTTTTTTTTTCGTTTGTTGTTCCGGATGCGGGGCGGGCTTAAATCGCTAGAATCCTCTCCCTTGGTTCTATCATGGTTCAGACAAATAATTTGTTCAGTCTGCATTAGGGCTGCAACGATACAGTTACCTCACGATACGATACATATCGCGATATTTGTGTCACGATACGATACGTATGGCGATACACTTTCTGGCATGAAACAGAACCATTAAGCAAAGAAATTCCTTAAAATCAGCTGTAAGCAATATTCAGATATAATTCTTTGGTAGAAATTAACTGTAATTTACATGAACAATGGCAATAAAAGTGAAAATAGTAACATATTTGTAATGTATTGTCACAAATTTATGCAAAACCAGCAAAGGTTTACATCATTACTCTGTTTGCTGTATCGTAAGTGTCTCGCCAAACTGCTTCACGATACGATACGCGTATCGTCAGCAGATGTATCGCGATTACGATACGATTCATGAATCGTTGCACCTCTAGTCCGTATGAAGTTCACATCTGGCCCTGACCTGAAGAAGGAACAACAGACTATTCAAGCATGGAGTTGTAAGTGGCAAAACTTAGCTGAACTGCATTTGCCTCAGATAATGGTGTCGCAGCTCACCTCAGATCTCAACTAAGGTGGGCTATATTGGGTCCATTGTAATGTCATATTCCCGTTGTGTTGGGCGTGCCTAGTAAACACCGTTAAAAATTGCGCCTGTAAATTTATTAATGATCGTAATTAAATCTCATTAAAAGGAGCTGGCAGGTGCCGTATAACATCACTTGCAGGTACAGTGACATTCCGCTAATAAGACCACCTAAAATTAAGACTAATTCTGCTTTCAAAAGCTTATTCTGAAGGGTGCACTTCATATGTCTTTGTGTTTTCTGGCCACAGTGTCCTCTGGCCAGGGACCACCTTTGGGACTGTTCAAAAGTGGTCTTAAGACCACTTTTGAACAGTCCCAAAGGTGGTCAAAAGTGGTCTTTTACCACTTTTGAACAGTCCCAAAGGTGGTCTTAATAGAGGAATTTTACTGTGTTTCGGTGCACTCAGTTAAACTTTTACATCACCAGATAAAAAGAATTAAAATGTTTTGAATATGTTAATATAAATTTATGCTAGTTTTGCGTTTTGCATTCATATGTTAACGTTTTAAATGAGCTCCTTTCAAAAAGTGTTCGATGGGAATGCCTTTAATGTGCCAACCAAGTTAACCGAAATCCCCCCACCACACCCAACAAAAAAAAAAACAATGTTTTTAAACTTCCAGCAGATTTTGCAACGATGTTGATTTTAATTTTCCCTTTTCTGAATGTCGACGGCCCTCGGCTCTACCTCCAATAGGGTGTACACATCTCAGTCAACTTTGCTCGGTTCTCAGATCAGCCATTATAAGTTGTGACTAAAAGTCTGTCGGTATCCAAATGTCGGTGTTATCGTTGACACTAATTTGATTGTTAAATATACACTCCAACACCTTTGGGACCATGATATAGAGGATATTTGATTTTTTCAGTGTAAGATCGAATTTTATTTCATCGAATGAACACCAAAACTGTTATTTTCACGAGTGGCGTAGCCACGAGTGAAAATAGCAGTTTTGGTGTTCATGAGTGAAATAAAATTTGATCTTGCACTGAAAAATTCAAATTTTCTGTTTCTTACATGCTTCAAAAGGCAATATTTAGCGTCTTTAATGGTGTCGCTCACATTCGGAGAAAATTATCTTTGTTCCTGTTCGTTTCGCGTCAATTTAGTGGTGTCCATCGTGTTTAGTGGGTATACTATTGGGTGTAAACTGAAATTTGCACCTGAGAAATGGCCTGGGATGGAATTATTATGAATGATTAATGAAATAATTGAGAGAGTAGTTTTCCAAAGAAGTTGCTGGCAAGTCTAACGTCGCGCGACAAAAGACGTGACGTCAGCGTCATAAATGACGTCAGTAACGTCCCCGTCACACATGAACGGGCTATGCGTCAATTAGAACACATTTCAGTATTGTTCAGTTATCTGACAAAGATAAAATTGAAATTAGAGTTAGGTTTGAAGAAAAAAGTAGTCCCAAACAGTGAAAAATAAAAAATCGTATTTTCACTGTTTGAAACAGTGAAAATATCGATTTATATTTCACTGATAAATCTCTATCATTCATTGAAAAGCATGTAAGAAAATGATTTGTTCGAGACAGGGGTGGTTCGAGTCACTGACGGGATTCCTAAAAGGGGGCATAAGTCTGACCAGGCAAAGTGGTGCGAGTCCGAGCGTCCATGCATATAAACCCTATTGGTTTCATTGGGATGTCATTCCATCTCAAAGTCGGGTAGAAGTCCCAAAGAAGTCATCTCTCCAATATTATCTTAATAGTGTTGACGGGGACGTTAAACCTCAAATCAAACAAATACCCTCCCATCCTATCCGCTATGTGTATTAGTAAGTGGAATGGTCTTTTAACCAATGTTAGTGCTTTGAAGTAGTGGGTCCATTGCAAAAAAATATGTAAATAAATAATGTAATCTCCTTCTAGTCCTTATTCGAGACTAGTGGTCTTATTCACAGGGACCAGTTTCAAGCTTTTAGAAAGGAAAGATATACTATACTATAATAATATCTACACGTGTGACAAGAGTTTTGACTTGTGTGTTACAAACTGCCAGAGATTCACAACTTCATTCACGATTGGTCATATTTTCCCGATGGTGCCCTTGTCTATATTATTATTGTATAGTATATCTTTCCTATCTAAAAGCTTGAAACTGGTCCCTGTGGTCTTATTCAGATTACTTTCATTTTTGTACAGTAAAATTCCTATATTAAGACTACCTCTTGGGCGTTTCAAAAGTGGTTTTTAAGACCACTTTTGAACCGTCCCAAAAGTTGTCTCTTTTTAAAGGACCCCGGGTATAATAAATATAAGAAAAAAAACAGCTTAAACCTGTTAAGTGTAATTAGTCTAATTTTCGCTAATTTCACTGCATTTCGTGTATTTATGTAACATGTCTCTGAATCAATCTGTCCTGTTTTACATACATTTCCTTTTTACCTATGTCTGGTATAAATGCATCAGTCACTATTTTTTATGCAGTAAATTATTGCCTTCTTTTAATTTTCTTGGTACAAAGGTGCATAAAAACTCCATACCGCACTTACTGATCATCCGGGCACATTGCTGCATGCAATGATATATGGCTGTCGCGTAGTAATATGCAAATCGCGGTACAGTGTCACCTGGTGTTCAGCATCCCTTAACCCATTTAGTACCAGAAACCCCAAAACGGGTACCCTGTGCAGGCCCAGATCAGACGCCGCAGAACGCGGCGTCTGATCAGGGCCTACACTGTTTGCAAAAGTTCAGCCATTTTCCAAATAAATTTTGAAGAAAACACAACCTGACACACCTCAATTTTGAAATGGACTCCTGCTATATACAAGGAGGAAGATTCCATTTGGTACAAAATGGGTTAACCTTAAGGCGCAAATAACCACTGAATCAGACCATATGTAGAGCATCTGAGTATTTTTTCAGAGAAAATGGCGCTTGACATTTCGCGCGAATCGCCGTCTGCTCACAAACGATTAATGTTAGTTGCCGATTCATAGTTTCTCTGAAAAAAAAAAAAAACAACCAAACAAAAAACACAAACATTAAAATGTAGTCTGCTGCTGAAAAAATGTCGTCTTTGCTGAATAGTTTTGTTTGGCGTTTTCAGGTAAACATATTGGACATGGTGTGAATCGTATGACTTTACACCGGGAGTTGGACAATTAACGGTACCTTTCACACATCAATTTGTTTGCAGGTTGATTTATGCATCTTTATGGGTGTTAAACGGCGTTTTCATTGTCATTCGAAATGATGTAGTTAGTAACTTTAGACAGTCTCTGCAGGGACCCCGTGGTCGGGACAACCCATTTTTGCAAATGAAACACGCAACGCTGCAGGGACTCAATGTAAGTGACAGTTTATCGCGGCACTTTTATGTCCGCGCCAGACTAATTTTTTTTGAACGATAACTTCTGTTTGGGTTTCAAAGTGCTCAACACATCCACAAAATCAAAACAGAATACCAAAGATACATTTCTTTCGCAGCAACATCATTCCATTTACCCTACCTACTATTTTCAAATACAAAAAAGAACAACAAAAAAAAAAAAAAAAACATGACTCCACCTCACTTTGACAGATCCTGTAATATTACTTCCAAACCACCAGTACTTGACACCTAAAGAAATTAACAGAACAGAAAGCTATACCACAACCACAAGAAAAGTGTTATGGACCGCAATGCCTCCCTTCTGTTATCTACATGCATAGCGTATAGGTTTATCATCTGGGAGTCGACTCTTTGGCTCAGCGGTTAGAGCACTGGTCTATCACCGAGTGACCCGGGTTCGGATTCCACCGTAGGCGGGGATTTTTTCAGGCTATGCTTCTTTCCTTTGTTACGACTTTCATGCCGTAAGAACAGCCACTATTCAATGCCAAAGCCACCTTCTTTAATTTACATATTATGCCGCTGCAGCATCCAGACAGCTAGAATGCCAGTTTCGTAAGTACAGATACTCGGCAAACAAGCCCGCAGAGCCCCCCCCCCCCCCCCCCCCCACACACACACACACACACACAAAGAAATCCACACATCATAATCTCTATGAGAAACCATGCCATTATTGACTCTACCACATGTACATGTACTATAATATTTTGAAAAAGGTCCACCCTCAAATGCGATTGCGAAACTAACCCCTGATGACCAATGTTCGGGACCACGCACTGTGAAGATCCATGACAAGTGAAAATGGTACTTATCGCAATAGCGAACAGTGTAGGCTCAGACAAGACTGTGCATATCTCGTCTGACCCTTCTCTGTTAATATACAAAAATAGTCTACCTGTATCCAGCCGATCTTTAATCAGAGGTGGGTGAAAATCGATTACCTGGAGAAAAAAACACCTCTAGCCTTTACAGTTATAGTCATTTACCTTTCAATTATTTGTCAGTTATTAGAGACTCGCATTACTTTAAAAGAACAGTCATTATTATCTTGGATAACACACCACTTTTTCTACTTATTTTTCCTCTTTGCCTTGTAATGGCTTTAATCGACTTTTCATTTTGCCAGTGTAAGGGACATAACCCAGTTTTATCCGCTTAAGACCATGCATTTCAATGACTTTTTGAATAATTCATTTTCTATTCATGAAACAAAACAGTTCATCATTACAAAAGGAGTGTGTGGTGCGTTCGTGCGTGCGCGCACGCGTTCGTGCGTACATGTGTGCTGTATAAGAGTTTTATTAATCAGAACTAACGAGTTCAATTTGTGAAATAAAACGTACATATCAGGTTGTTCAAACAAGAAAAAGAAGAAAAATGATTATTCTCCTGTCGGTGGGGACAGTGGACAAAGCTTAGGCCTGGGGTCACATGGAATGAGCCACGTCATGAGAAAGCCTGTTTATGCCCTTTGTGAACAACAAATGTGCAGGTAAGCCTGCACGTGCGCACTGATCAGAACCTTCGTGTTCTCCGCTTATACAGTACAATACCTATTGTTACGAACTTTATTTAGAAAATTCCGGTCATATACAGTAGAATTCCGCTATTAAGACACAAACTTTGCTTTTATAAGCATATCTAGAAGATTTAAGGTAAATTTTCTTTGTGTTTTCCACATCCAGTGTACTCTTGTATGAGACCACCTTTGGGACTGTTCAAAAGTGGTCTTAAAGACCACTTTTGAACAGTCCCAAAGGTGGTCTTAATACAGGAATGTTACTGTACATGACATCGAGCTGAATTTCAATAGAAATATCAAAATATGGCAAAACATTTTCACAGAATATACACGTTTTGTTTGTTTGTTTTGTAGTTTAAAGTCCCCGTCAACACTATTTTGGTCATTTTGGACACGTTGCTTCCAATTTTGTGGGACTTTTACCCGACATTGAGATGAAATGACATCTCAACTCCTGCCGCCCAATGAAACCATTGAACGGTCCGACTCGCTTAATACTATAGCTCTGGTATATACATGTGTTTCTAAAATTTCAATGTGTAGCTGGGCAGGCTGGTTTGTGTCTTACCTGGTAGAAAATCACGGAAACAGGTCTTCCTGTGATGGGCCACATATTTTCTCTCCCTTAGATGCATCTTAAGAGGAAATGATACACCTTCATGGGAGGCAACGCCTGCAAACGCATTTTTATCTCCCATGTCAATAGGGGTAAACTCTTAAGGGAAAGAATTTGCTCCTGGGGAGCAAATCTTTCCTTTAAGAGCATACCCCTTTTTCAGTGGGACAGGGCTTATAGTAAAGCAAACACGACGTCCCGAAAGTTGTCTCCCTTTGGCGAAAAAATCTGACAGGTTTTCCCATTCCCCTTAATTACATATTCCATGGGCCTCCATGACCTGGTGGTTAAACAATAGGTCTGTCACTGCTGTGTGCTCGAGCCTTGCTCGGATCAAAGATTACAAAGTCAAGTGATTTTCTCCTGGTATACCTCTGATTGACAATCGGCAATTTTGGGTAATTCTGTGTCGTCTCCCATAGAAAGGGAGAAAAGAGACAGTAGAAGGGAGAATGAGGAAAATGACTGGAAGAACAGAAACTGAAGAAATCGCCCTCTACTCTTTCCTGCTGCAAGGACAAAGACAGCTGTAAGCCAATATCATCTGGACGCCCCAGCGACGCAAGATACAGGGTGTATATGGCACTTCTCCTCACCCGAACACCCCTAATGGGCCTTCAATTGCCTCTCGACCAATCAAAGAGCAAAAAGCAAAGATCCTGATCATGCAGACTGGTTAATACATAAGCTAATATAAATCTTTGTTGGTAACAGAGATATCATTTCAAAGTTCTACCAATGTTGTTTTTGTTTGTTTGATTTGAGACTTAACGTCCCCGTCAACACTGTATAGGTCAGTTTGGAGACGTTGCTTTCAATTTTTATGGGACATCTACCCGACATTGAGATGAAATGACATCTCAAGCTGTGCCACCCTTTGAAACCAATAGGGTTTATATGCATGGACGGTCCGACTCGCACCACATTTCCTGGGCAGGCTTTCCATTGATAACCAATCTGAAATTATTGAAGCTTTTAGCTCTACTTCTAGATATTTAGATGATTTATTAAATATTGATAATACGTATTTTGATGGTTTGATCAGTCAGATTTACCCCCTAGAACTTCAGTTAAATAAAACAAATTCTTCTGATACCGAGGCCCCGTTTTTGGATTTACATCTATCTATTGTAGATGGATTTGTTTCGTGCAAAATTTATGATAAACGCGATGACTTTGATTTTGAGATTGTAAATTTTCCTTTTTTGGATGGTGATGTTACTCGTGCACCATCCTATGGCGTTTATATTTCGCAATTAATTCGATTTGCTAGAGTGTGTAGTCATGTAACTGACTTCAACACTCGTAATAAATTATTAACGGCTAAACTCCTTAATCAGGGTTATCGGTACCATAAACTACGCAAAGCCTTTTCAAAATTTTATAGACGCCATTCTGATTTAATTTCAAAATTCAATATTGGACTTAAATCTCTTCTGCAACAAGGTCTATCGGAACCCGAATTTTATGGTGACTTAGTTTATAAATTCAAAAAAATATAAAACCGCAATGACTTCAGCACCCAATTTCGTAAAATCATTCTTCGATATAAAAAGATTGGGTACAACATGGATATTATACGACAGACTGCATGCATGGTAGTTAACCCAATCACGGTTGGCAACTTTGCTTCCCTCTTTAATTGCACGCCGGTGGGTCAGGCCTCAGATTCTATGACGGCTCCAACGTAAAGGCTTATTGATAATTAGAGAGATAATGTTGGTTGGTGCCTGATGCTCTGTCTCTGGTCGGGCTCATCGGAGTCTAACTGTTGGTTTTCTTTTGCTCCAGCATTTCAGTGGTTTCTTGCTGTCGAGTCCTCACCGTTGTCTCACCTCTGTGGTTCTTTGATTTTTGTGTTCACGGAGATGTTGCACTGATGAGTTAGGAGGCCTTCATGCGGACTGAACAAATTATTTGTCTAAATCGCGACGGAAGTAAGGGCGAGGATTGTGGCCACGTAAAATCGATTTAAGCCCCCAGTGGAAATCTTCCACTGACCGTTCCAAGGCGGCTCTTCTGTGGCGATTTATTTATGTTGTTTGTTACTTACTGTGTGTATCACTTGTGTCTTTTAATTTTGGATGGCCATATGGCCATTTTGTGGGAAAGTAACTGTCCTTATGGCCTTCCTTTGTTTAGATTTCCATTATGGTCTGGTCGCTTAATGTTTGTATTTCTTTCCCTTTGGTGTCTTTTATGGGTGGGGTAAGTTAATTGTATCAATTCCTGATCTTTGTTTTACTTCTACTTAGAACCTCTAAGCGGTTTACCAGGACTCCTGTGAGATCGGTCTCAGCTCTGCATGGAAGCATCATGCAGCCAAATCGATTTCTTCAAGCCCCGATGGGCGGGGGCCGCCTCCAATGTTGTATACTGAATAAATGAATAATATATACCGTAATGGTTAAGCATTGGGACATTCAGATAAGCCAAAGCAACAATGCAGAACCAGACATGACTGCCGATCAGTGTCTTCCACTGACCAGGGCCTGAACTGTTTGCTGACAGAATTTTCCTTCAAAAATAAATTAAAAACGAAAAAAGTAGGCCTGAAACCCCTTATATGTCAAATGGACTTGTCCAACATATAGCAATGGAAGAGTCCACTAGTATAGACTGGGTTTAACTGACCAACTCAGTATGACCTAAATATTGAAGACTGGGCCATAAACACGCAACAAACCTATGCAATGTACAAACTGCTTAACTCCAGATAAGGGGGACTTATGAGGATAATAAAGGGGTGAGTTTCATTGTTTCTTGTTGTTGGTACTTGACGATGCAATTTTAACAAGTGCACACAACATACAAAACTTTTTTGAGATATAAAAAATGTCTCCAACTTATTCTCATGACTCCTCCTAATCTGGAGCTACCTATTGATCATTTGATTGGGGTATTTTGGTCAGGAGGCACAATAGGCATCTTTTGTGTTTTCTTTATTCCTTTTTGTACCAAATGGAATCTACTCCTTGTATATAGCAGGAGTCCATTTCAAAATTTAGACCGGCCCCCGCCCATAGGAGCTTAAAGAAATATATGGGCTGCATGTTGCTTCCACACAGAGCTGAATCCGGCCCGCACACTAGTACTGGTAAACCGCTTAGAGGATCTAAACCTGTCCAGGAACCGCGGTGCGAGGCGGACCGTCCATGCTAATAAACCCTATTTGTTTCATTGGGCGACAGGGCTTGAGATGTCATTTCATCTCAATGTCGGGTAAAAGTCCCACAAAATTGGAAGCAACGTCTCCAAAATGACCTTTACAGTGTTGACGGAGACGTTAAACCTCAAATCAACTAAAACAAAATTTCAAATTTTAGGGTTGTGTTTTCTTCAAAATTTATTTGGAAAATGGCTAAACTTTTAGCAAACAATGGAGGCCCTGATCAGACGCCGCCTTCTGCAGCGTCTGATCTGGGCCTGCACTGTTTGCCTGGGTACCCATTTTGGGGGTTTCTGGTACTAAATGGGTTAAAAGAAAGGTATGACGTGTGTATTCATTAGAATCCGTTCATTAAAAGTACAATTTTAAAGTTCGGACGGTTTATGGTCTTGGATAGACTGATTAAGGGAATTCAAATGTGTACAAACAATATTCATTATCTTGATTTATTTAACAAGAGGGCCCAATGGCCCTATATCGCTCACCTGTTTGGACCCCAGGGGCACGATTGGCAGGAATTATGTAGGTGACCACTTGCCGTCGCTACATGCTAAATATCTAAGCTCTTGGCCCTGTGGTTTCAGAGAAGAAGATTTTTGAAGCTTTTTCCATTACGAGTCTTTGAGAGCAAAGGGGCCCCATGGTGTGGCCCATTTGAAACCCAGGGGCATGATTGGCAGGAATTATGTAGGTGACCACTTGCTGTTGCTACATGCTAAATATCTAAGCTCTGGGCCCTGTGGTTTCAGAGAATATTTTTGACAAAAAAATCCATTCATTGGTCTATGGGAGCTAAGGGGCCCCGGGGTGTGGCTCATTTGGACCCCAGGGGCATGATTGGCAGGAATTATGTAGGTGACCACTTGCCGTTGCTACATGCTAAATATGTAAGCTCTGGGCCCTGTGGTTTCAGAGAAGAAGATTTTTGAAGCTTTTTTTTCCATTATGAGTCTATGGGAGCTAATGGGCCCCGGAGCGTGGCCCATTTGGACCCCAGGGCCATGATTGGCAGGATTTATGTAGGTGACCACTTGCCGTTGCTACATGCTAAATATCTAAGCTCTGGGCCCTGTGGTTTCAGAGAAGAAGATTTTTGAAGCTTTTTTCCATTATGAGTCTAAAGGAGCTAAGGGGCCCGGGACGTGGCCAATTTAGACCCCAGGGGCATGATTGGCAGGAATTATGTAGGTGACCACTTGCGGTTGCTACGTGCTAAATATCAAAGCTCTGGGCCCTGTGGTTTCAGAGAAGAAGATTTTTGAAGCATTTTTCCATTATGAGTCTATTGGAGCAAAGGGGCCCCGGGGCGTGGCCCATTTGGAACCCAGGAGCATGATTGGCAGGAATTATGTAGGTGACCAATTGCTGTTGCTACATGCTAAATATCTAAGCTCTGGGCCCTGTGGTTTCAGAAAAGAAGATTTTTGAAGCTTTTTTTTCCATTATGAGTCTATGGGAGCTAAGGGGGCCCTGGGGCGTGGCTCATTTGGACCCCAGGGGCAGGATTTATGTAGCTGACCAATTGCTGTTGCTACATGCTAAATATCTAAGCTCTGGGCCCTGTGGTTGCAGAGAAGAAGATTTCTGAAGCTGTTTTTCCATTATGAGTCTATGGGAGCTAAGGGCCCCCGGGGTGTGGCCAATATGGACCCCAGGGGCATGATTGGCAGGAATTATGTAGGTGACCACTTGCCGTTACTACATGCAAAATACCTAAGCTCTGGGCCCTGTGGTTTCAGAGAAGAAGAACTTTTTTCCATTATGAGTCTATGGGAGCGAAGCGGCCCCGGGGCGTGGCCCATTTGGAATCCAGGAGCATGATTGGTAGGAATTATGTAGGGGAACACTTGCCGTTGCTACATGCTAAATATCTAAGCTCTGGGCCCTGTGGTTTCAGAGAAGATTTTTGATTTTTTTTTTTTTTTCCATTATGAGTCTATGGGAGCTAAGGGGCCCCGGGGTATGGCCCATTTGGATCCCAAGGGCATGATTGGAGAAGAAGATTTTTTGAAACTTTTTCCATTATGAGTCTATAGGAGCTAAGGGGCCCCGGGGCGTGGCCAATTTGGACCCCAGGGGCATGATTGGCAGGAATTATGAAGGTGACCACTTGCTGTTTCTACATGATAAATACCTAAACTCTGGGCCCTGTGGTTTCAGAGAAGACGATTTTCGAACCTTTTTTCCATTAGGAGTCTATGGGAGCGAAGGGACCCCAGGGCGGGGCCCATTTGGAACTCAGGGGCATGATTGGCAGGAATTATGTAGGTGACCATTTGCTGTTGCTACATGCTAAATATCTAAGCTCTGGGCCCTGTGGTTTCAAAGAAGATTTTTTAAGCTTTTTTTCCATTATGAATCTATAGGAGCTAAGGGGCCCCGGGGTGTGGCCAATTTGGACCCCAGGGGCATGATTGGCAGGATTTACGTAGGTGACCACTTAACATTGTTACAAGCTAAATATCTAAGCTCTGGGCCCTGTGGTTTCAGAGAAGAAGATTTTTTTTTTTAATTTTTCCCATTATAAGTCTATGGGAGCTAAATGTTGCCATGGCAACCAGAATTCAAATCTGATCAGCCCAAAAACCTTATGCAGCCTTTCCCCCTACCTGATGATGCTTCACATAAAATTTGATCAAGATTGGCGATGGGGTATTAGTTATATACTTATTTGAAATTGTTTACGGACGCACGGACGGACGCACGCACGACGGACGACGGACAAAATGTGATCACAAAAGCTCACCTTGTCACTACGTGACAGGTGAGCTAAAAAGAGCCGCGCAGTCGATGGCACGCCATCGCAAATCCCCACGCTTTCTCCACAGCAGAGCCAAGTATAACGTTGCTCTTGCATGCCCTCATCATGTACCAAACTTAGGTGCATTTGGTTCAGTAGTGTAAGAGGTGATAACGTGACGCATGGACAGGCCAGTGGACGGATGGAGGCATTCACGATATCTCCTAACTTTTTAACAAATTATGTCTCACCCGAAAAATTTTTTTTCGGAGAGACATATTGTTTTTCCCCCGGGCGTCTGTCTGTCTGTCCGTCTGTCACACATTAGTGTCCGCTCTTTAACTTGAAAACCGTTCGAGCTATCTTCACGAAACTTCAAATAAATATTAATCAGCATTAGACGACGTGCAGTGCGCAAGAACTATAACTCTCGCATTTATACTTTATGAATTATCTCCCTTGGAAGTTTGTCGGTATGTATATATGTATTGGCAAATCGTGTCCGGTCAATAACTTTCTTATTTTGAGATGGATTTTAAAATTACTTGGCAGATTATTAACAACCATGAGACGATATGTGGTGCGCATGAGGCAGGTCGGTACCTCTAAGGTCAAGGTCATACTTAGAGGTCAAAGGTCAAAAAAGGGGCCTTTTTTCGTGTTTTGGTCAATAACTTTCTTATTTTGAGATGGATTTTAAAATTACTTGGCAGAAATATTAACAACCATGAGACAGTGTGTGGTGCACATGAGGCAGGTCGGTATCTCAAAGGTCAAGGTCATACCTAGAGGTCAAATGTAAAAAAGGGCCTTCTTTCCGTGTTTGGTCAATAACTTTGTTTGAGATGGATTTCGAAATCACTTGGCAGAAATGTTAACAATATAAGACAATGTGTTGCGTGCATGACCCAAGTTTGTACCTCAATTATCAAGGTCGTACTAAGAGGTCAAAGGACAAAAAGGGGCCTTTTTAGTGTACCGTCAATAACTTTCTTATTCCTGGATAGATTGTGAAATTACTTGGCAGAAATGTTAACCATCATGAGACGATGTGGTGCACCCTAGACCCAGGTAGGTACCTCCAAGATCAAGGTCATACAAAGAGGTCAGAGGTAGAAAAAAAAGTTTGTTTTATTTGTGTCCAGTCAATAACTTTTATTTCTGGATGGACTTTATAAAGTAACCATGCAGAAATGTTCACCGTCATGAGACCATGAGTCATGTGCAAGACCAAGGTCCATACCTCCAATGTCAAGGTCATACCTAGAGATCAAAGGTAAAAAAGGGACAGTCAATAACTTCCTTATTCTTTGATGGATTATGAAATTACTTGGCAGAAATGTTAACCATCATGAGACGATTTCTGCGGCATCTGATCTGGGTCTGCACTGTTTGCCAAGGTATCCCTTTAGGGGTTTCCCACATTCAATGAGTTAACTAACCACACTTTTCCTAGGCAGGCTTATACATAAGCTGTTTACCAGAATGGCACATTCTTTTGCCAGAAACTAACAATTCCCTTACTTGTATCAGTGGAAAGGAGAGAATAACCACAGAAAAGACTTCATTCTCCATGAAAGAGTAAAGTGACCGAAATGATATTCAGGAAGCAAAGACAGAAGCCATCATGGTGGAGTGGTTATGCTTCTCTCCTTGTAAACCAGGGGTCGCAGAATCGATCCCTGGCTTCTCCAGACTTTCGAAAAAGTCTTTAAACAGAGGTTTAACAGAATGCATGCTTGCTAAAGGCAGGTTTTTTGGTTGACTTGAGGTTTAACGTCCCCGTCAACACTGTAAAGGTCATTTTGGAGACTTTGCTTCCAATTTTGTGGGACTTTTACCTGACATTGAGATGAAATGACATCTCAAGCCCTGCCGCTCGATGAAACCAATAGGGTTTATAAGCATGGACGGTCCAACACTCACACCGCTTTGCCTGGGCAGGCTTAGATCCTCTCAGCGGTTTACCAGTACTCGTGTGTGGGTCGGTTTCAGCATCATGCAGCCCATCTTTTTCTTCCGATGGGCGGGGGTAACCCGTCTCCGTATGACTAGCTGTTGGTGAGACATAAAACTCACTCACTCACTCAGGAAGCAAAGGAAACAAAGAGCTACTAATCTTCTGATGACATGTTTAATGACTGACTATGGTACATGTAACTATAAATCATGAAAATGCACCAGGGAAAGAAAAATAACTGAAACAAAAGTAAAAATAAATCTCGACCTTTGGCCATTATTTTATATATTAGACCTATCTACTGATGTAGTATATAGAGTATACTACATGTATAACAAATAAATAAATAATATGCAACTTAAAAACATAATCATTCCTTTTAAAGGGTGCCACACATTCACTGCAGCAGCAATTTTTCTAAACCCATAAAATGCCAATCACGACAATTGTCGTCTGCTTTGCCATCTGTCGGTTATCTTAAAAGTAATTTTTTGCAAAAAGTGTCAAGTTGTCAACCCAGATCAGACAGGAGCAGTCTGATCTCAGCCCACACTGTTTGCCTGTATGCAAAAATATTTTTAAAAAAGTTTGCAAAAAAATTCAGCAGACAACATAAGCAGACAACATTTTCAAATGTAGTTTTTCTCAGCATCTTGAGGGTTAGAACATGAAATAATGGATCGATTTATTTCTCCATAATTTTTTTTAACTTATTCTTATCAAGTTAATATCAACATCACGAAAACACACCTATATAATTTTGACCCCTTGAACCCCACTTTTATATAGTAAGACTGGGGTTTCCAGGGGTATACCTTATTTTTCTTATTTCAGCTCCAAAATATAGATCCATTATAATGGAAAGTGTTATAAAGAGGCTATTGTGTACTATTTTATCTGTAACTGAAGCCTACCTTTATGATCCTAAGTATTGGGACAGATAGGCCTAAGCAAACAGTGCAGACCCTGATCAGACTGCTCCTTCAGGAGCAGTCTGATCAGGGTCTACACTGTTTGCCATTCCATCTGCACCGTTTGGACTCCTTGCTGGAGCAGGAATAAGACTCTTTAAAATTTTAGGAGAATTACAGCAAGTCCTCAAGGTGTCCAAATTTTTAGGATTTTTACGGTAAAAGATTATAAGGATCATGACCATTTCTGGCTGTTATCTTTCAACAATGGTATATCCAAAATCATTATAATGAAAAGTGTTCTAAAAAGGTTGTGTACTATTTTATCTGTAACTGAAACCTTTATCCATTTTACAGATTTCCTGGAGAGAATGGGTTTATAAAGCAACATCACAGCATTTGTTCAGATCTCTGTATAGCAAAAAGATAACACATGGGAAAGACATCAGTGAACAAGTCTGTGAAATAAAGAACCCCCTAAACCCCACTTTATATATATAGAGAAAACTGGGGTTGATGGGGGTAAACATTATTTTCCTTATTTCTGCTCCAAGACATAGGTTGTGGGTACTCGTTAGAACCGCTTCAAGGAGGCGGTTCTAACGAGCACCCAAAACCTATGTTTGGAGTATAAATAAGAAAAATATCACAAATTTTCATCAGAAAAATTACCTTTTTTTGAGGTTTGAAAAATGCACTATATAACATGTATGTGTTAACGTAATAAGGTACAATAAAACGATAACAAAGACACTGGAATGATAGTACCAACAGAGAAGACACATAACCCAGGATAAGGAAAAGTAACTAGGATAATGCAGAGATAACTTTCCTTATTTCGTGTTGTTAGTACCATATTTATCCTATCTACAGTGAAAATTCTGCTATAAGACCACCTAAATTTAAGACTAAATCTGCTTTTAGAAACTTATTTAGTAGGTTGCAGTTATTCTTTTTTTGTGTTTTCTGTGTACGCTGTCCTCTGGTCAGTGACAGCCTTTGGAACTGTTAAAAAATGGTCTTAAAGACCACTTTTGAACAGTCCCAATGGTGGTCTTAATATAGGAATTTTACTGTATTCGGACAGTCAGGCCTGAGCAAACCGTGTAACCACAGATGAAATGCTACAGAACACAACATCTTATCATTGTCTACACTGTTTACCAATAATCCAGCTATTTTTAGATGCAGCAGCAGGTAGTGAATTGTAGGCCTCTCAGTGGCCCACTTTGAAAATACAGGTTTTTATCTAGGTTCTCCTCACTCAAAAAATAGGTTATTTACAGGTTTTTTTATAAAGAATATGTGTTAAAAGAATTTATTCCAGTCCAGACTCGCGTAAAGATTTAAAACCCTAGAAAAAAAATTCTGATGAATTTTTGCGCCATGGTTAAACAGCTACAGTTGATCTGAATTTTACGAAGTCTGAGCAAGCTAAGCCAGCGAGGAAAAAAATTACAATTTCTTGACACTTTTCAGCATTTTTTTGGATTGTGAAACAAATTTGTTAAAATTTTGGGAGAATTACAGCAAGTCCTCAAGGTGTCCAAATTTTTAGGATTTTTAAGGTATGCTTTATTGGAGAAATAAGACAATTATCTCAAAATTACATTCATTACTTCTCCCTAGCTGTAGCTATGGTTTCAAGTAAAATGTCACAATTGAAAATAAATACCACATGAAAAAGTTAATATCACACAAAGAATGAGCATTTACAAGACAAAAATGTATTTCAAGAAAATAAACCTAGTCCTGGTCGCATGTTAACCCTTATCCTGCTGAATAAATTAATTAAGCCACACCCATTTCTTACTATGAACCAATCAAATTACTTTAAATAATGTATTCATTGTTTTCACTAGCAATGTGCATTCTTCAGACGCCATCTGATCAGGATCTACACTGTCTGCAAAGGTCATGTTGTCATGTCTAGCAGGATAAGGATTAACCCATTTTGTACCAGGAACCCCTAAATGGGTACCCTGGCAAACAGTGCAGGCCCAGATCAGACTCTGCAGAACGCAGCATCTGATCAGGGCCTACACTGTTTGCAAAAAGTTATGCCATTTTACGAACAAATTTTGAAGAAAACACAGCCTGACACCCCTAAATTTTGAAATGGACTCCTGCTATATATAGAGAGGAAGTTTCCATTTGGTACAAAAAGGGTAAATGTTATTGTGACCAGTTTCTCTGCTTTGGATTTAACTGGCCCTGTCAAAACTTTTTGTTTTGTTTTGTTTGATTTGATGTTTAACATACCCGTCAACACTATCATTTTAGAGACATTGTTTCCAATTTTGTGGGGCCTTTTACCCGACATTGAGATGTAATGACATCTCAAGCCCTGTCGCCCAATGAAACCAATAGGGTTTATAAGCATGGACGGTCCGACTCCCACCGCTTTGCCTCGGCAGGCTTAGATCCTCTAAGTGGTCTACCAGTACTCGTGTGAGGTCGGATTTCAGCTCTGCGTGGAAGCATCATGCAGTCCATCTATTTCTTCAAGCCCCGATGGGCGGGGGCAATCAAGCTAGTCCAATTTTTCTCGTCAGGCTTAGCATTTCTATGTGGTTAGACAATTAAGTGAACAATCTTTTATCAGTTACCCACAATTAGGGCTGGCTAATCGGAGCTGAAAAGATAATCGATTATCTGTCCTGTCATTGCGATCGATAATCGATTAGTAATCGCTAAGGTTTTGGTCATGATTTAACCTGTCTGACTTTCTGTCTGAGCATGACTCTTACCATATGTTGCACTTTACCATATGTATATTTGAACAGACAGGCCTGAGCAAACAGTGTAGACCCAGATGAGACGCCGCATAATGCGGCGTCTCATCAGGGTCTGCACTGTTTGCCGCACATCCAGCTATTTTAGGCATGACTTTGGGTAGTAAATTGTACCTATCAAGTAACCGATTAAAAGGAAATCAGAAATGATAATCGTTTTCGTGGAATTTATCGATGGATTAATCGATTATACGATTAATCGTGTCAGCCTTACCCACAATTGCCTGTCTTAAGAAAGAGAATGTCCATAAAAAAATATTTCACGATCAGTCTCCTAAAATGAATTCTGCTGAACCACGACCTCATGACTAGCAATCCCCAACTCAGCCTAGCTGTATGAGTCAAAAAACTTGCCCACATGCACATTATTTTATAATTCTACTATGCAGAACAGGATTTTTTTTTCTTGAAATGCACTGGAGTTTATTACATTATTGGCCATTAAGCAACAAACCTCATCAGAAATCTGCCTAAATGAAAACATTCAGCTTGCACATCAACATAGCCCAATTCCAACAGACAGTATGAAATAAACTAATTCCAACTGACAGTATGTAACGTAAGTTACTATGCAAATACATGTGTACAGTACACCACAACTTCATTATAACACGGTTTGTTTTAACATGGTTTGGATATAGCACTGTTTCAAGATGGATCCCAAAATTGTATTGATTATATAGACAAATATAATATATACAAATTTGTGTGGATATAACACAGTTGTTTAACTAATATGGTTTCTGCTTTGGACCCTGTTAATAGTGTTATAATGAGGTTGTGGTGTATGTTACATTAGATACTGTGTGAACACAATATGTTACATTAGATACTATGCAAATACAGTATGTTACATACGTTACTATGTGAACAAAGTATGTTACATACGTTACTAGTATCTTACATATGTTACTTTGTGAACACAGTATGTTACTATGTGAACACAGTATTTTACATTAGACCGGCCCCGATAGCTCGGTTGGTAGAATGTCCGCTGCGGGGAACGGGAGGTCACGGGTTCAATCCCGGACCGTGACATACCAAAGTCGTTAAAAATGGTACTAGCTGCTCCTCCCTTGGCACTCAGATTTATGGGGTACAGCTAGGACTGGTCGACCCAGTGTCAGGATAATGTGACTGGGTGTCAACCAGACACCGTCCTGATATGACTGAAAAATTGTTGAAAGCGACGTTAAACTTGAATTCACACACACGATACATTAGATACTATGCAAATACAGTATGTTACATACGTTACTATGTGAACATGGTATGTTAGGTCACAGTATGTTACATTAGATACTATGCAAACACCGCTCAGAACATCAGTTAATATTATGCGAACACAATGGCCTATCACTGTAATCAGCAAAAACTGTGATCAAGGGAGGCTTAGATGTTATACTGACTACTGAATGACTTTAGCTATTTTGGTAGGCATATACATGTGTCAGTAACTGAAAACTGCTTCAATAAGTGAAAGATAAACTGACTACAAAAAAAGTCCATGGTTACTCTCCACAACCTCATTATAACACAGTTGTTGGAGTCCAAAACTGAAATAGTGTTAGTTAACCCATTGCGTGTGGGAAACCCCTAAAGGAGTACCTTGGCAAATAGTGCAGGTCTAGATCGGATGCCGCAGAATGTGGCATCTGATCTGGGCCTGCTCTATTTGCTTACAGAGTTTTCCATCCAAAATAGAATAAAAACGAATGGACCTGACACCCCTTATGTGACAAAAGGACTTGTTCAACATATAGCAATGGAAGAGTCCACTAGTATACAATGGACTGTCACATTAGGGTAAAAGTTAGGGTGGTTGCAAATGTTGACGCCTTGAACAAACACATCGAAAACCAGTGTCCTATATTGTGCCATGCTTAATGCATGTGTGACAAAAATGACCATATTTTCTATATACGTGTAATCTATATTTTCTGGGATCCATCTTTTCTATATAATCTATACATTTTCGGGATCCATCTTAAAATCGTGTTATATCCAAAACTGTGTTATAATGAATAGTGTTATATTGAGGTTTACTGGTGTGCTGTATTGTCCGCCCATATCACAGGGGCTGCTAATACCGGAAAGAAAATGTAGCACTCACTGATCACATTACACACATGTAAATGTTGTACATGGTTCAGGAAAATTTCTCAAAATACAGACAGATTACCAAATATTTTTACCTCCTGTATCATGGTACCTTAATGATCGTAAGTATTGGAACAGATAGGCCTAAGCAAACAGTGCAGACCCAGATCAGACTGCTCCTAAAGGGTCTACACTGTTTGCCATTCCGTTTGCACCTTTTGGACTCTTGCTGGATCATGAAACAAATTTGTACATATTTTAGGAGAAATACAGCAAGTCCTCAAGGTGTCCCAATTTTTAGGATTTTTACGCTAACCACTCTTGACGGAAAGATTTTGCTTCCACACAGAGGGCAATTTCTTTCCTTAAACCCTCACCATGATAATAATAATAATAATAATAATCGACCTTATTCATAGAGGGTAACACATTTAGTACTAGTACTAATCATCCATGTGGCCCTCTTTTCCTGGGTAGGAACCAGTGCTAAGCAAAGTGGATAAAGTTTCTTGCTCAAGCAAACAACATGTGGCGATTGCAAGGATCGAACCGGCTACCTCTCGATCTCAAATCCGAAGCACCACAGCGCTCAATGATGAACCAGGATATATTGTTTTTGGAAAACAGTATAGATCCTGATCAGCTGTCTGAAAAGAAGCCAGCTGATCAGGATCTATACTGTTTTCTATTCTGCTTCTGAATCCATGGTAAAAATTGAAAATCTTGCAACAACTAGAAATGCGTCCATAGGACAAGATTGCCCCGCCTGAAAATATATCTAAGTTCGTATTAATCCATAGAAAGTTATTGACGGTGTTTAAGTTTTGGACCCCTTTTTTCACATTTGACCTCTATGACCTTGACCTTGGAAGTAAGGACCTTGGTTTTGTGTGAGTCAGATTGTCTCATGATGGCCAACATTTCTGCTAAGTAATTTCAAAATCCATCTAGAAATAAGAGTTATTGACTGCTTTTAAGTTGCGGATCCTTTTTGTGATCTTTGACCTCTAAGTATGACCTTGACCTTGGAGGTACGGACCTGGGTTTTGCATGTGACACATCGTCTCATGATGTTTAACATTTCTACAAGGTAATTTCAAAATCCATCTAGAAATAAGAAAGTTACTGACTGTGTTTAAGTTTAGGACCCTTTTTTTACCTTTGACCTCTAAGTATGACCTGGACCTTGGAGGTACGGACCAGTATTTTGCATGTGACACATCGTCTCATGATGGTGAACATTTCTGCAAAGTAATTACAAAATCCATGCAGAACTAAGACAGTTATTAACTGCGCTTAAGTTTCGGATGGACCAACGGACAAACAAACGAAGAGATGGACGGACAGAGGCAATGCTATTTGCCCTTCCACCATTCTTCGAATGGCGGAGGCATAAAAATGGCTGGAAATTGGGGAGGAGTGTAGCATATTGAGATATTCAGCATGGTGAGAGTTAAAAGTGGCCCCATTTTGACAGTGATGCTAGGGAGAAGTTATTTCTTAGGGTGTAACATTAATGTTACCCTGCAAAACAGTGCATATGTTTTAACGGGAATGGATACACCTTCAGGGGAGGCAACTCCTGCAAAAGTATTTTTGTCTCCCATGTCAATAGGGGTCAACTCCTAAAGGAATGAATTTGCTCCTCAGGAGCAAATTCTTTCCTTTAAGAGTTGACCCTTTTTCAGTGGGACAGAGTTTCTAGAAAAGCGAACAGGAAGTCCCAAAAGTTGTCTCCCTTTGAAAATGGTGGAAAAATCTGCCAGGTGTTCCCATTGCCCTTAAAACAATATTTACCTACCCCCATTTACACAGCCCAGGTAAGGAGAAGGGTCAAAGATAATTTTGGGATAAATCTTCTTATTTTTCCTTTAAAGGTGCATTATTGAGCTTTCCGGAAAAAATGCTTCCAAAAATAAAATACATATAGCCGTTGTTTTTCTTTAAAACAATTCAAATGAATGCATTTTATGCAAAAATGCGAACAATTATGATGACAGGTAAACGAGTTTGAGAGGGATTCCCTAACTAGGTTTCGAACACTAGTTAGATCTATTTTTAGTTCGTGACAAAAATAGAATCTCCATATATGACGTTATGCTACTTCATTTTTGGCCTTGTTTGCTTAGGCCATGCCTGAATCGGAAAAAAATATGACGCTGAATACTATGCCATAAGTAACGACACTCAGAGACGATACTGTCGCCATGAATGTGTAAAGTGACAGATTTATTTTTAGAACAGAAATTCCGACACATGTTCAGATCGAAGGGTAAACACGAATGAAAACGACCATTTTCACAAAGTTCTGAAGCTATATTTGGCTCCAAAAGTGTACAAATGACAAAGGAGTATGCTTTGAAGATAAAAACCCGAAAAAAAGTTTGAGACCCGGTAGCTCAATAATGCACCTTTAAACCATATGTTGAGAATACTTGTTAGAATCGCCTCAATGAGGCGCTTTTAACAAGTATCCACAACATTATGTTTGTAACAAAAAAGGAAAATTATCCCTCTAGTTCATTTGTTATCCAGTTACACTGGAGATGTGTATCAATTAGCTGACATCATACATAAAAAGACGTATCTTGTAAACAAGTGACTGACTCAGATCTGTAGAACTGTTCTGAGAAGATCTCAAACATCCTATCAAAGCACCAAATAATAAATTTGTTGTAGAACATGTAAAAACGAAACAATAGAAAATAATGACTCCAACTATCAGGTTTCTAAGGTGACAAAAGACACCTGAACACCCTTGTCACATCATACCAAAGGGAGACTACTGACAGGAGTATTGAAGATAATAACGGGTTATTTTTTTCTCATTTTTCCATAAAAGCGTATGTTGTAGCTAAAAATCTCAACACAAACAAAACTAGAAATGGTGTTTGTAAAACACAATGCCCCCAACCTTTGCTTGTCCTTAGATGGCAAAATATTCAACAAATATTGTTAAAGACTCAAAAACATACAACAAGAATTCCCCCGAAGGCTATGTCGCGCCTGTGGAGGCGCAAAGTCACCAAACCATGAAATCTAGGTCAAGGTCAAACATGGATGCCTGCATAAAAATTTCACTCCTAGTTCCAAGCATGTACCAAGTATCATCAATGAAACTCTTAACGAGAATTCTATGTTTTTTAATTAAAGGGGAAATAATTCAAGAAGGGGAGATAATTTGGACAAGAAAAAAAATACGGGTCAACTATTTTTTCATGAGGAACTCATATATGAAATTTCAAAACACTAGCATACACGGTTCTGAAGATATGCTATGCACCAGAAAGCAACACAATTGAGTAGCAAAAAATTACAAAGGGCCATAACTCTAACAAAATTTTATCGAATTGGTTGAAAATTTAATCAGGTAGTCTCCTCCTTAGTCCCAATCACTATACCAAATATCAAGGCTGTAGCTCAAATACTTTTTGAGATATCTTGCTAACGAGAATTCTATGTTATTTAATTAAAGGGGAAATAATTCAAGAAGGGGAGATAATTTGGACAAGAAAAAAAATACGGGTCAACTATTTTTTCATGAGGAACCCATATATGAAATTTCAAAACACTAGCATACACGGTTCTAAAGATATGCTATGCACAAGAAAGCGTGACGTACGAACGGACGAACGGACGGACAAGCCAGAAGCAATATGCCCCCCAACTTTTTTAAAGTTGGGGGCATAACAAAACATTTATGTCTTTCCCCTCACCATATATCCTATCTAAATATACTAAGCTAAATGTAATATCACATTACTTCTTTAACCCTTGTAATGCTAAGCAAAATCAGCAGATGATCGTAATTTTATATTTTTCAGAGAAAATCAGGTTTGTTTGTTTGTCCAAGAACAATTGCACAAAAATAATTAAGGTCATCTTTTAATTCTCGGATCCCATTTAGTACCAGAAACCCTAAAACAGGTACCCTGGCAAACAGTGCAGGCCCAGATCACACGCCGCAGAATGCGGCGTCTGATCAGGGCCTACACTGTTTGCAAAAAGTTCAGCTATTTTCTGAATAGTTTTTGAAGAAACCACAACCTGACACCCCTAAATTTTGAAATGGACTCCTGCTATATATAAGGAGGAAGATTCCATTTGGTACAAAAAGGGTTTAAGAACTCATCAGAAAGACTGGAAATCATGAAATGGCAAGCCCGCTAATCTCTGAAACACCAGCAAACAATTACAGTAAAATTCTGCTATTAAGACCACCCAAAATTAAGACTAATGCTGCTTTAAAATGCTTATTTAGTAGGTTGCAGTTATCATTTCTTTGTGTTTTCTGCATACAGTGTCCTCTGGTCAGATACCACCTTTGTGACTGTTCAAAAGTGGTCTTGAAGACCACTTTTGAACAGCCCCAAAGGTGGTCTCAATACAGGAATTTCACAGTATTTAACATTTCTGTTATCATTGCATCTAGTATGTTAACCTTTATCCTGCTGAATAAATTACCATAGCTGCACCCATTTCTGACTTTGAACTAATCAGATTACTTGATGTAATTTATTCACGCAAACTGAATGTCAAACATGTAGATCCAGATCAGATGGCTTCTCAAGAAGCCATCTGATCTGGATCTACACTGTTTGCTAAAGTAAGGGTTTTTGTATTCAGCGGGATAAGTGTTAGACAAAAAGCTATTCTATTGAAAACTGAAATATATTAGGCTGCACAGTTCTTCCACGCAGAGCTGAGAGTGACCACACACAGGAGTACTGGTAAACCGTTTAGAAGGTAGCCTGCCCTGGCAAAGTTGTGCGAGTTGGACTAGTGTCCATGCATATAAATATGTTTCATCAGACAGCAGGGCTTGAGATGTCACTTCATCTCAATGTCGGATAGAAGTTCCACAAAATTGGAAGCAAAGTCTCCAAAATGACCTAAATAGTATTGACGGGGACATTAAGCCCCAAATCAAAGAAACAAAACAAAATTTTAACGATATGTTAACTAACAACATCGTTATTTTTGAATCAGCTGTATCCAGAAGACTGCTGGGTACATTAAAAGCAAGCAAGAAAATTACAAGTTAACCCTTGACCTGTTGAATATTTATATATGCCACACCCACTACTGATTATCAACCAATCAGATTACTTGATGCAAATTATTGCAACAAATTCATGAACTGAATGACAAACAATGAAGATCCTGCTCTGATCTGGATCTGCATTGTTTGAAAGATAAGACATACGAGGACTGTTCAAATATGAATGCAAGTAGAACGTTTTCTCATGCACTAATGAGAAAATCACCTGGAAATAATATCACAGCATAGAAAAACATTTTACCTATACATTGATACCAAACCTGTTAAAATCGGTCCACTTTAGCCATGTATATCGTTCGATAAACACTGCCTACTCTTGTATATTAATACAAAACATGGTTGGAAGAAGGTCAGAGTACGCCGTTGAAATACGGTCCTACCGTATATTTAGAATCGTTGTATTCTTGGTATACGGTGCAAAGACATTTTTGATGCAATATGTTCGGTTTATGGGCATAATGAAATGTCTTTTCCGACAGTTTTTCGTTGGTGTAAGAAATTCAGCTGTGGGCTAGGCTCAACAGAAGATGCACCACATGATCGTCGGCCCAAAAGAGCAACATCTGCCAAGATGGTTGCTAGAGTGAAAGAAATAGTTGCTACCGATGCACGATACACCAATAGGCAAATAGCTAGTATGGTTGGCATCTCATTAGGAGCAGCTCATACAATTCTGAAACGGGATTTGAAAATGAGAAAGATCTGTGCTAGATGGATTCCCCATCTGTTGACAGATGAGCAGAAAAAGACATGTGTTCAGTGCGCCAAGAAGTTGCTTAAAACGTTTCAAAATTACAATGCACGGTCTTTCGCTAATGTCATCACAGGTAACGAGACATGGGTTCACTTTTTTGAGCCAAAAAGAAAGATTCAGAACAAAATATGGGCAACAAAGTATTGCAAAAGACCATGCATTGCAAAGCGGACCATAAGCGTCAAGAAGGTAATGTATGCCATATTCTTTTCAAATCAGGGCCCTGCTATTGAGGTTGCTGTGGCTAAAGGCAAATCTGTAAATGCGAAGTTTTACAAGAATATAAAGTTCTTTGAAAACTGAAGAAATATTTCAAAGAACGAAGACCCGCAACTGGTTTGGCCAATGTCAGATTGCTACATGACAATGCGTCAACGCACAAGGCGTTCATTGTGCAAGACTATCTGAAGTAGGAAAAGGTTGCTGAACTCCCTCACCCCCCGTATGCCCCTGACCTTGCCCCGTGTGACTTTTTTTTTGTTCCAGCGGCTGAAAAAAACTTTTTCTGGTCGAAAATATGTACAGCGCAAACACCTCGGTTCTGCAATATTCCAGTGCCTTCATAGTATACCTCGAAAAGACTACCAAAATGCATTCAATGATTGGATCAGAAGACTGAAAGTTTATCTGTTAAAGGGGAATACTTTGAGGGGACAAAATAAATTTTTCATCGAAATCTATCACGGAATCATTTTTATGTGCTTAGTTGCCCTCATATTTGAACAGTCCTTGTATCCAGGCTCAGCAGGACAAGGGTTAACTCCATTTCATCCACATACAGTCATTTCAATAATTAGTCATATTAGGAATGTAAAGAAACAATGCTATTAAAATTCAGTGTTCCCTTATAAAGTCTCATAAAAATGTAAGGTGGCACAAGATTACCTGGACCTTGGTTACTGTAAACATCCAAAAATTCTGACACCTTAAGGACTTGCTATAATTCTCCTAAATATTTTAACAAATTTTGTTTCATGATCCAACAAGGAGTCAAAAAGGTACAGATAGAATGGCAAACAGTGTAGACCCTGATCAGACTGCTCCTTCAGGAGCAGTCTGATCTGGGTCTGCACTGTTTGCTAAGGCCTGTCTGTCCCAATACTTAGGATCATTATAGTATGAAACTTTTTGTTCAGCTCAACTTACATGGGCATGAGTGAGTGTTTGATTTTTACGTCCCACCAACAGCTAAGGTCATACGGAGACGAGACCTTGGTTTAAAGACTCATCCGAAATTCTGCATATGGGCATGAAATTTTTCCTGCACATATCTTGAAATTTCAAACATTCAACTGATAATCACAACTATAAGGCATCATTTTCAAAGTGTTTTTTTTTTCTTACTTTTCCTAGAAAATAAGGCTTGACATTTCATGTGAATAGTTTGACCAGCAGAAATTCACATGAAATGTCAGACTCATTTTCTCTGGAAGATAATTTAAAAATTCAGATTGTCTTTAGCTCCAGGATTTTATGTTTTTGTTTGATTTGAGATTTAAAGTCCCCGTGAACACTGTATAGGTCATTTTGGAGATGCTGTTTCCAATTTTGTGGGACTTTTACCCGACATTGAGATGAAATTACATCTGAAGCTCTGTCGACCAATGATACCAGGGTTTATAGTGGTTTCATAAGCATGGACCTCTTTGGATTCTATGTTTTTGTTTGATTTGAGGTTCAACGTTCCCACCAACAGTGTGTAGGTCATTTTGGAGACGCTGCTTCCAATTTTGTGGGACTTTTACCCATCACTGACCTGCCGACCAATGAAACCAATAGGGTTTATATTGGTTTCATAAGCATGGACGGTAAGACTTGCACCACTTTGGGTCCTATAAGCTGTTTACCAGTTCTCGTGTGCGGCCTGTTTCAGCTCCATAGGGAAGCATCATGCAGCCCATCTATTTCTTCAAGCTCCGATGGGCGGGGGCCGCTAAGATTTTATGTATAAATTTGTTTCATGATCCAAAAAGGAGTCAAAAAGGTACAGATGGAATGGCAAACAGTGTAGACCCTGATCAGACTGCTCCTTCAGGAGCAGTCTGATCTGGGTCTGCACTGTTTGCTTAGGCATATCTGGATGGGTGGGAGCCGCTAGGATTTTATGTACCATAATGATCTTAAGTATTGGGACAGATAAGCTTAACCAAACAGTTAAGACCCAGATCAGACTGCTCCTGAGGGGGCAGTCTGATCTGAGTCTAAACTGTTTGCCTTTCCGTCTGCAGCTTTTGGACTCCTTGCTTGATCAAGAAACAAATTTGATAAAATTTTATGAGAACTACGGCAAGTACCTCAGGTGTCCGAATTTTTTGGATTTTTACGGAAGCAGCCGAAGGGTGAATGTACAGTGAATTAAGACCACCTTTTAAGACCACTTAAAATTAAGACTTATTCTGCTTTAACCCATTTAGAACCAGAAACCCCAAAACGGGTAGCCCGGCAAACAGTGAAGGCCCAGATCAGACGCCGCAGAACGCGGCGTCTGATCAGGGCCTCCACTGTTTGCAAAAAGTTCAGCCACTTTCCAAATAAATTTTGAAGAAAACACAACCTGACACCCCTAAATATTGAAATGGACTCCTGCTATATATAAGGCGGAAGATTCCATTTGGTACAAAAAGGGCTAATAAGCTGATTTAGTAGGTTGCAGTTATTCATTCCTTGTAATTTCTGCATAAAGTGTCCTCTGGTCAGAGACCACCTTTGGGACTATTCAAAAGTGGTCTTAAAGACCACTTTTGAACGGTCCCAAAAGTGGTCTAAAAATAGGAATTTTACTTTATATGATTTGTTGGGGAAAATTGAACCTTATGGCAGTCTGAAACTGCTAGCTTCTGAACAAAAAAAAAAGATACACACACATTACGTGAACAAGTCAGTGAAATGAACACCCCCCTAAACCCCACTTTATATAGAGAAAACTGGGGTTTACGGGGTGTACATTTTTTTTCTTATTTCTGCTCCAAGACATAGGTTGTGGGTACTCTTTAGATCCGCCTCATTGAGGCGGTTCTAACGAGCACCCACAACCTATGTTTGCAGTATTGATGAGAAAAATATCACAGATTTTCATCAGAAAAATGGCCATTTTGGAGATGTGAAAAAATGCACCATGTCATATGGGTGTGTTATCTTAATACAGGCATCATTCAGATGTCGTTTTGTAGGGAATGTCAGACACTGGACTGAATTTTTATGGTGATAAGTAATCAAACCATCCAATTTTCATAAAATGACACATGCAAACATAAAGAATACTTTGCCAACCTAAGTATTGTTTATAGTTCAGAGTGAAAGCGTACACTATCATCTTGAAAACAGGTTCAGAGGTTGACAAGATATTTTGGATTACATTTCAAACTTGCATAAATTTGCATAAATTATTCAAATTGGATATACTGTTAACTAAATTATCTCACCTTGAAGTCAATCGATTTTCTAAAACAAAATAGCTTTGAAATCTATACGGACAATATCCTTTTCAAACGCTTCATCTAGAGGAGTGATACTATCGTAACAAACTATTTTGAATTTTTGCACGTGCTTCTTTATGCAAAACAGATAATCTGATTAACAATCAACACAAAAATAAAGTTCACTGTCTTACATCCCCAACAAAATGAATTATCATATGACGTCGCATCTGAGAGTGAAATAATGCCATGCAATAAATTCAACAATCCACTAGTGGATTTAATATGCTAATTAGTTAGATGCGTCCGTAACGTTACATGTACGACATCCTTAATGACGCCGCGTTTACTAATGGCGGAATATTGACATTTTCCTAACATAAATGTGATAGAAATGCGTTTTAAATGTCATATTGTCATATGATTTGTTTGTTTTGTTTGATTTGAGGTTTAACGTCCCCGTCAACACTGTAAAGGTCATTTTGGAGACGTTGCTTCCAATTTTGTGGGACTTTTACCCGACATTGAGATGAAATGACATCTCAAGCCCTGTCGCCCAATGAAACCAATAGGGTTTATTAGAATTGGACGGTCCGCCTCGCACCGCGGTTCCTGGACAGGCTTAGATCCTCTAAACGGTTTACCAGTACTGGTGTGCGGGCCGGATTCAGCTCTGCGTGGAAGCATCATGCAGCCCATATATTTCTTCAAGCCCCTATGGGCGGGGGCGAATATTGTCATATGAAAAATAGAATCTTGCATTTCAGCTCATGTTTTATTGAATTTATTAAACTTGAGGAAAAGGGATAAAATGCTGGACAAAGCCTCGCATTTTATCCCTTTACCTCAACTCGTTTAATAAATTCAATAATGCATGAACACTCATGTAAGATCCTCTATATCTCAGCGACATCTTATCTTGTTTGGTTCAAACGTTAGCACATTCAGGCACCATTAACCCATTGTATGCTAGTGGACTCTTCCATTGCTATATGTTGGACAAGCCCATTTGTCATATAAGGGATGTCAGGCCTATTGTTTCGTTTTTATTCTATTTTTGATGGAATTTTGTACATTAATTCTTCTTTCATAAAACATCCAGTGACAAACATATGTTAATGATCCTAAGTATTGGGACAGACAGGCCTAAGCAAACATGGCAAACCCAGCTCATATTACTCCTGAAGGAATAGTCTGATCAGGGTCTACACCATTTGTGCACTCCTTGCTGGATCGTAAAACAAACTTAATAAAATTTAAGGAGAATTAAGTTCTCAAGGTGTCCGAATTTTTAGGAGTTTTACGGTAGTCAACCTTCAAAGCACCAATGATTACCAGCTTACGACATTTTCATTTTTTTTTTTTCTCATAATATTTTTTTCTGAGAAAAGAAGGCTTGACATTACATGTGAATCAAATTTTTTTCTTTAAAAAAAACTCTGCACTGATGATTCACAAGAAATTTCAAGCTTTTTTTCTTTGATTTTTGGGTCAATTGTTGTTTTTCAATCCATCCTAGGTTGAAGTCAATGTGACAATCACTGACTTTTCAGAAATCCAGGTAACTTCTATTTCTAGAAATAGCTGCACTATTCTTGTCGGTGTGATGTCAAAGTGTTATCTATAGAATCCTGACTTGAATCAAGTGTTGCGTTTGGCAAACAGGGTAGACACAGATCAGATGCTGCAAAATGTGGTGTCTGATCAGGGTCTGCTATGTTCGTTTAACTTAACAACATTGTTAACTAACATATCGTTAAAATTTTGATCATTTAGTATGACAAGTATACTGATATTTTTGCTGAAAAAACGTGAGCAGCTTTTGCAAATGCAAAAGCTGCTCACATTTTTTCAGCAGAATATCAAAATTTTAGATATTGTACTTGCCAGAACATTTAACGATATGACCACTAAGGAGCTCGTTAAGCTAACAAGGCTTTGAACACCTGGACCCTGGAATTTAAGGGTTAAATTAAACAGTCTTGTCCTCGCTCAGGATAATTTTCCCAGCCTACACCCCATCAGTGCTCTCTGAGCTTTGATTTTAACTCATATATGTGTAGCGGCCCTTTTCTGGGATGTTGGCAAACAGTGCAGACCCAGAACAGACGCCGCAGATTGCGGCATCTGATCTGGGTCTACACAGTTTGCTTAAAAACATTCATGTTTTGTAATATTTGCCACAACTAAAAACAAACCTGAAATCCCTAAAACCTGAAATGGGCCACTCCAAACTTACTAGATGGAAGATTCCATTGTCATATATGGGTTAATATAAGTTCCATTGTTCTCTGCTCTACAATTTCCCTTGGTGCTTTGGGTTGAATCAAGCCGTCAAAACCCAGTTTATACAGAGAAGGTTAGGTCTACCAAGATTTGCATCATGTTTTATATTTTGGCTCAAAAATACACATTCTGGGTACGCAATACAACCATGTAATCATCAAGCACGCAAATTCTATTTTATAAGCACCCAAAATCTATTTTTATAAGAGCTATGCAAGATTTACCTCAACTTCAACAGCAAAAGCATAACGCCTGGGGCCAGATGTTCAAAAACTAAGGACGTCGTTAGTTAACAAATCGTTAAAACTTTGATCATTTAATACGAAAAAAATGCTAATATTTTTTGCTGAAAAATGTGAGCACCTTTTGCAAATGCAAAAGCTGCTCAGATTTTTCAGCAAAAAAAAACAACATTTTAGATATTGAGCTTGCTAGAAAATTTAACAATATGACCACTGACGAGTTCGTTAAGCTAACAATGCTTTGAACAACTGGTCCCAGATACGGGGATGTAGGGGGGATAACTAAGGGAGAATTCTCCATAATCTTTTTCAGAAACCGATGTTGTGGGTACCTGTCGAAGAAATCATAACGAGGTCATTGTAACATGTACCCACAACACAGGTTTTTATGAATAAGTAATAAATATTATCCTTTTAATTATCTTTTCATTATGATAACATACCTGTGAGACATATTGCATCTTTTCACATCTCCAAAACGGCTACTTTTCTGATAAAAAAAAAATCTGTATTTTTCTTGTATGTTGTGGGTGCTTGTTACAACCACCTCATTGAGGCAGGTTTAATGAGTACCCACAACCTATGTTTTGGAGTAGAAATAAGAGAAATAATGTACCCCCCCCCCCCCCCCCCCCCCCCCCCCCCGCCCAACCACCTTTTGTTTTTGAGCAGAAATAGAGAAATAATGTATCCCCACCACACACACACACACACACACTCCCGTAAACCCAAGTTTTCTCTGTATAAAGTGGGTGTTTAGTGGGGTGTTCATTTTACGGACTTGTTCATGTGGTGCCATTCCCCTTTATCTGACGCTTACCTTCGCCATTGATCTAGGAAACCAGAGTGACAATTACCTACTATCCGCTATAAAGACCACCTAAAATTAAAACTAAATCTGCTGTTTAAAGCTTATTGATGAAGTTCTAATTATGCTTTCTTTGTGTTTTCCACACCCAGTGTCTCCCAATAAGAGACCACCTTTGGGACTGTTCAAAAGTGGTCTGAAAGACCACTTTTGAACAGTCCCAAAGATGGTCTTAATATAGGAATTTTACTGTATAAGCAAAGTACCAACATCTGTCAAGGAAAGAAATCACTTATTAGATCCAATTAAAGTTTAATATTACACGTAATTAGCAAGGTTTTGTTTAAACTTCCAAGCTCTGTTACATCTTTAATATATACAATAATGACTAGCCTATTGCACTCTAACCCGAAAGACATGTTATTATTTATATTAAATTGCTGTTGAATCCAATTAAGTTACAAATTAAAATATCTGAACATGAGTGAAATTTCATAGCCAGACCTACTTACAAGAAGTATATTTTTCTTAAAATCTGTAAAAGTATAGCCATACTCAGCTCAATGATTCATTACGACGTGTCATCTCTCACCACTCCCATTCAAGCACATGCCTGTTCGTTTGATTTTGTTTGATTTGAGGTTTAAAGTCTCCATCAACACTGTAAAGGTCATTTTGGAGATGTTGCTTCCAATTTTGTGTGACTTTTACCCGACATTGAGATGAAATGACATCTCAAGCCCTGCTGCCTAATGAAACCAATAGGGTTTATAAGCATGAATGGTCTGGCTAACATCGCTTTGCCTTCGCAGGCTTAGATCCTCTGAGCAGTTTACCAGTACTCGTGTGTGGCTCGGTGTCAGCTCTGCGTGGAAGCGTCATGCAGCCCATCTATTTCTTCTAATCTTTGTAGAGACCTGGACAGTGTAGGGATGAGTCTCTCAATTTGCTTCTCACTACTGTGACTTAGGTTTGATCCCCAGTGTAAGCATGTAGCAGGGCAGAGGTTGTCAACAAAAGGTTGGTGTTTTTTGCAGGGTATTTCAGTATCCTTCACCACAAATGACCACAATAAAATGTTTGTTTTATATGCTTGTTCAGAGTTTAACAGCCCTTTCAACTCTATTTAGGTCACATTGAGCCACTCAGTTTTAGCTACCTAATCACAGCTTAACCAGTAGTGCACATTCTATCGCTAGAAACTGACAACTGCCCTTCTTGTATCAGTGGAGTGAGTGTTTGAGTTTTACATCTCATCAACAGCTAAGGTCATACGGAGACGGGACCTCAGTTTAAAGACACATCTAAAGTCTGGAGAAGCCCGGGTCGATCATGCGACCCCTGGTTTACAAGGAGAGTAGCATAAGCACTACACCACTGAGGCTTCTCTTGAACCACTGGAAAGGAGAGAAAAGATTTCTGTTTTTTTTTAATCTGAAACTCTTATTCTTTCTTATGAATCCCATTTACAAAAATCCTTTCTGGATCCAGGTATCTCCAGCTCGCACATACATACAGTCAAACTTCGATGGCTCGAACCCCTATGGAACCATGAAAATTTGTTCAAGACAGGGAGTAGTTCGAGCCAGGGATGGGTACTATAGGTGCCATACAAGGAGGCATAATGGAGATAATTGTGTAATATCTTTCGGTTTGTTTTATCATAAATGTATGCTGTGTGTACTCATTAGAATTGCCTCATCGAGGCAATTCTAATGAGTACACACAGCATACATTTGCAAGCTGAAAGAAGAAACTCTCCCGGAATTATGTCTATTTCATATTAGTAGGGATTCCCTGTGGACTCAGGGCCGGTTCCACTCATCCATGGTAAATGAGCCATCAGAGTTTGAAACATTAAAGTTCTAACATATATCTTTTTCTCAGTCCTATCTTGCACTATTCTCACTTCTCTTTACTTAACATCCTGTTGTCTGCTGAAAAAACTACCCAGCATGCAGAGTGTTAACCCATATCCTGCTGAATATTCAGTTTAGCCACACCCATTTCGGACGTTGAACCAATCAGATTAATTGATGTAATCTATTTCTACAAATTCTTAAAATGAATGTCAAACAGTATAGATCCTGATCAGATGGCTTCTTCAGAAGCCATCTGATCTGGATCTACATTGTTTGAAAGAAAAGACATGTCCGGGCTCAGCAGGACAAGGGTAGTTCAGAAAGTTTCTAAAGTACTAATAAATGCCTCTGAAGAATAGATACCATTTGTCATATAATCTCAACACAAACAAAACAAATGTAAAGTGTTCTATAAGATAGTAGCATAAAAATGAAAACAAATTTACTGGCAATCAAGAAAAATATCCAGTCAGCACAATAATATCATGACAATAAAATTACTTGGGCCACAAGAAGCAAAAAGCTGCCTTCGAGCATGTGCTTTCAATGGAATAATACTTTGCTAAAGGCTTAGCCCAGGTATATAAATATAGATTGTGGGTACACGTGTACCCACAATCTATATTTTGAGTAGAAATAAGAAAAATATCACATTTTTTCATCTGAAAATTTTTGTTTTGGCGGTATAATTTACAATGTATTAGTATAGGCGTGGTTTGATAATGTTTCCTAGGCATACATGCTCAGAGATACTCTTTTGTTTGTCACAGCCAAAGGAAAGTGTTAAATGCTAACAAACTTGAACAAAATGGAATGCTGGGCATAAATGGTCATACCATATGATCCTAAGTATTGGGACAGAAAGGCCTAAGCAAACACTGCAGACCCAGATCAGACTAGTCTGATCAGGGTCTACACTGTTTGCCATTCATTCTGCACCTTTCAGACTCCTTATAGTGAAGACCCAGATGAGATGCTGCAGAATGCAGCACCTCATCTGGGTCTGCACTGTTTGGCACTCATCCAGCTACTTTAACCACATCGGATGGAATATTTTACTTGTTCAAATTTTGGAACAAAGACAGTATAGAGTTGAGGTGTCCGAATATTTAGGATACATATGGTATACAGAAAGTAGAATGGTTAGCCACTACAGTAAATAGTACAAAGTAACATGTAGCCAGTTTAAGTCCCCACTTGCGAAAAAAAAAAAATCATTTGCTCATCTCAACTACAGTTGAACTTCAATTGCTCGAACACCTATGGGACAACGAAAATCTGATCGAGACAGGGGTAGTTCGAGCCACTGTGGGTTACTGCCAGGAGGGTGTAACATGGTTATTTTTGGGACATCTTTTCCATGTTCTATAATAAATATGTATGCTGTATGAACTCATTAGAATCGAATCATCGATGCGATTCTAATGAGTACACACAGCATACATTTGCAAGATAAAAGTTGAAAATCTTCTTAATTATCCATCACTACTTCCTATGCAGAGGACTTCCCTAGGCACTGGAAAACGGTTTCGACTCAGCCATGGTAAACGAGCCATCGGTGTTCGAGCCATCAAAGTTCTACAGTATAGGTAACCATGAAATATACGAGTAATGTGATACTTCATTATGCTGAAATCACTAGAGTTTTACTCCTATGAGCGTAACGGGCCCCTGCCCATCGGGACTTGAAGAAATAGATGGGCTGCATGATGGCTGCATGATGCTTCCACGCAGAGCTGAATCTGACCCGCACACGGGTACTGGTAAACCGCTTACAGAATCTAAGTCTGCACAGATAAAGGGGTGCAAGTCGGTCCGTCCATGCTAATAAACCCTATTGGTTTCATTGGGTGACCGAGATTGAGATGTCATTTCATCTCAATGTCGGGTAAAAGTCCCACAAAATTGGAAGCAACATCTCCAAAATGACCTATACACTGTTAACGGGGACATTAAACCTCTAATCAAACAAACAAAATACAACATGGAACTTCATTATGCTGAAAACACTAGAATTTTAATCCTATGAGCATAAGTATACTTCTCTACAGGCACAACTAAAAGGACCAGAATCTTGTCTAAGGCTCTCTCACACATGTAGGGACTAAATCTGACTTGAACATCAGGGTCAATGCTGGGGTTCACACAAATTTTGATGACTTCATGAAACAGACAAACAAATAAATGTACAACGAAATACCAGCTCTCTATAACGTACCAAGCTACCTGCAGGTAAAACAAAAAGCGTTACTGGTTGGTATTTTAACTACTGTTCAACTTTCGCTAAGCATCAACCAATGCAAATTCACACATAAAAATATTACGTTAGTTTTCAAAAATAAACCAAAATAGTTTTAGTAGACTTGTTTGCATTTAACCCTTATCTTGCTGTTCACGACAACCCCTATCTTTGCAAACAGTGTAGATCCAGATCAGATGGCTTCTGAAGAAGCCATCTGATCAAGATCTACACTGTTTTGCATTCAGTTTATGAATTTGTAGCAATAAATTACATCAAGTAATTTGATTGGTTGATAGGCAGAAATTGGTGTGGCTTAAATGAATATTCAGCAAGATAAGGGTTAATTGAGTAAGACATAAAAGAATCTTATAAAACTCACATTTTAAGCCAAAAGCAGCAATATTCTGGAACTTTTGAGAATTCCCTTCAACTTGACTAATTGTAACCATGGAATGCAAAACACACAAAAAATAAAAAAAAAAGTACCTGTAGAGGTTCTTCATGCTAAAATCAGAAAGAATTTTAGTATTTTCAGTATAACAAATATCATTGTTAGCACTTTGAGTAGTATATTAGTGTGATACACCACAACCTCATTATAATATGGTTTGTTATTAACATGGTTTGTTATAACACTATTATTATGGATATAACATGGTTTCAAGATGAACCTCAAAAATTTATAGATTATATAGAAAAATGACCATAAATGGTCATTTTTCTATATAATCTATACATTTTTGTTTGGATATAACATGCTTGTTTAGCTAACACGGTTTCTGCTTTGGACCCCATTAATAGTGTTATAAAGAGGTTGTGGTGTACTAATATCATATTCAACTAAATAACAAGAAAAGAAAAAAAACTTTTATAACTCTGGACCAAGATAACCATTACCCTGCTGTTCATGAAAACTGCTACCTTTACAAACAGTGTGGATTCAGATCAGATGGCTTATGAAGGCATCTGATCAGGATCTACACTGTCTGTGTCATTCAGTTTGCCAACATGTATGAATAATCACATGAACAAGTCCGTGAAATGAACAACCACCTAAACCCAACTTTATATAGAGAAAACTGAGGTTTACGGGGGTATACAAAATTTTTCTTATTTCTGCTCCAAGACATAGGTTGTGGGTACTCGTTACAACTGCCTCAATGAGGCGGTTCTAACGAGCACCCACAACCTAAGTTTGCAGTATAAATAAGAAAAATATCACAGATCTTCATCAGAAAAGTAGACATTTTTGAGATGTGAAAAAATGCACTATGTCGCATGGGTGTGTTATCGTAATGTAAAATTACGTTAAATAATTTGATTGATTGACACATACATGGGTGTGTCTAAATTAACTGATGCAGCAGGGTATACCACAACTACCAAAAAGGGTTATTTGTGTGTTATGTGATGATGTCCAGAACATTTTCTAAGTTTCTTGTAAAAAGAAAAACCATACCGGTAGACACAAGGTCCAAAATGCACATCTATTATCAGTAAATTGAACACAAACTGTGATTGTGGAGTTGTAATAATTTTTCACATGATCTGTAGCCTGACTGGACAATTAATCTACTACTGTCATTCTTATCTTTTACCGTAATGATCCTTAGCATTGGGACAGAAATGCCAAAGCAAACAGTGCAGACGTGCAGACCCAGAGCATTCTGATCAGGGTCTACACAGTTTGCCATTCTGCTTGCACCTTTTGGACTCCTTGCAGGATCATGAAACAAATTTGCTAAAATTTTAGGAGAATTAAAGCAAATCCTCAAAATGTCCGATTTTTTAGGATTTTTAGGGTAATTTTTGTGGAACTGATACACGCTCAGGGGAAACAACTGTTTCAAAAATAATTATGTCCCCTTATTCACTTGGGTCTGCTCTTAAAGGAAAGAATTTGCTCCTGAGGAGCAAATTCTTTCCTTTAAGAGTAGACCCTGTTCTGGGAATGCAGTAGTAGAGGAAGTAGTAGACCCCTTTCTAGGAATTAAAAGTAGAATGTGAACATTTTCTAGGAATGATGAAGTTTACATGGAATCAACAGGAAGTCCCAAAAGTGGTCTCCCTTGTTAAAATGGCAGGGAATATTTGTACAGCTGATGATGTTTAGCCATTTTCCTGCTGAACACCACAACCCCTATCTTTGCCAAAAAAGTAGATCTACACTGTTTGTCATTTAGTATGTGAATAGAATGAACACATTATATCAAATAATTTGATTGGTCGATAGTCAGAAATGTTTAGAAGCCATCTGATCTGGATCTTCACTATTTGTCACTCAGTTTGTGAACTGAATGAATATTATATCCAAGTAATTTGATTGGCTGATAGTCAGAAATGGGTGTGGCAAACATAATATATTCAGCAGGTCAAGGTTTAATATTCCTCTTTCACTGGCGAGCTCTGAGGACTCATATAAGGACAGATCTGGTCATCGTGTTTACCGACACACTCTACTGTGGGAACATGGCCAGAGTCCCACATCCCCTGCCCACACAGGGAGCACAAACCATGCAGAGTACAAGGTATTACTGGTCTTTTCCGGTACTGGTGTAGGAGGCCGCGGGCCTGAAAATAAACCAAACATGTCAAGATATATCATTATGATTCCTACTTCTTCATATTAACCCTTATCCTGCTGTTCACGACAACCCCTACCTTTGCAGTGTAGATCCAGATCAGATGGCTTCTGAAGAAGAAGCCATCTGATTAGGATCTTCACTGTCTGACAATCAGTTTATGAATTTGTAGGAATAAATTACTTAAAGTAATCTGATTGGTTCAAAGTCAGAAATGGGTGTGGCTAAATTGAATATTCAGCAGGATAAGGTGAAACATACATTCTGGATACCATGTTTCCATGGCAATCACAGGACATATTCAGTAAATAATGGCTGGTCTACAAAACAGACGTAACAGTTTGGTCAATGAAAACTTACGACAGAACCTGTTGACCTGTATATTTTTTCTTGCTGTTAACCCTTAACTAGCTGAATATTCATTTAAGCCACACCCATTTCTGTCTATCAACCAATCAAATTACTTGATGTAATTTATTGCTACAAATTCATAAACTGAATGTCAAACACTGCAAGATAAGGGTTAACAAAAACTAGAGCTGTCAGAAGATCTGACTATACCCCCTGCATAGGAGTTCGTATTAAACCAGTGCATTTATCAAACGCCCGAGAATATTCGATTTTGGGTAAGAACACCGGGGTTAGAACAGAATTTCTATCCAAAGCTAAAACTAGAATTTGTTTTTCTACAAAAACACAGATGTCTCCCCCGTTTTTGACTGCTAAGTATAACCTTGACATTGGCGGTATTGAGCTGGGTCTTGTGTGCAACACATCATCTAATGACCGGCCCCGATAGCTCAGTTGGTAGAGTGTCCGCTTCGGGGAACGGGAGGTCTCGGGTTCGATCCCGGGCCGCGACATACCAAAGTCGTTAAAAATGGTACTAGCTGCTCCTTGCTTGGCACTCAGATTTAAGGGGTAGAGCTAGGACTGGTCGATCCAGTGTCAGGATAATGTGACTGGGTGTGGTATCATGTAATGTGTCTGGGACATGATACTTCAGTGAGGCAGCACTATAAAAGTGAGCATTGAGCTCCCTGTCGCAACCAGACACCGTCGTGATATGACTGAAAAATTGTTGAAAGCGACGTTAAACCGGAATTCACACACACACATCATCTAATGAAGATGAACATTTCTGCATAGTAACTTTAAAAATGTTCATAGAAAAATAAAAAAGTTATTGGCCGTAAACAAAAAAAAGCACTTTTTTACCTTTGACCTCTAAGTATGGCCTTGACCTTTGAGGTACAACACATCGTCTCATCGTCTCAGCTAATTTTCCATGAGGAATCCATATATGAAATTTCAAAACCCTAGCATACACGGTTCTAAAGTTATGCTATGCATCACTTTTAGCATACATTACAATGGGCACAAATTACCAAAATGACAAAGGGCCAAAACTCACAAAGTATTTTTCGGAATTTTGTCATAAGTTAATCAGTTCATCTACTCATCACAACCAATCTATTCACCAACTTTCAAGGCTCTAGCTCCAATAGTTTTTGAGATATCTTGCTGACAAGATTTTATTAAAAAAAATTTCAAAGGGCAATAACTCTTGAAAGGGGCATAATCAAGACGAGAACAAAAAATACGCGTCAGCTAATTTTCCATGAGGAATCCATATATGAAATTTCAAAACCCTAGCATACACGGTTCTAAAGTTATGCTATGCATCACTTTTAGCATACATTACAATGGGCACAAATTACCAAAATGACAAAGGGCCATAACTCACAAAGTATTTTTCGGAATTCTGTCAAAAGTTAATCAGTTCATATACTCATCACCACCAATATACTCAACAACTTTCAAGGCTCTAGCTCCAATAGTGTTGGGATATTTTGCTGACAAGATTTCATTAAAAAAATTTCAAAGGGCAATAACTCTTGAAAGGGGCATAATCCGGACGAGAAAAAAATACGGGTCAGCTAATTTTCCATGAGGAATCCATATATGAAATTTCAAAACCCTAGCATACACGGTTCTAAAGTTATGCTATGCATCACTTTTAGCATACATAACAATGGGCACAAATTACCAAAATGACAAAGGGCCATAACTCACAAAGTATTTTTCGGAATTTTGTCATAAGTTAATCAGTTCATCTACTCATCACAACCAATCTATTCACCAACTTTCAAGGCTCTAGCTCCAATAGTTTTTGAGATATCTTGCTGACAAGATTTTATTAAAAAAAATTTCAAAGGGCAATAACTCTTGAAAGGAGCATAATCCGGACGAGAAAAAAATACTTGTCAGCTAATTTTCCATGAGGAATCCATATATGAAATTTCAAAACCCTAGCATACACGGTTCTAAAGTTATGCTATGCATCACTTTTAGCATACATTACAATGGGCACAAATTACCAAAATGACAAAGGGCCATAACTCACAAAGTATTTTTCGGAATTTTGTCAAAAGTTAATCAGTTCATCTACTCATCACAACCAATCTATTCACCAACTTTCAAGGCTCTAGCTCCAATAGTTTTTGAGATATCGTGCTGACAAGATTTTATTAAAAAAATTTCAAAGGGCAATAACTCTTGAAGGGGGCATAATCCGGACGAGAAAAAAAATACGGGTCAGCTAATTTTCCATGAGGAATCCATATATGAAATTTCAAAACCCTAGCACACACGGTTCTTTAGTTATGCTATGCATCAAAAGCGTAATGGATGGGCGATCGAACCAAAACTAATATGCCCCTCCAACTTTTTCAAAGTTGGGGGCATAATAAGAAAGTTATTGACAGAACACAAAAAAGGCTCTTTTTTTACCTTTAACCTCTATGTATGACCTTGACCTTTCAGGTACCAAACTGGGTCATGCGTGCAACACATCATCTCATGGTGGTTAACATTTCTGCCTAGCAATTTCAAAATCTATCTAAAAATAAGAAAGTTATTGACCAAACACGAAAAAAGGCCCCTTTTTTACCTTTGACCTCTATGTATGACCTTGACATTTTAGGTACCAAACTGAATCATGCCATCGTCCCATGATAGTTAACATGTTTGCCAAGTAACTTCAAATTCTATTTAAAAATAAGCAAGTTATTGACAAAACCCGAAAAAAGGCCCCTTTTTTTACCTTTGACCTCTAAGTGTGACCTTGACCTTTGAGGTACAAACCTGGGTCATGCACGCAACACATCGCCTTATATTGGTTCACATTTCTGCCAAGTGATTTCAAAATCCATCTCAAAATAAGAAAGTTATTGACCAAATACGAAAAAAAGGCCCCTTTTTTACCTTTGACCTCCAAGTATGACCTTGACCTTTGAGGTACCGACCTGCCTCATGTGCACCACACATCGTCTCATGGTTGTTAATAATTATGCCAAGTAATTTTAAAATCCATCTCAAAATTAGAAAGTTATTGACCAAATACGAAAAAAAGGCCCCTTTTTTTACCTTTGACCTCTAAGTATGACTTTGACCTTTGAGGTACCGACCTGCCTCATGCGCACCACACATCGTCTTATGGTTGTTAATAATTATGCCAAGTAATTTTAAAATCCATCTCAAAATAAGAAAGTTATTGACCAAATACATAAAAAAGGCCCCTTTTTTGACCTTTGACCTCTAAGTATGACCTTGACCTTTGAGGTACCGACCTGCCTCATGCGCACCACACATCGTCTTATGGTTGTTTACATTTCTGCCAAGTAATTTTAAAATCCATCAAAAAGTAAGAGAGTAATTGACCGGACACGATTTGCCCATACATATATACATACCAACAAACTTCCAAGGGAGATAATTCAAAAAGTATAAATGCGAGAGTTATAGTTCTTGCACACTGCACGTCGTCTAACGCTGATTAATATTTATACGAAGTTTCGTGAAGATAGCTCTAACGGTTTTCAAGTTACAGAGCGGACACGAATGTGTGACAGACGGACAGACAGACAGACGGACAGACAGACGCCCGGGGGAAAAACAATATGTCTCTCCGAAAAAAATTTTTTCGGGGGAGACATAACTAAGGATTTCCTTGTCTGGTGTGCAAGAAAGAAAAATATTGCATCACAGTAGGAGTTACTGGGCTTTGGTCGCTATTCTGCTGCTACGCCTTCCTTATCTTAGTGACCATGTGTAGCGTAAGTTTCACTGAAGTAGAACCACATACATTATAACTTGTTAAGCAAAATGTATTTTAACCCTTATCGTGCTGTTCACGACAACCTCTATCTTTGCAAACAGAAGCCATCTGATCTGGATCTACACTGTCAGTTTATCAATTTGAAGCAATAAATTACATCAAGTAATTTGAATGGTTGATAAGACAGAAATGGGTGTGGCTTAAATGAATATTCAGCAAGATAAGGGTTAAAATTTGAAAATCTATCAAAGGTCATAACTCCAAGAGTTATGGACCCTTGGCCACTTTTCTGGTACACAGGATACATCTAGTCATTCTCCATGTTGATTCAAAGTTTCTGCTTTCAAGCTTTCATATTTCCTGAGAAATATTTTAGGAAAATTTCAAGAATGCTTAAGTTATGGGCCCTTGGTTACTATTCTACTACTACAACTTCCTTGCCTTAGAGACCAAGTATTTGTTTGTTTGAGTTGAGGTTTAACATCCCCGTCAACACTTTATAGGTCATTTTGCTTCCAATCTTGTGGGACTTTTATCCGACACTGAGATGAAATGACATCTCAAGAACTGTCGCCCAATGAAACCAACAGAGTTTATAAGCATGGACGGTCCAACTCGTACCGCTTTACCTGGGCAGGCTTAGATCCTCTAAGTGCTTTACCAGTACTTGTGTGCGGTCAGTTTCAGCTCTGCGTGGAAGCATCATGTAGCCCACTATTTCTTCAAGCCCCAATGGGTGGGGGGCGCAAGAGACCAAGTGAAGTATAAGTTTCATTGGAGTAGGACCACAAAAATAAAAGTTATTAAGCGAAATGCGTTTAAAATTTTGCAGTTACTGAATCATGGAACAACATGGCAAATCTGGTATAGCCCCACCTTTTCATAGCATGGCATTATAGACGGCTTTTGATGGAATGATATAATTTTTCTTGATATTGAAAAAGGAATTTGATGATCAAAATCCTTTTTAATATCAGGAAAAATTATATCTGTCTGACAGCTACAGTATTTACTCTATGTAATTGGTCAGACAGGCATGATGGAACAGTGTAGACCCAGATGAGATGCTGCAGAATGCGGTGTCTCAACAGGGTCTACACTGTTTGCCACTCATCCTGCTATTTTTAAACACAACATCGGGTAGTAAATTGTACTTGTTCAAGTTTTAGAACAAGTATGGTAAGGAGTTGAGGTGTCAGAATATTTAGGATAAATACGGTACTCATCTGTAACTAACATTTCTGGGGCCAGTTGTTCAAAACTAATGATGTCGTTAGTTAACAAATCATTAAAACTTTAATCATTTTTTATGATAAATATAGTAATATTTTTACTGAAAAACTGTGAGCGGCTTTTGCAAATGTCATTTCATCTAAATGTCGGGTATAAGTCCCACAAAACTGCAAGCAATATCTCCAAAATTACCTAAATAAAGTTGATGGGGACATAAAACCTCAACACAAACAAAGACCCTTTAAGGATCAAACCCATGACCACCTGTAAACCCATTGGGTCTGATAGTTATTATCAAATTTTTAAAGTCTAAGGGAGATAACAGGATGAAATATTAATAAAAGTAATTTCACTAGTTGCATCTTATATTGACTGAAACCGCAGTCTTATGGCATTGAAGACACAAAGCTAGCATGGACTAAGGACTACGGTGTTGAAGGCACAAAGCTAGCCAGGACTAAGGACTGGCATTGAAGGCACAAAGCTAGCCAGCACTAAGGACTATGGTGTTGATGTTTGTTTGATTTAAGGCTTAACCTCCCCGTCAACACTGTAAAGGTCATTTTGGAAATGTTGCTTCCAATTTTGTGGGACTTTTACCCAACACTGAGATAAAATGACATCTCAAGCCCTGCCGCCCAATGAAACCAATAGGGTTTATAAGCATGGACGGGCCGACTCGCACCACTTTGCCTGGGCAGCCTTAGATCCTCTAAGAGGTTTACCAGTACTCGTGTGCTTGTCGGTTTTAGCTCTGCATGGAAGCATCATGCAGCCCATATATTTCTTTAAGCCCCCATGAGCGGGGGGCGAACTACTATGGTGTTGAAGGCACAAAGCTAGCCGGGGCTAAGGACTATGACATTGAAGGCACAAAGCTAACCAGGACTAAGCGGTTTACCAGTACTCATGTGCGTGTTGGTTTTAGCTCTGATTGGAAGCATCATGCAGCCCATATATTTCTTCAAGTCCCGATGGGCGGGGGCCGAACTACTATGGTGTTGAAGGCACAAAGCTAGCCAGGACTAAGGACTATGGCTTTGAAGGCACAAAGCTAGCCAGCACTAAGGACTATGACATTGAAGGCACAAAGCTAGCCAGGACTAAGGACTATAGTGCTGAAGGCACAAAACACTGATACAACAATGTGTGCCTGTGGGACCATCATAATATGAAGGCAGGCTTTAAGAACTGCACCGCAACCTCTTTATAACACTATTAATGGGGTCCAAAGCAGAAACCATGTTAGTTAAACAACTGTGTTATATCCAAACAAAAATGTGACGATTGTATAGAACTAGAAATGTGTCAATGAGGTGGCCCATGGGTGGGGGCATCTGTGTCATTTCATCAGCTTACCTAACTTACGAGTGCCCAGCCTGTAGGGGCTTGGAGAAATAGACTGGGCTACAAGGTGCTTCCATGAAGAGCTGAAACCGACCTAACTTGAGTTCTGATAAACTGCTTGGAATGTATAGGCCTGCCCAGGAAAAGTAGTCCGAGTCTGACCACTCCTTAAATCCTAGTGGTTTCTTTGGGCGGCAGAGCTGGAGATGTCATTTCATCTCAGTGACAGATAAAAGTCCCACAAAATCGTAAGCAACATCTCAAAAAATGGCCTAAATGGTGTTGACGGGAATGTAAAACCTCAAATGACAAGCCAGACTACAGAAGTGACATTCTATCAACATTCTATCTTACGAAAGGCTTACTTCACCACTCTGACAAGCCAGACTACAAAAATTTAGAAACATTCTCTCAGCTTACCTTATGTAAGTCTAGTTCCTCACTCATATGACAAGCCAGACTACTGAAGTGTAGAAAGATTTCGTCAGTTTATCTTACCACCTAACACTATTTCACCATTCATATGACAAGCCAGACTACGGATGTGTAGAAACATTTCATCTGCTTATTAAACTTATGTAAAACTAGTTCACCACTCATATGTCAAGCCAGACTACTGAAGCGTAGAAACATTTCATCACCTTACCTTACGTAAGACTATTTCATCGCTCATATGACAAGCCAGACTAGGGATGTTTAGAAATATTTCATCTGCTTAACTTATCTAAGACTAGTTCACCACTCATATGACAAGCCAGACTACTGATGTATAAAACATTTCATCAACTAACCCTATGTAAGACTAGTTCACCACTCATATGACAAGATTGACTACTAAAATGTAGTGACTTTTAATGGCTTACCTAAAGTAAGACTAGTTCACTCATATGATATGACAAACCAGAATACTATAATGTGGTAATATTTCATCAAATTACCTTGCGTAAGACTAGTTCACCAATCATTTGACAAGATTGACTACTAAAATGTAGTGACATTTAACGGCTTACCAAAGGTTAAGACAAGTTCACTCATATGATATGATAAACCAGAATACTATAATGTAGTAATATTTCATCAGCTTACCTTGCATAAGACTAGTTCACCACTCATATGACAAGCAAGACTACTAAAGTGTAGTAACATTTCATCAGCTTACCTTGCATAAGACTAGTTCACCACTCATATGACAAGTGAGACTACTAAAGTGTAGTAACATTTCATCAGCTTACCTTACCTAGGACTAGTTCACCACTCATATGACAAGTGAGACTACTGAAGTGTAGTAACATTTCATCAGCTTACCTTACTTAGGACTAGTTCACCACTCATGACAAGCAAGACTACTAAAGTGTTGTAACATTTCATCAGCTTACCTTACGTAAGACTAGTTCACCACTCATATGACAAGCAAGACTACTAAAGTGCAGTAACATTTCATCAGTTTACCTTGCATAAGACTAGTTCACCACTCATATGACAAGTGAGACTACTAAAGTGTAGTAACATTTCAACAGCTTACCTTACGTAGGACTAGTTCACCACTCATATGACAAGCGAGACTACTAAAGTGTAGTAACATTTCATCAGCAGGTAGACACTGTTCAATGACATCTTCACCATAAATACTGACAATGGCAATGCAGATGAAGAGATGAAAGTAGTCCGTCTGATAGTGAGACCAACATGACTCCCAAATACGTAGAGCTTCCTTCTCGTTGAACTCTCTCTTGAAACACAACAATATCCACCTGGAACAGAATATAGAAACCTAGAGTGGTGAAAAGAAACCATCACTAGGGTGTAAGAGCGGCATTATGAAGCTTGCTGAATGCTGAAGGACTGAGATTCTTAGGGATGGAGAACCCCTCTCACCCACGATACTTTCATTTCTGAGCATGGATCTTTGATAATGATTTGACTGCTGTCACATTGACTGCTGACATCCACCATATTGTAACTAGAATTTGTTTTTCTACAAAAACACAGATGTCTCCCCCGTTTTTGACCTCTAAGTATAACCTTGACATTGGAGGTATTAAGCCGGGTCTTGTGTGCAACACATCATCTAATGAAGATAAACATTTCTGCAAAGTAACTTTAAAAATGTTCAAAAAATTTCAAAGGGCAATATATATATAGATAGTGGGGGTACGGCGACATATTCGTTGTCCGTCAGCATGGACAATGAATATATCACCAATTTGAGCATAAAAAAATTATCGCCCCAAAAAAAAAATTCACACACTCCAGAGGAAGGGGTACTGTAACTAAAAAAAGAGAGAGTCCGTCTATGAAGAGATGAGGCGGGTAGAGCACAGAAAAATAAAAAAAAGTTAGGAGAGGGGGAAAAAAACATCTACTAGAGTGACCTCGGAAAAATTGTAAAAATGTAAAAAAAAAAAAAACACCCACTATAAAATCAGTCCGCGGACTCCGGCATGGGGTGAGGAATTCTACCTAAAATGTTTCACAGATTTTAAAAATCAAATCAAAATTTAGCAAAAGCCGCATCTGTTACAGCACTTTTAACCACCCGGCACTGGGCAGAATTCTTTACACACACACCCCAGCACCGGGTAGTGGCTGCCAGCCCCCTTTCTTAAGAACTCCTGCCTGTAGGCTCACGACAAGCTCTCCGCCCCAGGGTCACCTTTAACCCCATATTCCCAGCCTAGCCGAAACGAACAGCTAGACCGGTCTGAGGTAAGGTGAGCACAATGCATTGTGAATGGCGACTTCAACGGGGAGAATTCTATTTGTGCGCGCGCAACCCATCAAAGTCACCCTTCACAAATGCATGGCATCGAGCAAGCCATTTACCCTTAAACAGACAGGTGAGCGTCATACTCAGAGACCAGACAAACCATGCTGTAACAGACACAACCAAATATTGAATGTGAGTCTCTTATATATATACATAGCACTTACGAATATCATTAAAAAATGGGTTTTAAATTTGCATATTTTTAACAAATGTATCTTTTTATTGTGTTAAAATGTGTACTTTTTGTTTCACTATCTAAATTGCCAAGAAAACAACTCACCATAAAACTTCCTTCTAAAATAAATATCCTTGAATATAAATGTTTTAACACCATAATAAAACGAGGAAGTGAAAATATGGAAGTGAAAAGATAAATGCGTACTTATTCTATATATAGAACGAGCATGATAAATACCAGTCCAATTACAAGTTTTAGCTTTTATCAATAGCCATACTGTTAACTATTGATAAAGGTATCTTTTAGCATTTATGAATAGGGAAGACCCTGACCAGACTGCGCACCCTTATAGTCCGAAAGTCGTTACGGATATAATCAAAGTACAGAAAGGCCTGGAAGTCGTTACGGATATAATCAAAGTACAGAAAGGCCTGGAAGTCGTTACGGGAATAATCAAAGCACCGAAAGGACCGTGAATCACCGTAGCTTTTAACAGTCAGTAAAAGAAATTTGTATATTTAGTTTACGCTCCTATAAATAGGTGGTGGGTCATTATTTACTATTGTAATTTTATTAAATAAAATCAAGCATCCCCTATTTTTTTTTTACCTCAGCTAAAGCCTGGGCCTTTCCTTCCTCAATAAGTTTTTTTCTTTCCGCCTCACTTAATCCTGTTTGTTTTGAGTGTATGCTATCTTTCAGTTTATTATATTTGTCTAATTCATCTAAAATCAATTTCAAAAAAGGGGGCGTGTTATTATCACTTTGTACCGCAAAACATAATACGTAATACCTTCCCACGATAAACCACTTACACAGATAATGAAGGGACTATTTTACTTAAGTGTATAAATATTTGATAAACCTTATCAAAAATGTGTGATGCGTCTCAGTCAGTGTTCAGATAACAATAATTAGAGGTGATATTAAAAATCTGCTCCGATAAAAGTCGCGGATAGACACTATATAGAAACATATTAAAAAGAATTTTGAAAATTCCACTTTGGGGCAAAAACTTTAACCCCTCCTGAAAGTGCCTTTACATAATCCAATGACCACCAGATTTTGCACATATAACAAGACTTTAAGGCTGTATAACATATTAAAATTCCAAGTTCCTATGACAACTTTTGGAATTTCTGAAAGTCTTTGAGTCTTCCTAAAAGTGGAATCCCATCAACCGATTAGTCTCAGATTTTGCATATGTATTTGGGTTGCATATATACATATTATCACAAAATTTCAAAGTTCTAGCATCATTTTGGAATTTCCTGCAAGTCTTTGAATTGTTGTAAAATAACATTGGTTCAACTAATTACCACCAAACTTTGTACATATGTTTCAACATACAAAATGCACATTCTTATAACATTGTAGGTCGGAAGTGAAGCAAAAAAAAAATATTAACTTTCATATTTTGGTGGTGGGTCATTTACTATTGTAATTTTATTGAATAAAATCAAGCATTTTCTATCTTTTTTTTCATTTCATTCTTTGCTTGAGCCTTGCCTTCCTCAATAAGTTTCTTTCTCTCACTTTCACTCAATCCTGTTTGTTTTGAATGTATATTGTCTTTGAGTTTATTATATTTGTCCAACTCATCCAACACAAGTTTAAATTCATTCTCAGATATCTGTCCGTCTGTCAAAGCCTTAGAAATCAAATCCTTTATACTATTCAACTTACTATCAGCAATAGTTTTAATCTCATAATGTTTCTGTGCTTTTGAAGTCATTTTTCGCCTAATTAATTTAACACACACACCCAAACTCCCACACACAACAGCACCAATCTCTAAAGGCAACATAATTGGAACAGTTAATCCAACACCTGCCAAAATAACACTTGTTGATATCAAACCAGTATCATCTCCATCAGTAATATTTATTCCACGTTTGCATTTTTTGTATAATGCTTTTCTCACATCTCTCTCATTAATTAACGTCTTCTCTATCTCAGATATCTTCTGTAATCTATAATTTTGCCCATCTTCAATAGGCAACTCTGGATATAGCGGTGCATTAGGTTGTTTCATTTTTTTCTTGATAACATATATTTTTTTTATTCAATAAATAATTCAATTATCATCGAAGCCACAGTATTAACACATGTAGCATTATTAGTCTGACAAACAAAAGCAATTGCATCACCAGCCTCAACCTTTAACGGTGTAGCAAAGTTATCGTGTTTTCTTAAAATATTATTCAATGATATATCATATCCTGCTTGTGGATTTCCATTAATTGCAATCGCCACAGACACATCGCCTTTTGTTCTTTTACTCGACAGTCCAACACCTATTATCTGGCCAGGAAAGTTCATCACATATCCAACACCTACTTCTCTACCACCATTTCCAAAGCCAAACACTTCATTCTTCTGTAAGGAACCTTTACTCTCCGCACAAATGCTTATCAATTTTCTGTCTGACATATTATCAACCTTATTATATAATAATCGATGATTGACATACATATCCCGAAATCTATCTTGAAGTCCTGTATGTCTATCATTCAATGTATTTATTTGTGTAAATGCTTGACTTCTCATATTAAATATTTCTTGTTTCAGCCCCAATGCATCTACGTGTTTTCTCTTAGCACCAAATATACTCATTTTTTTATTATAATTATATAATTTCCAAAACGCAATTAATTGGTAGATGATTAATTACCTTGTTGTTATTTTCATCCCTGATTTCTAATTTCAATTCTGCTATAGCATCATTCACCAAACACTTATATTCTGGATGCTCAAATCTCACTGTTGTTATCTCTCCAAACTCTTTATTTTCCACTGGAACAACAGCCAACACAGTACTCGGCATACCATCTAAATAATTATTTGAAGTATGAATCTGTTCCAAATGAACATACAATGATTTATAAACAGCAAAATCTACAGCTCTCTCACCATAATGAGTTTCATTAACAGCAAACTTTCGCTTATTTCCAAACCCCAACATTTGTTTTAAGCCCTTGCTTATCTTCAATTCATCCGGTGTAATTAAAGAAGCAATTCCATTTGTTTCATTTACAGATAATGTAATATTATTACTTTGAAATAAATCTGCTATTTGTTGGAAACTATAATAACCATCTATAATCTTATGAGGTCTCTCTTTAGTCTTCTGCAAATATTCATCAACAACATTATACCATCCAACACCATATGTTATAGATTTCAAACCAATACGTTTATTCCCATCTCTGTTATCAATGTATTGTTGCAAGTTTATTGTCTTGTCAATATTCGAAATTGTATGATACATTTTTATTTTTTATATATAATCAATAATAAAAATGATACCTAAAGAATTCAAGTACAATCCCAATGCATCATATAACCCCAATACTAAATATACCGAAAAGAATATTGAACTTATAAAACAAACGATTTATGTTAATAAAGACGACCATTTTCCAGTAAAGTTTCCCGACTTATTTCAAAACTATCAAAATCCAACATTACACACTAATGAACCGTGGAATACATGGCTTCATTCATCATTTGACTGGTGGCAATGTCAATTAAATTTTGCTGTTTGGTGTGCCACTGCAGGATGTGGAGTAAGTTATCAAGACCATTTGCAAAACACTTCAGGACTAACTAAAACAGTATATACATTTCATGTTTATTATTGTATTGCTCGTATTTTGAAAGAACTTAAAACACCTTTACCAACAGATGAATCATTTTGTTATTACAAAAACCCATACGACAAAGCAACCTATCAAAAGTTATGCAATGAATTCAATGTTTCACCTAATACAGATTGGCGTCAAAAATTAGAAAGTAGTTCTAAATGCAGTGGTCTAGGGAGTTACACACAATATTTTAAACCAAGTGGAAAATATAGACAAGAACATCGAAGTGAAGGTCCATTCTTTAATCCAAATGATAAAATAGAACATACAGTAGATATAAGTGACGCCTGGACAATGTTTATATTAGACAAATCAGAAGGATTAACAAAAACAGGTATTGAACGAATTAACGAAAGTATTAGAATGTTTGTATGGGCACTATTAGCAGCACAATCTCAAACACGTGTAGAAATTCTAAAAATAGGCACAGGATTTGATGCTCAGAAACAATTTCTTGCTAACATTGAAGACGCTATTAATAGTCCAGTTGATTTACCAAGTCAAATACAAAGATATCAAAACACACTCAAATATGCAAGAAGTAAAGTAGATTTTGTTTATGGTATTGGATTATATATGTCTCCCAGTGATATGGTTTTACAAGTTGGTACTATCGCTGGATATAATAATAAAATTGTAATTGCAACAGAAAATCAAACACTTGGTTTCAATAGTGATGTAAATGTTAAACCTGTTGCATCTGCTACACAACCTGCAACTATACAAGGCACACAAACAAAGAAATCTCTACCAGATTATCATCAACAAGCAGTTGATTATGCAAAGAAACACAATCTGTCAAAAAGTTGGGTTGATGGTGCTGGTACCTCCGATGCTAGAATAGCAGATTGGTTTAATCATCACAAACTTGCTAACCAATCTACTACAAAGAAATCTCTACCACAATCTCTACAAGGCACACCAACAAATAAATCTCTACCACAATCTCATCAATCTCTACCAGAAAAAAAAGAAGCCATACAACATGAAGACAACAAAACAGCATTAATAGTAGGAAGTATAGTAATTGGACTATTAATTATGTATGAAATTTATTAAGTTCTTTTTTTTCTTATAAACTCTCTCGCAGATGCATATAACAATCCAGCAACCAATACAACTAATGCCCATAAATGTTCTCCAAACCAACCAACAACTTTACCCGCAGAAGACAACAACCAAGACACAATAGAACCAATAACACCTGGTAATGCAGTAGCTACTTTTCCTGCAAGGGTAGAAAGTAATTTACCAAGATTTGATAATTGTTTCTTAACCCAATCTTTAACACCACCTTTTGGTGGAGAAGGAGGGGTTGAAGTAGTACCACCACCAGTAGGAATAACAGCCTCAACAATAACTCCAATAATCATTCCAAAAGCGGTTAAAATACTAACAATTGTAATGCCTTGTTCTCTGAATAATGTTCTAATTCTTTCACCCAATGTAGTGTCTTCTTTTAATACTTTGTTTATAGTCTCTTTGATTCTATTTACCTGACTACGTAGTTTATCTTTATTAACATTAATAACTTCCAATCTTGCACTTCTCTCACTTTCTAACTCTTTGATTCGACTACTTATCCTCTCTATTTGAAATTCATCATTGTCTGCTTTGGCTTGTTCTAATTTTGTATTTTCTTTTGCTAAGTCTTTATTTGTTTCATTCAGTTTTGCCAATTCATTTGCTATCTCTTCTTTGACTGTTGTCATTGCATTTGCTATTCCATCAATCTCTCTTTTTGTCCAATCTGTTTGTGTTTCTTGTTCATTAGTAAATGATGTCTCCAATGTTTTCACAGCAGTTTCTACATCAACTGTTGTATTTAATAGTTCTTGAGTTTGTTCTTGTGATGATATATCTTGTAAAGGTATTTCTTCTTCTGTTTGTGTTATTTGAGTTCTCGTTTGAAGTAATTGTGCGAATGCTGTTCTACCTTCTTTAAGTCTTGTAGCAGATGGTTTAAAATCATCTACACCTAATACATTCCTAACAAAATCAACACCATATTTCCTTTGCAAAGTATTAAATGATAAAAATGTTGCTATTTCATCAGGGTTGTTAGATTTATACCATGTTAATGCAACATCATCACCAGCTTCATCTTTAGTATATAACATTGGTCTTCCAAACTTATCCTTCTTGAGAGACAAACCTTTGACTTTGCGTGTAGGTTCTTCATTCCTTTCGTAAAATCTATCTATCATTTGTTTACCTATGTTATTACGCAGAGTTTTCCAATCATCACCGGTTAAATCATTCAAACCAGCAAACTGACTATTTAATGTTCTCTGAAACTGCTCTTCATCTGTAAAAGATGTTTCTGCTTCTTCATCATAATCCTCCCTGTCATACTCAGGATTTTCAAATTCAGCCATTATTTATTTATTATTTAAAAATATTTTTTATCTTTTAATAAAAACATGTCAGCTTACGGAGATAAACTAAACCCTTACAGAAAATTAAGAGAACCACGAGGTGTGAGAGGCATCCGCCAAAGTGTAGTAATAACAAATAACCCTTCAACTATTGACCAAAATCAACAATTGTTAGTGAGATTTCCTAATCTAAGTGGTAATGATGTTATTGTTCCCGGAACAGTCAGATTAGCATTTGAAATTGAACTAAACTCTAAAGATGCAAATGCAACTATATTTCAAAACATAGGAAGAGCAATAATTAAGAAAACAACAATTAGAATTAGTGGAAATGAAATCATGTCAATTGATGACAGCGACATCTATCATTGTTATATTGATTTATGGAAGACTATTACAGAACGTGTAAATATGGCATACCAAGGCATTGGCAAAGAGAACATGTTGAAACATAGAGTGGGTGCAGGAAACGCAACAGCAGATAAAGAAGATCAAGCCATCGCAAAAGCATATGGAAACAGGTTTTGCATCCCACTTGATTTTGAATTATTGGAAACCCATATGCCTTTTTATCAAGCTGGATTAGGAGATAGACTTGAATATGAACTTACATTCAATGATTATAATAAAGTAATTAAATCAGGCGATGCAACTTCATCTTATACAATCAAAAATATTTGTTTGGAATTTGATATTGTTTCTGATACTGAATTAGCAAGACAAATAAGACAGCAAGTTGATGGTAAAATGGTTATTTTGTATGACAGAATACTAAGACACAGAAAAATACCTAAAAACAAATCTGATACACTATGGAATATCAATCTAAATGTTCCTGCAAGAAGTATGAAAGGAATTCTTATGCTATTCGAAGATCCTGAAAGGGCCAGCACAGAAGAATATTATAATCCAGAAATTACAAAAGTGGAAATGACAATAGAAGGGATTCCGAATCAATTGTATAGTCAAGGAATGAAGTCCCACCAACACTGGGACGAAATAAATAAATTCTTTGCTTTGAATTCAAAAAGAAACAAAGAAACAAGTATGGTCGTTAAAGATTTATATTTTACTGATACAACAATAGAAAAATATCTAACGAACAGGTATGCTTTATGGTTGGATTTACGTTCAACTGATGATAATACACTTCATGGTTCTGGAAGAAGAATTGAAAATGCATCAGAAGGTATCACAATACAAATAACGAAAGAAGCAGGAGCAGATGAACCAATCAATCTTTATTTGTTTGTTATACAAGATGCACAAATCAACTTTGAAGATGGTAGATTTAAAGAAGTCAGTTATTAATATTTTTTTACAAATAAAAATGGAACTACCAAAATATCCTCATTGTGCTATTATATGTGGTCAAACTGGATGCGGGAAAACAGAGTTTGTCCTTGACCTTTTGGAAGAGGAATATCGTCAAGTATTTAAACATATTGTTATACTTTGCCCAACCATTCAATGGAACAAGGCTTATAAAAATCGTGAGTGGATTGGTGATGTCAGGAAACCTAAAACAAAGAATCTTATAATTGTTAATCCTATTATTAATGATGAAGAGAAATTACAAGAACTACTAAGAATGTTCTTTAATAAATATGCTGGTCATTCTACTCTCTACATTATTGATGATTGCAGTGCAACGAAAGAACTAACAAAGAAAAAAGATATGTTATCAGAATTAGCATTTTCTGGTAGGCATGCAGAACAATCAGTGTGGGTTATTTCGCAGAGATATAATTCTGTGTTAAAAGATTTAAGAGAACAAACAAAATGGCTATGCATGTTCTACACAAAAGATAGAGATAGTTTTGAAAATTGTTTAAGAGAGAATGATGTTATTCCTACTTTGGAAGAACGACAGAGAATAAAAGAAGAACTGAAAAAAAAGAAGCATCGTAAGTTAATTTTGAAGACTGACCAGCCTACTGGTTATTGGTTGGTTGATTGATTATTTTTTTTAGCAATGATTAAGTAATGTTTATGCAATGCTATAGCAAATCTTAAGTAATGCTATAGCAAATCTTAAGTAATGTTTTAAGTAAAATAGCAATACTAAAAAACAATGCTGTTAGAAATATTATCAATCACTGCAATCTTATCAATAATCATAACAAACACTGCAATCTTATTAATAGTCGGATATGCGATGTTTTATTTTTTAAAAATAAAAAATAAATTACATAAAATAAAAATGAATGCTGAAGAATTATTACAAGACATTGAATGTGAAAGCACTTATGTAGAAAATAATGAACAAGAAACAAAACGTGAGCGATTATCAGCCATTGTTGCTGGTGGTGGTAGTAAGCAGTATCTTGGTAAAGACTTACAACTATCAGACATTGATACAATGACAGCAGAACAAATAAACAAACTTTACTGCAGATATGAAGCAAGATTGGGAGCAAGTATGACTAAGACATTGGGTAATTCTTTCATTAGCTTATACGTGATGGGTGTATCAAAGTATTTCAATGTTGTTAATCCACCTAAACTGATACAAGACTTAGAGGAAGACCCTTTTATCAATCACGCTTTGACAAGTTCATGTTGTGAATTGTACTATAGATATGGAATGTATCTTGCTCCATTAACTGCAATGCTAACAACAGCAAGACATATTGATTTTAATAAAAAAGAAAATATTTCCTTAGAAAAAGATGAGCGAAGTTAATGAAACTGTTAAAACAAAAGACCCAAGACGAGTATCTGCTGGTAAGAAAGGTGCAGAAGCAAGAAAAAGAAATGCAGAATTAAGAAGAAAGGAGGCTGAAATTATAAAGAAAGAAAACATGGAATTAAAATCTATAACAAGAGATGATGATGATGTGCAAACAAACAATTCACAGAATATAAATATATACAAAAATTATATACCATTATGTATAACAATTGGAGTTGTTGGAATAGGATTGTATATGTACAAGTCTAAACAAGTTGTACCACAACAACCTATGATGCAACAACCTGCACCTATTATACAACAAAAAGAAATTGACCCATTTGAATTTAATTAATTTAAAAAAATAATATTCTCATTAAAAAAAATGACAACCTCAATAGACGGAAAACAAATTGCAAACATGTTATATCATGCCGGAGTGGAAACTGTATTAACTGTTGGATATTCAGAATTAGGAAGAAAACTATTGAAAAGACCAGCACCAAAAGTAGATTTTAATATGACAGATATTGGTATGTTGTCCATTGATATATTACTTGCAATGGCAACAAAGGATATGCTTGTTAAGCAAGGTATTATTCCTGCGGATATTATGAAGTAATTTTAATATTTTTTTTTCCATTATATAAAAATGGCAAGTGCAGTAGCATTAATGGTTGGAGGAGCAATTACAAACGCCTTAGCCTTTTCAGGTAGTAATTATTTATTTTCACATATGGGTAGTAATAGTGATAAAGAGAGAAAAAGACATGATAAGGCGATGGAACAATTAGAATCAGCAACAACTGCGTGGAATGAGAAGAGAACAGAAAGATTGGATTTTATTAATGAGCAACTGAAGAAGGAACATCATGCTGTGGATGAGTTCAGTGATGCTGACACTGCTATGAAACAATATTATTATATTACAGGAAAACAATTGCCAGATAATTTATCCACACCATTACCACCAAAACCTACATTGAGTGATTTTTACACTCCATCAGAAGACCAGAAAAATAGAGAGATTGCATTTGTTGTTGGTGGTATGGCATTGACAGGATTTGTTGCTTGGAAGTTGATGTAGGTAAAAAAAAAATTATTTTTTGACATAATCTTTCTTTGGAAAAACTAAATCATAAGCATGATATTTATTTTTTTTATTATTCTTACATGGTTTCAAACCAAGTGGTCTTACATAAAATGGTGGTTCTTTACCTTCTATCTTCTTTGTGAGATGTGCAGGACTCCATACTTCACCATTGTCTTTGAGAGTTAAAATTACACTCACACCATTGTCTGTGTTAATTTCTCTGTAGTCGGTGATTGTATAAATGTTGTTGATTTCTAAATCAGTCCATTTCTTTGTGTCAAATTGACTTTGTTCCTTTAACAGCTCTTCAAACTCTTCTTTTGTAGGTGTATAGTCATCATCAAGCAATTGTGCTATATTTTGCGTTTGTGCGTTCTTTGACATCTTTTTATATATAAATATTTTTTCTTAAATAAAAATAAATGGAGAAGATATACTATAGTCCAAAAGGTTTCTGGAAAGGACACTCAGCTGTTGGTAAGTTAGCAAAAGAAGCAAAGGTTAGTCAGAAACAAGCATTAGAGTTCTTAAAGAAACAAGCAGTATGGCAAATATATTTACCTGCACCTAAGAAAATAATAAGACCTAAATTTGATGTGTCTGCAGAGAATGAAGTTCATCAAGCTGATTTGTTGTTTTTACCTCACGATACTATTGGTAGAAAAACATACAAGTATGCATTAACAGTGGTTGATATTGGAACAAGATATAAAGAAGCCGAACCTTTGACGTCGAAAGATAGTAAAGAAGTTGCAAATGCTTTTGAGAAGATTTATAAAAGACATTTGAAGTATCCTAAACTATTGCAAGTTGATCCTGGTAGAGAATTTATGAGTTCCGTTTCAACTTTGATGGAAAAGCATAATACCAAAATAAGAAGAGGTAGAAAAGAAATACACAGAGACCAAGGAATAGTAGAAAGATTTAATAGAACCTTAGCAGAAAGATTGTTTGGTTATCAGTATGCTAAAGAGATTGATACTAAAAAAAGAAACAGAGAATGGGTTAAGAGATTATCTGATGTTATTAAAGCATTAAATAAGGAGACGAAAAAACCTCCTCCAATTATAACAAGAAAAGTTGATGCTGAAATTTGTCCTTATGTAAATGTTAGATATTTGTATCAACCTGGAGAATTAGAAGGTGGTGGAAAGAGAAGGGCTACTGACCCAGTATGGTCTGTTGATATACATAAAATTGATTATCACATTATAACGCAAGGCATAAGAGTTTATTATTTGAAATCTCCTGCACCTAAGAGAGGGTTTGTCAAAGAGGAATTACTTATTGTTCCGGCTGATACCCATACGCGTATGTCGTAATGCCATCGTCAGTTATGTATCTTTTTGTGTCTAAAGGAGAAAGTGTAGTCTTATTTACTTTTAATCCATATATGTTGTGATGCATTGAGCGTAGCATGTTCATTGAGTGTGTGTATTTCTTTTTGTTGAATAATGCATCTCTGTAGTTTTCAAAATTGATTTGTTTTTTGATTACATATTTTTTTGTTCCTTTCGCTTTTTTGATGACTTGTTCATCTGCTCTTAATACTGAATATAGTTTAGGACGAAGACCAATATATTCTGATATTGGAACACCAGCACATTCATCCTTCATCTTACCTATGACCTTCTTGTTTGTTTCATCGTATAGTGGATGTTCTTTTGGATAATCAGAGAAATCGTATTCATCTTTCATTTCAGACATATCTTTGTAAGCATCTTTGGTTTTGATATCTACTAATAAACTGTCTGTGTCGGTGTATAACAAGGTGCAGTTATTACCATACTTCTTTTTCAATGTATTATAATACCAATCATACATAAGATGTTTTGATAAATCTAAAACACAGAAGCCAACATATATTGGTTTATTGAGAGTTAATCTTGTTTTATTCACTTGAATGGCAGATAACTCATCAGAGAACTTTACTCTACGATTGAAGTTTGGTTTGGCTATTATCTTGCGGATTTTTTCATTTTCACTGCCATCTGTTTTGACTAATTTAATATCAACTCTTTTACGTATGTTTTCCATTGTTTTGCCAAATACTGAGTTGTTCATAAGTTTAAAGAAATCTTTTTCAAATGTAGTCTTTGCTTTTTTACGTAATTCTGTATTCAGACGTATGTAAGGTTCCATCCAAGGTTTCTCATCAAATTCTAATATTCTGTGTATTTTTGTTATTTTCATACCAAGTTGTTTGTATAGTCTCAAGTTCTTGTAATGTACTACATATTTCTTCTTATCCATTAGATTGGGGACAAGTTTTTCTGTTTTTAACATACTATTTTCAATTAGTTCATTTTGATAGTCGGATAACCATTCTTTTTTAATTGCTAATTTTTCAGGTGCAAGTGGATAGCTGTTATGTAGTTTATGTAAATGTTTGGGATATTCTAAATCTACTTCATATATTCTTCCTCTACCTTTTTTTAGTGGTTGAAGTTCTCCATCTATTAAATCTTTATTAGTTATCCATTTGAAACCACCATATGGAAGTGGTTGGCTCATTGAATGACCATATAAATTATTTGCATCTAAATACATTATGTAATTGTCTTCTTCATCTGGATTATAATCTGCGACATATTTATTGTTTGCTTTTGCGTGTCTTTTAGAAACCATACTTATTCCACCTCTCATTCCTTTTTCAATGAAAAGATGCATATCCAAATCTGATAGAAGTTGTAATTCTATTTTTGTGTATTTTAGAAGAGCATCCCAAGATAGACCAGGTGCAGTGTAGTAATGTAGAGGGTCAAGTTTATAGTTATTCATACAGGTTTCTCTAAACTTTTGAAAAACATCTGCAAGTAAGAGAACATCTGTTTTGAGGTATAAGTCATGATAATCACCTAATGTTTTACAGTTAAATTGTTTCCATACTTTTTGAGCGTGTTCATAGTCTTTTTGTTTGATACTTTCATCTGTAAGACTGCTGTAGAATTTGTCTATGGGTGGTAGTTGTGTTTCATCAAATCTATCAAAACTGTCAATATATTCATACGGATATACACCTTTACGCAAAAGTAAATCAGTCTTATCACCAAATTGAGATTTAGTTATTTTAAAATCAGATTTATCTGTTGCGTCTACCAACTTTTCAAGAGAGGAAGCCATAAATTGAAAACTGTCTAAAAATTTGAGTTGTCCAATACTGAATGAGATGAATTTCTCTGCATTATTTGCAATACAAGTAATGTTTCCACTTGCTTTGTGTATTTTCTGCATTATTAGATGGCTATCATAACCTTTTAAGTTGTGGAAGACAACTGGAATTTTTGTTTTATTTGGTTTGATTGCAAGTTTTAGATTACAAGATTTGTGTGCTGGTCCTCTATATTCTCCTGTGAAATGACAGTGGTCTTTTACTTTTGGATTATTTTCATCATCAATTTCTTTTTCACATATCCAACAATGAGTAGCCTCTTCATAATCTTGTATGTTCTTTTCTGTCATTATTATTTTTTTGGGATGTTTGAAAACGTTGTTAATGTTTTCTACTTCACATTCTAAATGATTTAGAAAAACCTCTGCAACATCTTCACCTCTGTATATTACTGGTTTGTCTGCTTTACCATCATATCTAACAACTTGATATCCAAATCCACACACTTCATGTTCGCTTGTTATTTCTGATTTGTCTCCTTTTTGTTGTGATTTGGGTTTGATTATGCTTTCAAAGTCAGCATAGATAACATATGGAACGGGCATTTGATTTTGATGGTTTTTAAACTTGATAAGACCTTTTGATGGCATTTCTATTCGCATTGGAGATTTATTTATGCCTTCACAGTCTTCTTTGTGTTTGATTAGTAGGTCTTCTCTTGTAAAACCATAAAGACATCTATCACAGAAATGTGTTTTATGTTCGTGTTTATTGTTCTGATTGTAAAGTAATCTATTAAGGTTTTTAATAAAACAGTAGTGATATTTTGTTTCTGTTTTTGGCTCATCAGGATTATAATTTTCATCTATTTCTTCATTATCATTAATTTCCTCTTCAACATCTTCAGTTATCAAAAGCAGATTAATTCGTTCTTTATCATTTGCTTGATTTGAAATATGATATGGAAATATAGTAAGTTTCTCTGTCTTTTTTGTTAATGTGTATCCATAAACATTGATTGCTATATTGTTTTGTTTCTCAACTTTTGGTATTTGTGAGATTGGTGTGGGAAAGTCTATTCCTTCCATATTTAATGTGCCTAAATATTTACGATAACTTGATAACTTACTTGGATTGTTTTTGTTTGGGTATTTAGAAGCAAGTATATGCCATTCTAAACATCTATCATCATCATTTGATAAATTAATTATTGCTTTTTTATTTGCTATTACACTTGGAAGAGAAATATACGAAGAACCTTTGAGTGGTTCATATTTTGCTATGGTAAGATAAAGTTTGATACAATGGTCAATTTCTAAATTTGTTGCAGTATTTGTGAATTTTTCAATCCATGGAAGGCAAGGCTCAAGCAAAGAATGAAATGAAAAAAAAGATAGAAAATGCTTGATTTTATTCAATAAAATTACAATAGTAAATGACCCACCACCAAAATATGAAAGTTAATATTTTTTTTTTTTTGCTTCACTTCCGACCTACAATGTTATTGTATGTTGAAACATATGTACAAAGTTTGGTGGTAATTAGTTGAACCAATGTTATTTTACAACAATTCAAAGACTTGCAGGAAATTCCAAAATGATGCTAGAACTTTGAAATTTTGTGATAATATGTATATATGCAACCCAAATACATATGCAAAATCTGAGACTAATCGGTTGATGGGATTCCACTTTTAGGAAGACTCAAAGACTTTCAGAAATTCCAAAAGTTGTCATAGGAACTTGGAATTTTAATATGTTATACAGCCTTAAAGTCTTGTTATATGTGCAAAATCTGGTGGTCATTGGATTATGTAAAGGCACTTTCAGGAGGGGTTGAAGTTTTTGCCCCAAAGTGGAATTTTCAAAATTCTTTTTAATATGTTTCTATATAGTGTCTATCCGCGACTTTTATCGGAGCAGATTTTTAATATCACCTCTAATTATTGTTATCTGAACACTGACTGAGACGCATCACACATTTTTGATAAGGTTTATCAAATATTTATACACTTAAGTAAAATAGTCCCTTCATTATCTGTGTAAGTGGTTTATCGTGGGAAGGTATTACGTATTATGTTTTGCGGTACAAAGTGATAATAACACGCCCCCTTTTTTGAAATTGATTTTAGATGAATTAGACAAATATAATAAACTGAAAGATAGCATACACTCAAAACAAACAGGATTAAGTGAGGCGGAAAGAAAAAAACTTATTGAGGAAGGAAAGGCCCAGGCTTTAGCTGAGGTAAAAAAAAAATAGGGGATGCTTGATTTTATTTAATAAAATTACAATAGTAAATAATGACCCACCACCTATTTATAGGAGCGTAAACTAAATATACAAATTTCTTTTACTGACTGTTAAAAGCTACGGTGATTCACGGTCCTTTCGGTGCTTTGATTATTCCCGTAACGACTTCCAGGCCTTTCTGTACTTTGATTATATCCGTAACGACTTCCAGGCCTTTCTGTACTTTGATTATATCCGTAACGACTTTCGGACTATAAGGGTGCGCAGTCTGGTCAGGGTCTTCCCTATTCATAAATGCTAAAAGATACCTTTATCAATAGTTAACAGTATGGCTATTGATAAAAGCTAAAACTTGTAATTGGACTGGTATTTATCATGCTCGTTCTATATATAGAATAAGTACGCATTTATCTTTTCACTTCCATATTTTCACTTCCTCGTTTTATTATGGTGTTAAAACATTTATATTCAAGGATATTTATTTTAGAAGGAAGTTTTATGGTGAGTTGTTTTCTTGGCAATTTAGATAGTGAAACAAAAAGTACACATTTTAACACAATAAAAAGATACATTTGTTAAAAATATGCAAATTTAAAACCCATTTTTTAATGATATTCGTAAGTGCTATGTATATATATAAGAGACTCACATTCAATATTTGGTTGTGTCTGTTACAGCATGGTTTGTCTGGTCTCTGAGTATGACGCTCACCTGTCTGTTTAAGGGTAAATGGCTTGCTCGATGCCATGCATTTGTGAAGGGTGACTTTGATGGGTTGCGCGCGCACAAATAGAATTCTCCCCGTTGAAGTCGCCATTCACAATGCATTGTGCTCACCTTACCTCAGACCGGTCTAGCTGTTCGTTTCGGCTAGGCTGGGAATATGGGGTTAAAGGTGACCCTGGGGCGGAGAGCTTGTCGTGAGCCTACAGGCAGGAGTTCTTAAGAAAGGGGGCTGGCAGCCACTACCCGGTGCTGGGGTGTGTGTGTAAAGAATTCTGCCCAGTGCCGGGTGGTTAAAAGTGCTGTAACAGATGCGGCTTTTGCTAAATTTTGATTTGATTTTTAAAATCTGTGAAACATTTTAGGTAGAATTCCTCACCCCATGCCGGAGTCCGCGGACTGATTTTATAGTGGGTGTTTTTTTTTTTTTTACATTTTTACAATTTTTCCGAGGTCACTCTAGTAGATGTTTTTTTCCCCCTCTCCTAACTTTTTTTTATTTTTCTGTGCTCTACCCGCCTCATCTCTTCATAGACGGACTCTCTCTTTTTTTAGTTACAGTACCCCTTCCTCTGGAGTGTGTGAATTTTTTTTTTGGGGCGATAATTTTTTTATGCTCAAATTGGTGATATATTCATTGTCCATGCTGACGGACAACGAATATGTCGCCGTACCCCCACTATCTATATATATGCAATAACTCTTGAAAGGGGCATAATCCGGATGAGAAAAAAAAATACGTGTCAGCTTATTTTCCATTAGGTATGCATATATGAAATTTCAAAACCATAGCATACACAGTTCTAAAGTTAAGCTATGCATCCCTTTTAGCATTCATTACAATGGGCACAAATTACCAAAATGACAAAGTTCCATAACTCATAAAGTATTTTTCGGAATTTTGTCAAAAGTTAATCAGTTCATATACTCATCACCATCAATATACTCAACAACTCTCAAGGCTCTAGCTCCAATAGTGTTTGATAAATTTTGCTGACAAGATTTTATTGAAAAAATTTCAAAGGGCAATAACTCTTGAAAGGGGCATAATCCAGACGAGAAAAAAAATACGAGTCAGCTTATTTTCCATGAGGAATCCATATATTAAATTTCAAAATCCTAGCATACACGGTTCTAAAGTTATGCTATGCATCACTTTTAGCATACATTACAATGGGCACAAATTACCAAAATGACAAAGGGCCATAACTCACAAAGTATTTTTCAGAATTTTGTCAAAAGTTAAACAGTTCATCTACTCATCACCACCAATATAGTCACCAATTTTCAAGGCTCTAGCTCCCAATAGTTTTTGAGATATCTTGCTGACAAGATTTTATTAAAAAAAATTCAAAGGGCAATAACTCTTGAAAGGGGCATAATCAAGACGAGAAAAAAAATACGCGTCAGCTAATTTTCCATGAGAAATCCATATATGAAATTTCAAAACCCTAGCATACACGGTTCTAAAGTTATGCTATGCATCACTTTTAGCATGCATTACAATGGGCACAAATTAACAAAATGACAAAGGGCCGTAACTCACAAAGTATTTTTCTGAATTTTGTCAAAAGTTAAACAGTTCATCTACTCATCACCACCAATATATTCACCAAATTTCAAGGCTCTAGCTCCAATAGTTTTTGAGATATCTTGCTGACAAGATTTTATTAAAAAAATTTCAAAGGGCAATAACTATTGAAGGGGGCATAATCTGGACGAGAAAAAAAATACGCGTCAGCTAATTTTCCATGAGGAATCCATATATGAAATTTCAAAACCCTAGCATACACGGTTCTTTAGTTATGCTGTGCATCAAAAGGTAACGGACAGACGAACGGACAAACGAACCAGAACCAATATGCTCCTCCAACTTTTTCAAAGTTGGAGGCATAAAAAGGCCCCTTTTTGTTCTTTGACCTCTGAGTACGACCATGACATTTGAGGTACCAACTAAGGTCATGCACGCAACACATCGTCTTATTGTGGTTAACATTTCTGCCAAGTAATTTCAAAATCCATCTAAAAATAAGAAAGTTATTGACAGAACACAAAAAAGGCCCCTTTTTTGACTTTTGACCTCTATGTATGACCTTGACACTTGAGGTATCAAACTGAATCATGCATGCAACACATCGTCTCATGATAGTTAACATTTTTGCCAAGTAACTTCAAATTCTATCTAAAAATAAGCAAGTTATTGACAAAACCGGAAAAAAGGCCCCTTTTTTACCTTTGACCTCTAAGTATGACCTTGACCTTTGAGGTACCAACCTGGGTCATGCACGTAACACATCGTCTTATATTGGTTAACATTTCTGCCAAGTGATTTCACAATCCATCTCAAAATAAGAAAGTTATTGACAAAACACGAAAAAAAGGCCCCTTTTTTTACCTTTGACCTCTAAGTATGACCTTGACCTTCGAGGTACTGACCTGCCTGATGCACACCACACATCGTCTCATGGTTGTTAATATTTCTGCCAAGTAATTTTAAAATCCATCCCAAAATAAGAAAGTTATTGACAAAACACGAAAAAAAGGCCCCTTTTTTGACCTTTGACCTCTAAGTATGACCTTGACCTTCGAGGTACTGACCTGCCTGATGCACACCACACATCATCTCATGGTGGTTAATATTTCTGCCAAGTAATTTTAAAATTCATCTCAAAATAAGAAAGTTATTGACCAAATACGAAAAAAAGGCCCTTTTTTTCACCTTTGACCTCTAAGTATGACCTTGACCTTTGACGTACCGACCTGATTCATGCGCACCACACATCGTCTTATGGTTGTTAATATTTCTGCCAAGTAATTTTTAAATCCATCTGAAAATAAGAAAGTTATTGACCGGACACGATTTGCCCATACATATATACATACCAACAAACTTCCAAGGGAGATAATTCAAAAAGTATAAATGCAAGAGTTATAGTTCTTGCGCACTGCACGTCGTCTAATGCTGATTTATATTTATACTAAGTTTCGTGACGATAGCTCCAACGGTTTTCAAGTTATAGAGCGGACACGAATGTGTGACAGACAGACAGACGGACAGACGGACAGACAGACAGACGGACAGACAGACAGACGCCCGGGGGAAAAACAATATGTCTCTCCGAAAAAATTTTTTTCGGGGGAGACATAATAACATTCCTGTGACATTTAGTGACCTCATGACGTCGAAAATAATGACAAGATACCCTAAAGGTCGTTAGTATTGGGACAGACAGGCCTAAGCAAACAGTGCAGACCAGATCAAGGCCTACGCTGTTTGTCATTCCGTCCGCATCTTTTGGACTCCTTGCTGGAGCATGAAGCAAATTTGTTAAAGTTTTAGGAGAATTACAGCAAGTTCTCCAGGTGTCTGAAGTTTTAGGCTTTTTATGGTGTATGAGGTTCTATACAACAAGTGCTTATTAACCATGTTTGAAGTATAGATTTTTATCGCAAACCAATCATTTCTAAGTGCGGATTTTTAATGCTGCAGTCACTTCGGTTACTGACGTCCGACATATTGTGATGACACTACAGGAATGTTTTGTGACGTCATGTAACGTGCTGTGACGTTAACCTTAACGACAGCGCATATCAGGTCGTATTCAACCAGTGCATTTATCAAACACGCTAGAATATTCGATTTTGGGTAAGAACACAAGGGTTAGAACAGAATTTCTATCCCAAGCTATGGATTTCCTTATCTGGTGTGCAAGAATAATAGAATCTATGATGGGGTCGAGACTGTGGCATGGAAATCTCAGACAAGTTTTCATTTTTTTTTAAGTCTCATGCGAGGCTATTAACCTAAATTAACTGAAAACAAGCCTGAAATTTCCTTGTGAAGGTTATTTTTCTCACCCACCAACTTTAACCCTTGTCCTGCTGAGCCCAGATATGCCTTATCTTTCAAAAAATGAAGATCCAGATCAGATGGCTTCTGAAGAAGCCATCTGATCAGGATCTTCATTGTTTGTCATTCAGTTTATGAATTTGTCGCAATAATTTCCATCAAGTAATCTGATTGGTTGATAATCAGTAGTGGGTGTGGCATATTTAAATATTCAGTGGGTCAATGGTTAAGGAATGTAATTCGTCCAAAACCAAGAATGCAGAAAATCAATATGCAAAGTGGCTCTTTATACAAATGAGCCGGTGCATGACAAAACCTACAATAAGACATGTGCACCTAACGAAGACTCAGATCAGTGCAGTCCGATCCGGGTCTTTGCTGTGCGCTCTAAGGATAACTAAGGGCCCAATGCTCCGTCAAGCAGCAAGAGAAGTCTCTCATTAGACTATATGGATGCGCAGGCTGATCCGAGTCTTCGATGTGTGCACATCTTATTGTAGGTTTTGTCGTACGTTGGCTCAAATGCAACAAAGCAAATGCCTTTATTATTTCTGAATAAAGTTGTAACCTTTATCCTGCTGTTCATGACAACCCCAACCTTTGCAAACAGTGTAGATCCTAATCAAATGGTTTCTGAAGAAGCCTCTTCATTCTACAAGCATTCTCGAAGCCTTGCCTGATAAACTTGATATCAAAAGACACAAACCTGGTATTCTCTATAAAGCTGGCTGAATTAGTCTCCGGGGTTCTCCTAAATAATTACCATGGTCATGCCAATATCACCCTGTTAAGAGGAAAACATTTAAGGAGTATTACCTGTGACAAAACAGTAGCTCCATGGCATCTTCTCCAAGGTTTGTCAAGTGTTCATAGAATGATGGCTGCATCAGTCTTAGGAGCTCCCGTAAATAGTTCTGAAATGATGGTCAATAATAAATCAAGGTGTTTTAGAATCACCCAAATTATCAGTACAAGACTCTGATACTGAACTGAGGGCAAATAAATGTTTTACTGTTGTGTTGTTTTTCTGTTGTAGTTCAATACCAAATCACCCTTGAAGATCGTATTTTCTTGCACACCAAACAAGGAAATCCGTGATTTTACCCCGGGATACAAATTTATGTTCTGACCCTGGTGTTCCGACCAAAAATCAAATATAATCACGTGTTTGATAAATGCACTGGTGGAATACGACTGTGTATGTGCCGTCATTAAGGTTGACGTCACAGCACATTATGTGACGTCACTGAACATTCCTGTAGTGTCATCACAATATGGCGGACATCGGTAACCGAAGTGACTGCAGCATTAAAAATCTGCGTTGAGAAATGGAAGGTATGCAAGAAAAAGAATCCTATATGGGTGTGAGGGGTGGATAGAAAAATCCGTCCCTCGGGATCACTGTCCGGCATCACTCGGCAAGCCTCGTGATGCCGAACCATGACCCTTGGGACGGATTTGTCTATCCACCCCACACCCCCATATAAGATTCTTATAGTATCATATCTCAGAGAAAGTGAGAAAAACAACTACAGATGATATTGTCGAGGAGATCAGAGACGGGAGAATGAAGATAAGAGAAACCAGTATTATGGACCAACATTATGAATATGTATGATAGTTTAACCTATTACATGTACATGGTGTTCAAATGTCTGGGCTCATCTTTAACTGCAAAATAAGAGAAAAACTAAACACCAATATATTCCAAATATTCCAACATTTCGACCAACAAATGACAGACATCACAGACCCTAATCAGACTGATGTTTGACCTGTGGCTACACTTAGGGGACAACTGTTATCAAAATTGTGATTTGGGAGGTAAATCTATCTTTTGCGTCATAAATATTTTCAGATGTAATTTTCAACCATAAAACAGATGATTTACTTCCATAAATGCAGTTATCCCCTTACTAATGCACTTATTTATTTGTAAGCTTCACAAAAAATGTACATATTTACCAACAACAGAAAGAGATGCAAGCTGCATAAAATCAAACGTCTGCCAATGAAAAGCAATCTGATATGGGTCTACACTATTTGCAACCACTACTTTTAAAGTAATCAGCAGAAGACAAAACAAACAAAAATTGTTGTGATTGAAAATTAAAGCACCAACATAACTTTAAAGTACCCATAAAATCCTAACAATTCACACACCTTGACAACTTGGGTTAGTTCTCCTAAAATATTAACAAATTTGTTTCACAATCCAGCAAGGAGTCCATAGGTGCAGACAGAATGGCAAACAGTGAAGACCCTGATCAGACTGCTCATTCAGTAGCAGTCTGATCAGGGTCTGCACTGTTTGCTAAGGCCTATCTGTCCCAATACTTAGGATATGGCAGACAACATTCTTTTTTATCATTTTATAGAAAAAAAAATCAGGCTTGACATTGCATGTAAATTGTCTGCTGAACAGATAATTCACATGAAAAGTGGTGCCTTACTTTCTCTAAAATTGAAAAAAAACATTACAAAAACATGCCTATACAAATACATTGTAACCTTTATCGCCGAAAAAATGAAAATTTTAAGATGAAAAATTGTGATATTTTCCTTATTTCTGATCAGAGCAGAAATATGAAAAATAAAGTATACCCCTGTAAACCCAAGTTTTACTATGTAAAAGTGGGGTTCAAATGGGTCAAAATTATATTGGCGTGTTCTCATGATGAACAAGAGCTGTCACACGACAGCATAGCTTGCCTGCTTCAAGCCTTTTCTACCTATGTTTCAATATCCACATATGGAAAATTTATAAACAACTCTGACATGAAGTACTCTGCCAAAATGAATACATGCAGAGTCAGTCAATGGATGCATGGATATGAACTTTTTAAGGACTTTGAAGTGAATCTTACGGCATAGTTCTGGACCCTTAAGACCCACCCAGAACGTAATGCTGGGGTTTGGTGTTATGGAATGTATGTTTATCCTATTTTTATTCTGAAAAAGGATTCTGGTCGGTGATTTCTGGGATATTAACTTTTTTAAAGTTTAACTGTAAAACTGTTTAGTGTGACCCAATCTTGACTCCAAAGCCCCAGCCCGGGGCCTAACCCTGGAGACAGGTGTTATGGAACAGAAGTTTATGGTATTAAGAGATTTTATCTCAAACAGAAACAGGTACTGTTCACTGGTTGCATATAAAAATATATTGCTATATATATATTATATGAGCCAGCACATGACAAAACCTACAATAAGACATGTGCGCCCAGCAATGACTCAGATCAGCCTGCACATCCACATAGTCTACCCAGAGACTTCTCTTGCATCATGAAGGAGCATCGGGCCCTTAGCTATCCTTAGAGTGCACAATGAAGACTCTGATCAGACTGCGTGGATGCACAGGCTGCTCTGAGTCTTTGTTGGGCGCACATGCCTTATTGTAGGTTTTGTCATGCGCTGGCTCATATAATATTATATGAAGAATTATATAATACTAGACAAAAAGCCCAGTGGGGCACATATACCCCCAGCCAGCATCACGTGAACAAGTCTGTGAAATGAGTACCCCCTAAACCCCAATTTATATAGAGAAAACTGGGGTTTACTGGGGTTTAAATTAATTTTCTTATTTCTGCTACAAGACATAGGTTGTGGGTGCTCATTAAAACAAAAAAAAAAAACCTGACAAAGATTGTCTTCTGCATCTGTCCATGAACTTTTCTTGTAAAACTTTAAAGTGAGTGTGACAATGACACCAAAGACGACAATGCCAAGCACAGCTCCAGATAATACGGTGTACTCAAAAATTAGTTTTCTTATTTCTGCATGAAAACATATGTTGTGGGTATTCATTAGAAGCGCCTCGGAGGCGCTTCTAATGAGTACCCACAACATATATTTCTGTTTGTTTGATTTGAGGTTTAACCTCCCCGTCAACACTGAATAGGTCATTTTGGAGATGTTACTTCCAATTTTGTGAGACTTTTACCCAACATTGAGATGAAATGACATCTCAAGCCCTGTCACCCAATGAAACCAATAGGGTTTATAAGCATGGACGGTCCGACTCGCACCGCTTTGCCTAGGCAGGCTTAGATCCTCTAAATGAATTACCTGTACTCGTGTGCGGGCTGCATTCAGTTTTGCGTGGAAGCATCATGCAGCCCATTTATTTCTTTAAGCCCCAATGGGTGGGAGCCTATATATTTTTGGGCAGAAATAAGAAAAATATCACGCTTTTCGGATGAAAAAAGTGCCTTATCTGGAGCTATGCCAAGGTGACAAAAATAGTGCTTCTGTCCCGTCACCTAATGCTTTAAAGCATAACCCTTGTCCTGCTGAGCCCAGATATGTCTTACCTTTCAAACAATGTAGATCCAGATCAGATGGCTTCTGAAGAAGCCATCTGATCAGGATCTTCATTGTTTGACATTCAGCTCATGAATTTGTTGCAATCATTTGTATCAAGTAATATGATTGGTTGATAATCAGAGGTAGGTGTGGCATATATAAATATTCAGCAGGTCAAGGGTTAAAGCATAAGATTACATCATACCAGTTGTTTTTCCATGTCGCAAATTTGTTGCAATAATTTGCATTAAGTAATCTGATTGGTTGATAATCAGTAGTGGGTGTTGATGATGATGATGATTTCGTGTTTAACGACGCGTCAACCCTCTTTGTGGGTCATAAGCGTCAAACGGTTAATGGTTAAACGGCAAGAATAATTATGATGATATTAAAAGTAAAAAGTCAGAATGATAATATATAAAAATCTGAAACAGTTAAATCTTATGAAAAAGTCCAATTTCTTTTAAGAATAAAATAATATTATCAACAGGTACATCTCGAAACAGTTGTTGCAAAGTGTCAGCTTTGAAATATAAAATACGTGAGGGTGAAAAATCAACACAGTCAATTAAGATATGTTTCACAGTGAATGGCTGATCACAACCTACACAAGAAGGCTGATCATCACCATTAAAAATATAAGAATGAGTAACTCTAGTATGGCCGATGCGCAGTCGTGTTAATACTACGTCCTCTTTTCTGGAAAACTGTGGAGGAGAGCATTTTGTACTAACGACAGGTTTAATGGCATGGAGTTTGTTATTTATTGCACGGTCCCATTCGCCTTGCCATTCCGACAAGATGTATCTGTTGATAAATGGTTTAAAATTATTAAAAGGAATTTTAAAAACAGATGGATCAAGATTGAGCGATTCCTTTGCTTTCTTGTCAGCACATTCATTGCCGACAATGCCAATATGGCTCGGAAGCCAACAAAACAAGATTTGGTGTGTTTTAGAAATTTCATGATGACTTTCGATCAATTTTTGAATTTGAGGATTTTTAGATGACGAATGGTCTAAAGCCTTAAGCACAGAAAGTGAATCAGAAAATATAATTGCTCTTTGAATTGTTGAAGAACTGATAAAATCTAAAGCTAGGTCTATTGCTTTGGCTTCAGCTGTAAAAATAGATGAACCATCTGGAAGGCGCATGGTTTTGTGCGTATCTTTAGAAACATACGCACAACCAACTTTATCTCCTTCTTTGGAACCATCAGTATAGACTTGCTGGTAATCATTGTAACGTGACTGCAGTACCTGAAAGTTTTGTTTGAGAAGTATTGGATTTGATTCGGATTTTTTGCCATCATGTAAGTCGAACAGAATAGAAGGTTTTTTAATACACCAAGATGGAACTTCGGCCGTTTCATGTTTTTGAATATTTTTAAGGTCGATACCTGAATTTTCTAGCAGTGGTAAAATACGTAATCCAAAAGGTTTGATTGCTGTGGGTTTTGTTTCATACTTATCTACAAATTGAGGTGGAAATGAAATTTTGGATGCCGGGTTAGATGGATTTGCAGCAAGTCTAATAGCATACTGAAGAGAAAGTTTCTCTCTGCGCGAGGTTAAAGATGGTTCACCTGCTTCTACATAAAGGCTTAATACGGGAGAAGTACGGAAGGCTCCCATGGCCAGACGAAGGCCTTGGTGATGGATAGTATCCAAGGATTTTAAATAGGACTTTCTGGCAGAACCATAAACAACAGACCCATAATCTAATTTAGATCTTATTAAAGACCGGTAAAGATGTAATAAAGTATACCGATCGGCTCCCCAACTTGTATGAGCTAAAACTTTTAAAAGATTCAAAGCTTTTAAGCATTTCGCTTTAAGATATTTAATATGGGGAATAAAAGATAACTTTTGATCAAATATGACCCCAAGAAATTTGGCTTCTTCAACAACAGGAATTTGTGATCCGTATAAAAACAGGGAAGGATGTTCGTGTTTCTTCCGTAGTTTACAAAAATGAACACACTGCGTTTTCGACTTGGAGAACTTGAAACCATTTTTATCAGTCCATTCTTCTATTCTTTTTAAATTTTGTTGTAACTTTCGTTCAATTGTTTTCATATTTTTTGAACGGTAACATATACAAAAATCATCAACATACAATGAACAATCAGTTTTGTCGTCCAAACATTGTACAATATTGTTTATTTTGATGTTAAATAGCGTAGTTGAAAGAATACTACCCTGTGGGACACCCTGTTCTTGATCATAGAAATCTGACACGGTAGACCCCACACGCACCTGAAACATGCGCTCCCCTAAAAAGCTTTCAATAAAACTGGGAAGTTTTCCTCTTAAGCCAATGTTATGTAGATCTTTCAATATTCCATAACGCCATGTTGTATCATATGCTTTCTCCAAGTCGAAAAAGACAGCTACTACGTGTTCTTTGTTAATAAAAGCATCTCGTATAAATGTTTCTAGTCTTATTAAATTGTCATTGGTACTACGTTCCGAACGAAAGCCCGATTGATATTCTGAAATGAGGTTGTTGGACTCTAAGTACCAGACTAATCTCTTGTTTATCATTCTCTCCAATGTTTTACACAAACAACTTGTCAAAGCTATCGGACGATAATTTGTAGGTTCTGCATGATCTTTCCCTGGTTTCGGAATTGGTACAACTGTAGCTACACGCCAGCTCTCAGGACAGACCCCCGTTTCCCAAATATTATTAAAGATATCTAAAAGTGTTGTAAGAGAACTTTTTGGCAGATGCTTAAGCATCTGATAATGAATTTCATCGGGGCCGGTTGCCGTATCATGTGATTTTTCAATGGCTTCAACGAGTTCGGATAAGTTAAAAGGTTTGTTGTATTCTTCGTGATTAAGGGATTTAAAGTTTAGATTTCTTTTCTCTTGGTCCTTTTTGAAATTTCTAAAAGTGTCAGAATAATTACGTGATGATGAATTTCTCAAGAATGTGTGCCCAAGAGTATCTGAAATATCTTTTTTTGTTGAAGCTATTGTGTCAAATTCAGTATTTAAATGTGTAAAACTAGAAGACTTTGTTTTTCCTGAAATTTTTCGTACCATATCCCAAACCTTTTTAATGGGGGTTTTGTAGTTCAATTTGGAGACATATTCTCTCCATGACTTTCGTTTGGAAGCTCGGATTGTTCGCCGAGCTTTAGCTCTAAAAACTTTTACGTCGTTGAGCTTTTCTGAAGTGGGATTTTTGCAGAACTTATTTAGAGCCTGTTTACGCTTTTTAATAGCTTCTTTACAGTCATTATTAAACCAAGGCTTGCTTTTCTTAGTATTTGTGGAGGTCTTTGGAATGCATTGTTCTGATATGTTAATAAGTGTATCTGTGAAATCAGAAACAATGTCGGATGATTCATTAAAATTATCAATTGATAACTCTTCTTCACATAAATTATGGAATAATTCCCAGTCGGCTTTATTCATTTTCCATTTCTGGTTACAGTCCTCATCTGGTTCGTTTACACTCTCAATTATAACAGGGAAGTGATCACTTCCGCACTGATCATCATGAACAGACCAGTCATAGTCCAAGAAGAGAGATGGGTGGCACAAAGAGAGATCTAAAGAAGACAAATGACCTGTCGCAGGGTGAAGGTAAGTATAAGATTTATCATTCATCAGGCAAAGATCGCTCTTTGCAATAAAATCTTCGACAAGTGCTCCTCTGTTATTGATATCTTTACAGCCCCATAGAATATTGTGACCATTGAAGTCGCCAACTAAAAGATATGGCGATGGAAGTTGACTCAGCAATGTGTCAAGCTGTTCGGGCTTTAAAGAAAATGAGGGAGGGATATATAGAGAGCAAATTGTAGTTTCTTTATCCAGAGAAACTGACACTGCCACAGCTTGTAGGTCTGTTTTTAATTTGATCTCTCTTTGTGGTAAACATGATTTAACAAAAATTGAACTGCCACCAGATGGTTTGTTACCATCAGAATAGATATAGTTGTATGTATTGAAACCCCTGACATCAATGTTGTCATCAGTTTTTAAAAAAGTTTCTTGCAAACAAAAAACCGATGGGTTTAACAACGAAATAAGTAATAACAGTTCGTTATAATTTGATTTAAGACCTCGACAATTCCATTGTATTATTTTGTGTTTTAAATCCATTTTATGAAGAGATTAAGACTAGAAACTATATTGGAGCTGCAATTGGTGATATAGATCTGCTTCCACCAGCTCCTGGTGTTGCAGACCTCGATCTGTTATTGCTACTTGGTGATGATGGAGCTTCAAACTCCATATCACTGTCACTCAAAGATCCGAATCTGTTCTGAAATTTTATATTGTCTCTTTCCATTTTACGTTGTCTGTCTGTTAGTTTTAGAGACAATTGCTTTTTCGGATCTTCCGATCCCTTATTAGTTCGACCTGGGTCGAGTTTCTCTTTTACATGCGGCGCTGGCTTCGGTACGGTCGCTGTCGACCGATCCGCAGCAACCTGGATTGCGCCATTTGATAAATTGGTTGAACTTTGTGGTGCTGGAGTGGATTTGCTCCATGCACCGGATTTCTTTAATTCAGCTATGCATGATTCAACAGTCTGTGTTGCGGAGCTTGAAACTTGTTTACCAGCACCCTTTGTGATGCTGGCGTAACTGGTGGTTGGTGTTGTGTATCGCTCGTCAACAATTTTCCGCGCTTCTGGGAATGTTATCCCCCTTTGGTATTTGACAGTAAGTATTTCTTTTTCTTTTTTCCATGCCGGACAATCTCGAGAGAAAACAGCATGCTTGCCACCACAATTTACACATTTGGCCTCATTCTTACAGTTTTGATGGTTATCGACATGTTTTTCTTCACCACAATTTGGACAGAGTTTTTTCTTCTGACATCTGCTTTCGTGGTGGCCACAGTAGTGGGTGTGGCATATATAAATATTTAGCAGGTCAAGGGTTAAAACATAAGATTACAGCATACCAATTGTTTGTCCATGTCGCAATCCTTTGGAGAACTGACAAAGATTGTCTTCTGCATTAACCCAACAAAGCACCAATAAGCATCCACTTCATTCTGTACCTCTGCCAACACAGGAGCAAGAAGATCTGACATTCCTTGGGTGTACCCAAACCTAGGGTTGGCCACGGCATAGTTTAGTAATATATTTCTGAAACAAAACACAGACTCAAAGTCAGTATATGAATAAAAGCATGCTAACACTGCATGATACCCCACCACTGTAAGCAAATAACAAGAGACAGGATGTTCTGATTAGAAGTGGGGTACATATACTTCATTCTGTACCTCTGCCAACACAGGAGCAAGAAGATCTGACATTCCTTGAGTGTACCCAAACCTAGGGTTGGCCACGGCATAGTTTAGTAATATATTTCTGAAATAAAATACATACTGATGGTCAGTAAATAAAAACAGGTCGCCCAGCGGGCAACAATCGCTCACCTGAGAAATAGCCCAGGTTGTCAGATTCAAGATCAGTTCGAGATATGCAGTAGTAAAAACAGTGAAAAGTATATTCAGGGACTGAAAATGATGGGCGAGATAGCTGAAGTGTCAACTTAAAAGTAGTTCAACACATGCGAAGTTGGAATACAATAAATATATAGGGGGAATATACGGGACTTAGAAATCGGTTGGACACAAGTGATAGGACCGAGATAGGTGAGGTCGAGATAACGAGAGTCAACTGTATAGTTGTCTTTAACCCTTGTCCTGCTAATCCCGGATATGCCTTATCTTTGAAACAATGTAGATCCAGATCAGATGGCTTCGTCAGAAGCCATCTGATCAGGATCTACATTGTTTGCCATTCAGATTGTGAATTTGTTGCAATAATTTGCATCAAGTAATCTGATTGGTTGATAATCGGTAGTGGGTGTGGCATATATGAATATTCAGCAGGACAAGGGTTAATGATCTTAATCACATGCAAGAAATGTTAACATTAGGAAACGTTAATAACTCTTTACCTAAGCTGAACTTGGTGGTTCAGTTAGATGCGGGCCTGCCGGGTCGGCAACAATCTTTTGTGGTGATTGTTCACGAAATCTTTCTATGGTCGTTCTCTCTCCCTTTCACATACTCAAGAAGGGCAGTTGTCAAGTTCTTGCAAAAGACTGTGCACTATACTGGATAACCGCTTATGTATAGGCCTGCCCTGGAAAAGTTTTGTAAACTGGCCAACCGTGCATGACCTTTATGATGTTAATTCAACTTGACTGGTTTGTTATATTTTTGCTAGCTTTAAGGTGAATGGATTCACCGTCAGGGGAGGCAACTCCTGCAAAATATTTTTGTCTCCCATGTCAATAGGGTCCACTCTTAAAGGAAAGAATTTGCTCCAGTGGAGCAAATTCTTTCCTTTAAAAGTAGACCCATTTTTCAACGTGACAGAGCTTATAGTAACGAAAGTTGTTGACAGAAAAATCTGCCAGGTTTGCATTTCCCTTAAGAAGCCTTAATAAATAGTACCCATTGGCCCCCGCCCATCGGGGCTTGAAGAAATAGATGGGCTGCAAAGATGCTTCCACGCAGAGCTGAAACCAACAGCACACAAGTACTGGTAATCCGCTTAGAGGATCCAAGGCTGCTCAGGAAAAGCGGTGCCAGTCGAACCGTCCATGCTTATAAACCTTATTGGTTTCATTGGGTGGCAGGGCTTGAGATGTCATTTCATCTCAATTTCGGGTAAAATTGGAAGCAACATCTCCAAAATGATCTATACAGTGTTGACGAGGTCGTTAAACACCAAATCAAACAAACAAATCACACAAATACTCACTTCAGAACGTCTATGTTGGGGTTATTTTGTCCTCTAAAGTATGGATGACTTCTGTCTGTTCTGATCACATCTTTCTCCACAGTACACTGAACACTTCTCCAGAATTGCTCCCTCTCTTCCTCACTCATAGAATCCCTGTTATACACAGTAAAATTTCTACATTTAAACATAGCAGTGAAATCAATGTATATCTGAAACAAATAAAAGTGATATTTTCCCAGTGTGAAAAATAACATGGCCGTGTTATTTCACAGTAGCAGCCCGGATTACTTTTCTCGCCAAAATTCATATATGTTATCTATAAAATAATTCTGTAAAATACCTTGAAAAGCACTCTTAGTACTGTAAAAATGCTGTATTCAAAATGGCGATCTGTTTATGTTTTGAAACTAACAGTTGTGACGTCATAGCCAAGTCAACAAGAGCACCGCATGCGGGTGCCAACGCTCGGCTGCAAAAATTCTAAGTCGAAAAGGGGGCATAACTGTGCCAAAAACATTTTGAGGGTTACCTCACCTATTGGTATGAGTTTCCCTTTTCATAATGAACAACTAGTCTGAGTTTCAAGTAAATATGTTCAGTAATGACAGAGATATCACAAAATGTCCAAGTTTTTGAACGACGACGCAGATGACGCCAGAGCTATGACAATACCTCGTTGTTTTCTTCGAAAACAGCCAAGCTAAAACTTGTGACGTAAGATCCGATTGATCAATTACAGTAAGTGTCCTAAAATATTATAAAATAAAAAGAAAATTTACTCTTTTTTTTTTCAGATAAATATCAAATATTTCATCTCGTGTGTTGAAAACATCTGAATTTTCACTCCTGCTTTGCACTCGTGAAAATTCTGATTCATCTCAAAAAAGTAAATATCCTCTATATATTATAAGTTGTTTTGATTGTTGACGGGGAACATGGGCTCACATTCCCCACCTGAGAGCATAATTTGCCCGAGACATTAAAACGAATTTGTTACACTGGAAAGCTTTTTGGCAACATTTTGAACATTACTGCAATGTTTCCAAAAGGATTCTTTTGTAGTGGACACTGTCAGAAGTACGTTTACATGTAACGTCATCACATACGCCCTTCTTCGCCCTGATTACATTGCTCAGTGGGAAAATGTTTACATTATGTTAGAATGAGAGCTTTATTACTGAAAACATTGAAATAAAGTACCAAACAAATGAAAAACAATCACAATTTTTTTTTTATTTAATGGTGGTGCATGAGATTATTTTCCTTATACTTTGTATCAACTGCTGTAAATCCAAGATGGCAGACATCGCAATTAAGCAGTGTGAGTGTATGTGTGTGATTTCCGGTTTAACATTGCTTTCAACAATTTTTCAGTCATATCACGACGGTGTCTGGTTGCGACAGGGAGCTCAATGCTCACTTTTATAGTGCTGGCTCACTGAAGTATCATGTCCCAGACACATTACATGATACCACACCCAGTCACATTATCCTGACACTGGGTCGACCAGTCCTAGCTCTAACCCATAAATCTGAGTGCCAAACGAGCAGCTAGTACCATTCTTAATGACTTTGGTATGTAGCGGCCCGGGATCGAACCCGTGACCTCCCTTCCCCAGAGCGGACACTCTACCAACTGAGCTATCGGGGCCGGTAAATTTAGCAAGTGAGTGAGTGTTTGAGGTTTACATCCCACCAACAGCTAAGGTCATACGAAGATGGAACCTTGGTTTAAAGACTCATTTGAAAGTCTGGAGAAGCCCGGGATCGAGCCTGCGACCCCGGTTTACAAGCCGCAATTAAGCGAAGGAAAGCATTAGAGCGTAATTTATTTGTGCTCACAGGGTATATGGAAAATAAAAAATTATTGCCCTTGTGCTGTCCAATCAAAACCCTAGAAATTTCTTTGCAGTATAACAATAACCCTTTGTTTGTTTGATTTGAGGTTTAATGTCCCCGTCAACACTGTAAAGGTCATTTTGGAGACGTTGCTTCCAATTTTGTGGGACTTTTACCCGACATTGAGATGAAATGACATCTCAAGCCCTGTCGCCCAATGAAAACAATACGGTTTATAAGCATGGACGGTCTGCCTCGCACCGTGGTTCCTAGACTGGCTTAGATCCTCTAAGCGGTTTACCAGTCCTAGTGTGCGGGCAGGATTCAGCTCTGCGTGGAAGCATCATGCAACCCATATATTTCTTCAAGCCCATACGGGCGGGGGCCCATAACAATAACCATTATCCTGCTAAATAAATTAACTCAGCCACACCCATTTGTGACTATCAGCCAATCAAATTACTTGATATAATGTATTTGTTCAATTCACAAACTGCATGACAAACATTGTTGATAGGGATCAGCTGATCAGAAAGCTTCTTAAGAAGCCATCTGATCTGGATCTACACTATTGGCAAAGGAAGGGTTTACAGCGGAATAATGGTTAAGACAACCTTTGGGACGGTTGAAAAGTGGTCTTTTAAACAGTCCCAAAGTTGGTCACGTACAAAAGGGCACTTGAACACAAAGAAAGAACCTTTAATGTTAACAACAACCCCTACCTTTGAAAACAGTTTAGATCCAGATCAGATGGCTTCCCATCTGATCAGGATCTACACTGTTTGTCGTGCATTGGAAATTGAACAAATACATTGTCTCAAGTAATTTGATTAGATGGTAGTCAGCACAGGGTGCGGTTAAATTAATTTTATTCAGCAGGATGAGCTACAATGTCTTTGGACAAACTAATTAGACTTACATTTTGCTGGTATTGATAGCTGAATTTCACTGTATAAGAATATGCTGAGACATGACCTTCAGACGAGGAACTGAATATTGATAGTGTAAATTTGCTTCTATTTTCAAGAACTTAACTTGCAATATTATGTATATATTATGTATATATGTTTATGTATTTGTTGTAAATATACTTTATGATAGGGATTACCTAACTTCCCATTCTCTCACATAGACCACCCTCTTGTACCTTGAAGGCGAGTTCACTTCTGGAGTTGGGGTGTCCACTTTATATCAGTGCATTAGGCATTCCAATAACACACCCGTGTGACATAGTGCATTTTATCACATATCCAAAATGGCTACTTTTCTTTGAAAATCCATAATTTTTTTCTTATTTATACGGCAAACATCGGTTGTGGATGCTTGTTAGATTGTGGGTGCTTGTTGAACCACCTCATTTAGGCGATTCTAACGAGTTCCAACAACCTTGTCTTGGAGCAAAAATAAGAAAAATAATGTACACCCCATAAACCCCAGTTTTCTTTATATAAATTGGGGTTTAGTGGGGTGTTCATTTCGCAGACATGTTCATGTCATGGACTCAACTCCATAGTCACCAAAGGTGAACATGATGTAGAAGCAGAATCATAGAAATAGGTAAGGTGGCATTTTTGTGATAACTGAAGGACAATTTTTGTCAGTTCTCCATAAAAACCTAATTATAGGTATTCATTATTTATAGAACTGCCTCGGACAGGCAGTTGTACATTACGAAAACACACCCGTGCGATATAGTGCACTTTTTCATATCTCCAAAATGCCTACTTTTCTGATAAAAATCTGTGATATAATTCTTAATAATAGTGCAAACATAGGTTGTGGGTGCTCGTTAGAACCGCCCCATTGAGGCGGTTCTAACGAGTACCCACAACCTATGTTTTGGAGCAGAAATAAGAAAAATAATGTATACCCCCGTACACCCCAGTTTTCTCTATATAAAGTGGGGTGTACGGGGGTGTTCATTTCACGGACTTGTTCACATAAGGAGAAACAAGCTAAATTATCCTCCAATTATTATCTAAAACTACCCATTTTATCTGTTGCTATGAGAAACGACCAGTATCTTCATACAAAACAACTTATCCATTTGACAGCAAGGCAATTAAAGGATCACAAAAATTAGAACAGTAATAAAACATCAAAGAGTCAAAGCCTGACTTTTCTTCTAAACAGTCTTCTTGTAACCCTTATCTTGCAGTTCATGACAACCCCTACCTTTGCAAACAGTGTAGATCCAGATCAGATGGCTTCTGAAGAACCCTTATCTTGCTGTTCAGGACAACCCCTACCTTTGCAAACAGTGTAGATCCAGATCAGATGGCTTCTGAAGAACCCTTATCTTGCTGTTCATGACAACCCCTACCTTTGCAAACAGTGTAGATCCAGATCAGATGGCTTCTGAAGAACCCTTATCTTGCTGTTCATGACAACCCCTACCTTTGCAAACAGTGTAGATCCAGATCAGATGGCTTCTGAAGAACCCTTATCTTGTTGTTCATGACAACCCCTACCTTTGCAAACAGTGTAGATCCAGATCAGATGGCTTCTGAAGAACCCTTATCCTGCTGTTCATGACAACCCCTACCTTTGCAAACAGTGTAGATCCAGATCAGATGGCTTCTGAAGAACCCTTATCCTGCTGTTCAGGACAACCCCTACCTTTGCAAACAGTGTAGATCCAGATCAGATGCCTTCTGAAGAACCCTTATCCTGCTGTTCAGGACAACCCCTACCTTTGCAAACAGTGTAGATCCAGATCAGATGGCTTCTGAAGAACCCTTATCCTGCTGTTCAGGACAACCCCTACCTTTGCAAACAGTGTAGATCCAGATCAGATGGCTTCTGAAGAACCCTTAACCTGCTGTTCATGACAACCCCTACCTTTGCAAACAGTGTAGATCCAAATCAGATGGCTTCTGAAGAACCCTTAACCTGCTGTTCAGGACAACCCCTACCTTTGCAAACAGTGTAGATCCAGATCAGATGGCTTCTGAAGAACCCTTATCCTGCTGTTCATGACAACCCCTACCTTTGCAAACAGTGTAGATCCAGATCAGATGGCTTCTGAAGCACCCTTATCCTGCTGTTCATGACAACCCCTTACCTTTGCAAACAGTGTAGATCCAGATTAGATGGCTTCTGAAGAAGCCATCTGATCAGGATCTACACTGTTTAGCATTCAGTTTATGAATTTGTAGGAATAAATTACATCAAGCAATCTGATTGGTTCAAAATCAGAAATGGGTGGGGCTAAACTGAATATTCAACAAGAGAAGGGTTAATAGCTCAACACCTCGTGATTATGAAAAATTGTTCGAGGTAGGAGTAGTTTGAGCCACTGAGGGTCAATCATAGGGTGTGGTCAGATTGGGATAATGTAAAGACATCTTTTCAATTGCCTGTAGGATAAAGGTATGTTGTGTGTACTCATTAGAATTGCCGTAAAATAAGAAACAAGATGCTTGTGAAACACGAGCATGTCCCCGGGCAAAGGTTATTTGTTTCTTTGAAGTAAGTCACAGGTCAAGGTCACAGATCAAATTTTTCTGTACGAGTGGGAAGCCCTGGTCACAAAGAACCCACATGCTCAATATGAAGGCTCTATCTTAAATAGTTCAATAGTTATGACTAATGTGATAAGTTGTCCAACCAACCAACAAACAGACAGGGCAAAATAATATGTCCCCGCTATCGCTACATTGGACACAAACAAGAATTCCACCAAAGGCTATGTCACGCCTGTAGTACGGTAAACTTGGCCATTTGGGTGAAGGCTAGGGTGGACGCAAACATTGACGGTTTGACAAACAGGTGGAAAGTTGGACTCTTATATCGTGCCATCCTAATAGCAGGCGTGACAAAAAAACTACCTAAATAATCCTAAATATATGGATATAGGACAAATTTTCTTGCACACAAGATAAAGAAATCCATGGTTTTAGCTTGGGATAGAAATTCTGTTCTAACCCTGATGTTCTTACCCAAAATCGAATATTCTCGCATTTTGATAAATGCACTGGTTGAATACGAACTCATATGCGCGTTGTTTAGGTTTATGTAAAAGCATGTTACGTGACGTCACTAAACATTCCTGTAGTATCATCACAATATGGCGGAAGTTGGCAACCAAAGTGACTGCAGCATTAAAAATCTGCGCTAAGAAATGGAAGGTATGCAAGAAAAAGAATCCTATATGGGTGTGAGGGGTGGATGGAAAAATCCGTCTCAAGGACCACTGTCCAGCATCACGAGGCTTGCCGAGTGATGCCGGACAGTGATCCTGAAGGACGGATTTTTATATAGGATTCTTTTTCTTGGAAAAATCCGCCCCAAGGGTCTCTGTCCGGCATCACGAGGCTTGCAGAGTGATGCCGGACAGTGATCCTGAGGGACAGATTTTTCCATCCACCCCTCACACCCATATAAGATTGTTATATTCTAGGGCCTCAAGAGAAATTGTAAATTAGCGGTAACTGAGTCATTCATGTTCTTGTTACTTAGGGGATAACTGTATTCTAAATGGTGATTTGGGGAAGTAAATCAGAGGTTTTACGGTCGGAAATTTCGTTTTACAGGGACACGTCAGCGGAGCCGTAAAACGTAATTTGTGATCGTAAAACCGATGATTTATCTCCGCAAATCACAATTTTGCAATAGTTATCCCCATTTATATGGTTGTTTTGTTAAAAACTGTACTATTTTGCACAAAACGGCTAATTACCTCATTTTCCTGATATTTTGATACTCAATGTACTTGTCATTCCTGTGTGCTTCTCTCTCTTCAAACGTAGAGTCAAACGGGAAGTAATGCAGCAGAAATGGCCAGGTCTCGTGTCTCAAGCAAGGGTCGAGACCACCAAAAAATATTGCCTGCAAGAAATATATAGATCGCTGATACTGGCAAAACCGATATTTGTCATCTTAAATGTTCATATTTATTTTTTGTAAAGCTGGTGTAATTTGACATGAGACTGACCTTTATGCAAAGAATAAATTAGCCAATGTTATTGCCCAATAGGTTGGTTTTCGTAAGCTTCTTGTGAATTTTCGGCATCTTGTGAATTAGGACCCATTAATTTTACCGGCCTCTATGTATTGAATAATAATATCAACCTCTTCGGAAAATGGCAAATATAAATATATACATTCAGTCGGGTGTGAAATTATGGTAATAGTGGTTGTCAGACACATGACAAATTGTTTGTTTGTTTGTTTGCTTTGAGGTTTAACGTCCCTGTCAACACTGTATAGACATTGCTTCCAATTTTGTGGGACTTTTACCCGACATTGAGTTAAAATGACATCTCAGGCCCTGCCGCCCAATGAAACCCAAAGGGTTTACATGCATGGACGGTCCGACTTGCACCACATTTTCTGGGCATGCTTAGGACCTCTAAGCAGTTTACCAGTGTTTATGTGCGGTCAGTTTCAGCTCTGTGTGGAAGCATCATGCAGCCAAATCTTTTTCTTCAAGCCCCCAATGGGTGGGGGCCATCATGTCTAATTGTACTAGCTATAACAATCACTTCACACAGAATGCCTTGCTAGATTAACCTTTATCCTGCTGTTCAGGGCAGACCCTACCTTTGCAAACAGTATAGATCCAGATCAGATGGCTTCTGAGGAAGCCATCTGATCAGAATCTACACTGTTTGCCATGCAGTTTGAGAAATGAACAAATATACATGTATTATATCAAGTAATTTGATTGGTTGATAGACAGTAATTGGTGTGCCCTAATTAATTTATGCAGCAGGACAAGGGTTAACAAATTGGTTAGTGATCAAAATGCAAACAGATGACTTCATTGACTTTGAAGAACTGGGCCCTGCACATTTAACCACTGCGCCCGACACATCCAGGCTTGGAGAAATAGATTGGCCTGCATGATGCTTCAACGTAAAGCTGAAACCCACATCACATGAGTACTGGTAAACAGCTTAGAAGCTCTAAACCTGCCCAGGCAAAATGGTGCAAGTCAGATGGTTTGTTTGGACTGTAGGTCATTTCATCTCAATGTCGGATAGAAGTTCCACAAAACTGGAAGAAACATCTCCAAAATGACCTAAATAGTGTTGATGGGGACATAAATCCTTACACACAAAAAAAGATTTTACCAATATTTACAGTAATTGTTTACAACATGTAGTTCATTTCATACCATGAAATTAGGTCTACTTCTATACATGTACAGAAATGTGGGGTTGCTGAGTTTTAGTTGTTTGTTTGATTTGAGGTTTAACGTCCCCGTCAACACAGTATAGGTCATTTTGGAGACGTTGCTTCCAATTTTGTGGGACTTTTACCCGACATGGAGATGAAATGACATCTCAAGCCCTAACGCCCAATGAAACCAAAAGTGTTAATAAGCATGGATGGTCTGACTCGCACCGCTTTGCCTGGGCAGGCTTAGATGCTTTAAAAGGTTTACCAGTCCTCAGGTGAGGTCGGTTTCAGCTCTGCGTGGAAGCATCATGCAGCCCATCTATTTCTTCAGGCCTCAGTGGGTGGGAACACTGATCAGTCAGAGTATGAGACGAGTCTGACAAGTACCTTTCTGAGTTGGAAATCATCCTCCACCACCCCGTCATCCATCATGTGAGTTCTCCAGATATCTTCAGTGACCATGCTGTAGACACCTTCCTCTGGGTGACACTGATCATCAGTCAGCTGGGGCTTCACTATCATAAACTGTTTATAATTCTTTTCACCCTCTGTTACCTGGAAAATATAGTATAATATATATACTGAGCCAAAGTTATAATGCAACAGTGGTTTGTATTGATAATAATGAGCAGCATGTATATTCTACGAATCGTCTATATAATAACACTGGCCAATGTCCCTAGCATCCAGCAGCAATTTGTTTTTATCATTCTGTTTCGATCTGTTCAAGAAACAAACCAAATTCTGGAGCTAGGGTGTTTGTTAAAAATGAAACACATTGTGATTCTCAAGAACGGGGCATGTGACATGCATTCCTACACCTGAAATGAAGATCGTTTTCTGAGAATATTGCTGAGAATGTTTTGTTTAATGATTAATTTTATTGTTAATCAATAGGTTTTCTTTAATTTTGATCACAAGCGACAACACGTTTTCGCTTCCAGACAAGAAATTATGGAACTATGGCATAAAGGGTCCAATTGGCAATTTCAGAATTTGTCGAAACAGTTCTGAGTCCTGATGCAATAATTCCACAGAATTTTGTTTTCTAACGCCCACCAACAATAAAAGTAAACGGGGTTCACAAGGTTTTCATTAAAAATCCCATTGTTGGAATTTGTCACCACTTTAATTTTCTATTGTCGTCTATGGAATGTTCAGTAAAAACGCCAACATGTCAGTCGTAAGAACTTTCTTGTTAAATTTTGCGACATTATGGAAGACATCTTTAAATCACATAATCTTTCCTTATTGGGGGATCGTTTAAAAAGGAATTCTTGAAAAACTGGCATTCCAGATGTCTCCGGAAGCGCATGGAATCAAAATTATTGTTTTGACCAATCAATTTCGGCCGCCATAAACCATGCTCTGGAAAACGAAATCAATGAAACCAAATCATTCATTGGTGATAGTTCAGCAACATATGTCATCCAGACTATCCTGCACCAGACATTACCATGAAAATTTAACCATATCTGTGTTGCGTTATGTGTTTGGCTCAGTATACATGCAAAATATCTTTTGACCTGTGTGACCCTGAAAACTGAATAATGTCATGGTCATCAAAATTTAATCAAGTCTTCTGTTATCTTGAACAAATACATTAGACCAAATCTGGATTGAATTCATCAACTGGTTTGGGATTGGGAGATACAGTGTCCACATTGTAAGTTTACCAATTTTTGCTCCCATGTGCCCTTGAAAATTAAGTCAAGGTCACCACCATTTATAATTTAATTCAGGAGATAGGCTGCAGGCAAGTTATTTTTGGCCCAATTTGAAAGACTTTGAAAGACTTTGAAAGCCCTTTACATTGGCATGATATCATGCTCACCAAAATTTAAATCAGGTCATTGGTACACTGCACTAATTATCCCATAAGACGCTGAGAAAAACTACATCTGAAAATGTCATCTGCTTATGTCATCTGGTGAATGTTTTTTTGTTGTTGTTTTTTTTGCAAACTTTTTAAAGATATTTTTGCATACAGGCAAACAGTGTGGGCCCAGATCAGACTGCCCCTACAGCAGCAATCTGATCTGGTTCCACACCGTTTGCAAAAAATTACTTTTAAGGTAACCTGCAGACGGCAAAACAGACGACAATTGTTGTGATTGGCATGTAATGGGTTATGGCCAGACCACAATTTATAAATTTGTTCAGGAGATAAGGTGCCGACAAGTTTTTCTTTTTGGCCCAGATTTTACTGTCATTGGGAGACTGACACCTTGATAAGTGGGGGAAAATCACCAAAATCTAACAAGAATTTGTTTTTCTACAAAAACACAGTTGTCTCCCCCTTTTTGACCTCTAAGTATGACCTTGACATTGGAGGTATTCACCTGGGTCTTGTGTGCAACACATCATCTAATGAAGATGAACAGTTCTGCAAAGTAACTTTAAAAAGTTCATAGAGAAATAAGAAAGTACACAAAAATGCCCTTTTTTTACCTTTGACCTCTGTGTATGACATTGACCTTTGAGGTGGGTTATGCACAACATATCGTCTCATGGTGGTTAACATTTCTGCCAAGCAATTTCAAATTCCTTCTAAAAATAAGAAAGTTATTGACCAAACACGAAAAAAGGTCAAAGATTGCAAGTGGTAAACAAGTTCACCTGCCTTGGGAGCACACTGTCAAGAGCTGTGTACATTGATGATGAAGTCAATGCCAGGATTGCCAAAGCTAGTGCAGCATTTGGCAGACTATGTGGTGGTGTCTGGGATTGAAGTGGAATCAAACTACTGAAAGTCTACAGAGCTGTGGTGCTGCCAACACCATTGTAAGCATGTGAAACATGGACAGTTTACCAACGGCACGCCAAAAGTCTGAATCACTGAATACAAGCTGTCTTAGAAAACCCTTAAAGATTAAGTGGTAAGACAGGATTCCAGACTGTGAGACACACAAGTCTTGAACAGGGCAGGGATGCAAAGTGTACATACTCTTTTGAAATTAGCACAGTTAAGATGGACAGGCCATGTTACCAGAATGCCTGAGGAACGTTTGCCAAAGAAAATTCTCTAATTCTTTTCACCCTCTGTTACCTGGAAAATATAGTATAATATATATACTGAGCCAAAGTTATAATGCAACAGTGGTTTGTATTGATAATAATGAGCAGCATGTATATTCTACGAATCGTCTATATAATAACACTGGCCAATGTCCCTAGCATCCAGCAGCAATTTGTTTTTATCATTCTGTTTCGATCTGTTCAAGAAACAAACCAAATTCTGGAGCTAGGGTGTTTGTTAAAAATGAAACACATTGTGATTCTCAAGAACGGGGCATGTGACATGCATTCCTACACCTGAAATGAAGATCGTTTTCTGAGAATATTGCTGAGAATGTTTTGTTTAATGATTAATTTTATTGTTAATCAATAGGTTTTCTTTAATTTTGATCACAAGCGACAACACGTTTTCGCTTCCAGACAAGAAATTATGGAACTATGGCATAAAGGGTCCAATTGGCAATTTCAGAATTTGTCGAAACAGTTCTGAGTCCTGATGCAATAATTCCACAGAATTTTGTTTTCTAACGCCCACCAACAATAAAAGTAAACGGGGTTCACAAGGTTTTCATTAAAAATCCCATTGTTGGAATTTGTCACCACTTTAATTTTCTATTGTCGTCTATGGAATGTTCAGTAAAAACGCCAACATGTCAGTCGTAAGAACTTTCTTGTTAAATTTTGCGACATTATGGAAGACATCTTTAAATCACATAATCTTTCCTTATTGGGGGATCGTTTAAAAAGGAATTCTTGAAAAACTGGCATTCCAGATGTCTCCGGAAGCGCATGGAATCAAAATTATTGTTTTGACCAATCAATTTCGGCCGCCATAAACCATGCTCTGGAAAACGAAATCAATGAAACCAAATCATTCATTGGTGATAGTTCAGCAACATATGTCATCCAGACTATCCTGCACCAGACATTACCATGAAAATTTAACCATATCTGTGTTGCGTTATGTGTTTGGCTCAGTATACATGCAAAATATCTTTTGACCTGTGTGACCCTGAAAACTGAATAATGTCATGGTCATCAAAATTTAATCAAGTCTTCTGTTATCTTGAACAAATACATTAGACCAAATCTGGATTGAATTCATCAACTGGTTTGGGATTGGGAGATACAGTGTCCACATTGTAAGTTTACCAATTTTTGCTCCCATGTGCCCTTGAAAATTAAGTCAAGGTCACCACCATTTATAATTTAATTCAGGAGATAGGCTGCAGGCAAGTTATTTTTGGCCCAATTTGAAAGACTTTGAAAGACTTTGAAAGCCCTTTACATTGGCATGATATCATGCTCACCAAAATTTAAATCAGGTCATTGGTACACTGCACTAATTATCCCATAAGACGCTGAGAAAAACTACATCTGAAAATGTCATCTGCTTATGTCATCTGGTGAATGTTTTTTTGTTGTTGTTTTTTTTGCAAACTTTTTAAAGATATTTTTGCATACAGGCAAACAGTGTGGGCCCAGATCAGACTGCCCCTACAGCAGCAATCTGATCTGGTTCCACACCGTTTGCAAAAAATTACTTTTAAGGTAACCTGCAGACGGCAAAACAGACGACAATTGTTGTGATTGGCATGTAATGGGTTATGGCCAGACCACAATTTATAAATTTGTTCAGGAGATAAGGTGCCGACAAGTTTTTCTTTTTGGCCCAGATTTTACTGTCATTGGGAGACTGACACCTTGATAAGTGGGGGAAAATCACCAAAATCTAACAAGAATTTGTTTTTCTACAAAAACACAGTTGTCTCCCCCTTTTTGACCTCTAAGTATGACCTTGACATTGGAGGTATTCACCTGGGTCTTGTGTGCAACACATCATCTAATGAAGATGAACAGTTCTGCAAAGTAACTTTAAAAAGTTCATAGAGAAATAAGAAAGTACACAAAAATGCCCTTTTTTTACCTTTGACCTCTGTGTATGACCTTGACCTTTGAGGTGGGTTATGCACAACATATCGTCTCATGGTGGTTAACATTTCTGCCAAGCAATTTCAAATTCCTTCTAAAAATAAGAAAGTTATTGACCAAACACGAAAAAAGGTCAAAGATTGCAAGTGGTAAACAAGTTCACCTGCCTTGGGAGCACACTGTCAAGAGCTGTGTACATTGATGATGAAGTCAATGCCAGGATTGCCAAAGCTAGTGCAGCATTTGGCAGACTATGTGGTGGTGTCTGGGATTGAAGTGGAATCAAACTACTGAAAGTCTACAGAGCTGTGGTGCTGCCAACACCATTGTAAGCATGTGAAACATGGACAGTTTACCAACGGCACGCCAAAAGTCTGAATCACTGAATACAAGCTGTCTTAGAAAACCCTTAAAGATTAAGTGGTAAGACAGGATTCCAGACTGTGAGACACACAAGTCTTGAACAGGGCAGGGATGCAAATAGTACATACTCTTTTGAAATTAGCACAGTTAAGATGGACAGGCCATGTTACCAGAATGCCTGAGGAACGTTTGCCAAAGAAAATTCTCTACTGAGAAAAAGAAATCGGCAAACGCCCCCAAGGCGGTCAGAAGAAGCGCTACAAGGACACCCCAAAAGCCTCCCTCAGGAACTTCAACATTCAACAGAATTGTGGGAACAAATTTCACAGGACAGAGCAAAGTGGCGAGGTCTCATCAGAAGTGGTGCCAGTGAATACGAGGAAGAAAGAATCACTGAAGCTGAGCAGAAACACGCGCAGTGCAAAGCCAGAGCTAAGGCATCACCAACAGAGTTGTCGTCCACTAACCTCTGTTGCTCCATCTGCAACAAACAGTTCAGAGCTAGAAACGGTCTCATCAGCTATCTTAGAACATACAAATAGTAAAATTTCTCAAATATGATTAAAATTGGTCAATGTCAGTAATGACAGACAAACTATTATTATAAGCGCCTGTATGGACGTGGCCATTTGGTTGAACAGTAAGGTTGGTACAAATGTTGACGGCTTGACAAACAGATGGATGAACAGACAAACTGACAGAAAATTAGATTCCTATATCACGACATGCAGGCATTATAAAGAGATCTGGTTAGTTTAGTTTGGAGTTTAATGGCACAGTCAATATATTAAGGTCATGCTGAGTCAGTCAGACTACCTTACAAAACTTCTTTGGCATGCTTATTTATGAGCAATTAACCAGTTCAGTGCACATTCTTTCACCACCAACTAACAACTGCCCTTCTTGAATCAACAGAAGTGAGGAAATGACCTCTGAAAATATTTCACGATCAGTCTCCACAATTGAATGCTGCCGGGATCGAGAACCTGTAGCCTCCTGATCACCAATCAGATGTGCAGTGCATCAGACTCAGCCACCAAGAAAATTGATATTCAGTGCTAAACCCTTATCCCGCTAAATACGACAACCTCTACCTTTGCAAACAGTGGAGATTCAGATCAGATGGCTTCTTCATCTGAAGAAGCCATCTGATCAGGATCTACACTGTTTGTCATGCATTTTTTTTAAACAAAAGAATACACTAAATCAAGTTTTTTGATTGGTTGATAGTTAGCAACAAGCATGGGTAAATCAATTTATTCAGCAGGATAAGGGTTAATATTCTTTCACCAAACTTACTGTCTTTTCATGAGCATGAGCAAAGAGGCTCCAGTCTTGGAATATTTCTGCTAATTTGTCTAGCCCTCCATGATGAAAATGTAGAATCTTATACTGGCTCTCTCGACTAGCTATCACAATCTGACCTTGAGTATTGTCCGGGTTACTGTAGAACACTCTCAGTGATCGCATCTGACCTGTAAAGAAAGGTTTCTCCAATGGTTAAGCACTAAATAATGTTTGTTATTCAAAGAATATTTACAATAAAGTTATGTTGTATTCAGACAAAAATATATACATGATTGCAAAAAAAAAACACAAAAAAAACATGGTCAATCTTCTGAAACACCTAAACCTCTTGATAACACTGTTCACAAAAATGCACAGAAAACACTGTTAACTCTTATCCAACTGTTCACGACAACCCAATCTTTGCAAAAAGAGTGAGTGAGTGTTTGAGTTTTACATCCCACCAACAGCTAAGGTCATACGGTGATGAGCCTCGGTTTAAAAGACTCATCCGAAAGTCTGGAGAAGCCAGAATCGATCCTGTGACCCCTGGCGTAACCACTACACCATGGAGGCCTCTCTCTTTGCAAACAGTGTAGATCTGAAGAAGCCATCTGATCAGAATCTACATTGTCATTCAGTTTGCAAATATAAATGAATACATTATATCAGGTTGTTTGATTGGTTGAAATGTAAACGAGTATGGCTTAATTAATTTCTGCAGCAGGATAAGATAATGTCAAGCTAGTCAGTTTACCTAATCACACTCTTTCTGGGCAAATGAACATAACTTAACCGGCAGAGTACCCATTCTGACAATTGCCCTTCTTGAATAAGCAGTAGGGACAGAATAACCATAGAAAATATGGCTGGGATTCCCTGTCACCAGTCGGATGTGCATCAAACTCACCACCGAGGACAAATTTCATGCTCAGCTGAGTTAAGCAAGAAATGCCTAACAATCTTCGGGTCACATTAGACTCCTTGATCTCAGTCTTCAACAGTTGCATGTCATTTTGCGGGAGTTAAGGGAACGGGAACACCTGGCTGATTTTTCTGCCATTTTTCCAAGGAAAACAACTTTTGGGACTTCGTGTTCACCTTCCTATAAGCCCTGTCCCATGGAAAAAGGGGTCTACTCTTAAAGGAAAGAATTTGCTCCTCAGGAGCAAATTCTTTCCTTTAAGAGTTGACCCCTATTGACATGGGAGACAAAAATACTTTTGCAGGAGTTACCTCCCCTGAAGGTGATCCCATTCGCATTAATGTGCTCAAATTCATATAAACATATGATCACTAGCATCTTACCTAAGTCTACAGAAAACACACCACACACTTGTTCCTTGGCTGTTTTCTTCTCTTTGTCTACATTAGGTTTTGATAGAGCATTCTCTGGGAACTGTAGATTATGAGATAATGAATCAGAACTTGATGGAGAATCCTGGTTAAACCTGGGACTAAACAGTGGAGAGGGAGGTGAACTAGAGTAGGGACTGGGAGGAGTAGAGTCGGGTCCTGATGTAGTGGTAGATGATCCAGACGAACTACTGAGTCGGGAGACTGAAATATCCGGTGTGGTGATAGCATCAGAGTTACAAGTGTTCACTGGGTTAGTACTTATTGCACTGCTAAGATCAAGAGTTTTAGGGTGATTCTTGGCACTACTTGAGGTGGACGTTGTCCCATCCGTGTTTACGGACTCAGTGGCAGTTTCTGAAGTTGTTCGACTTTTCATTATATGATTAGAATCAGTGGTAATATCTGAACTTGTCTGACTTTTCACAGCAGTACTATCACCAGAAGCATTTATTTGTTCGCTTTGGCTGGAAGCATAAATCTGTTCATTTTGGCTGTTCCAGTCTTTGTCTAATCTCCCACGGATTTCTTTGATCATTTTATTGTAATGCTTTCCAGATGGGCTTGGGTTTGTGGAGTCTGAACTAATACTGTTGAATTCATTGTCAGTTGACAGAGAACTGCTGTCAAACTTGGTCTCATCATTGTTCAGATTTTGGTCCTCTATGGTTAAATCCTTTAATAAAGAACTGCCATTAAACTGTCTTCCATCCACATTCACATTTTGGTCCTCTGTGGTTGAATTTTCAGTCTCAAGAATAACGTCATCATCTAGGTCCTCTGTTACAACTCTGATACTATCTCCATCTAACTCAATGCTCACAGATCTACTTGAATCTGTTCTGCCAGATCTATGGGAATCAGTTCTACCAGACTTGTTAGAGTCAATTCTTTCCTTAGCTTTTGTCTGCAGTTTGTGTTTGTTCAATAGAGCATTTAGTTTTTCTTCTGTATTCAAACTATCACTTTCTGACATTGAAGACTCCTCTAGAGCAGCTTTTGTGAGGTTGTCAATATCAGCACTTATCTTATTGAGATTCTCAGAGTAGAGATCATTAACATTTACACCTACTTTCCTATCTTTATTAAGGTTGTCTATACATTTTTCATTATTCTGAACACTTTCTACAGCACCATTTGCAATACCAGAATCAGCTTGAGAGCGTTCATTGCTCTCTGTACTTGACTTCCGAACAGTCCCATCATCTGGCGTAAATGCTTCACATCCTGTATCTTTCGAACCCATAGAAAAATCAGAGTTAATACTGTCCAAACTACAAGTACTTCTTTTCTTTCCTATTTTCCGAAATCCCTGTTCCCCGCATTCGCTAGGCAGGGACATGTAGGAATCTAGGGGAGACAGACTAGTCATACTCGTAGAAGGGGTAGCAATAAAATCATCTATTCTGGCATATTCTTGTCTCGGTGTTCGACGAGGGCTTGTTCTCGGAGACGATTTGTTGGGACTATTTTCTATGCTCCTGGAGTTTTTCTTTAATGTTGAGTTGGGAATCCAGGTGAGAATGAGAGTGGGACCAGAAATCTAAAACAAACAAGAAATTGTTTAAGGGGAATGGGAACACCTGGCAGATTTTTCCGCCATTTTTCAAAGGGCGACAACTTTCGGGACTTCCCATTAGCTTTTCTATAAGCCCTGTCCCACTGACAAAGGGGTCTACTCATAAAGGAAAGAATTTGCTCCTCAGGAGGAGCAAATTCTCTCCTTTAAGAGTTGACCCCTATTGACATGGGAGACAAAAATACTTTCAAAGGAGTTGCCTCCCCTGAAGGTGTATCCATTCCACTTAAAACTTTCTCATGAGAGCCAACTTATGATTAAAGATCATTATCACATGCCAACAGCGAGGATTCTGGCAGACTGCAAAAACAAATGTGTTGCCTTACAAACATCCTCACTGCTTGCAACACTCATGTATAAACCCCAAACAGTTCAGATCCCAAATCTAGGTATATATTACACCACAAACTCTTTACAACACTATTAATGGGGTCCAAAGCAGAAACGGTGTTAGTTAAACAATTGTGTAATATCCAAACAAAAATGTATAGATTATATACAAAAATTACCATTTATGGTCATTTTTCTATATAATCTATACATTTTTGGTGTTATATCCAAAACCGTGTTATAACGAACAGTGTTATAACGAGGTTGTGGTGTATTTATTTGTTTGTTTGATTTGAGGTTTAACGTCCCCGTAAACACTGTAAAGGTCATTTTGGAGACGTTGCTTTCAATTTTGTGGGACTTTTACCCGACATTGAGATGAAATGACATCTCAAGCCCTGTCGCCCAATGAAACCAATAGGATTTATTAGCATGGACGGCCTCCACGCACCGCGGTCACAGGACAGGCTTAGATCCTCTAAGCGGTTTACCAGTACTAGTGTGCGGGCCAGATTCAGCTCTGCGTGGAAGCATCATGCAGCCCATATATTTCTCCAAGCCCCTTTGGGCGGGGGCTGTTGGCATCTGTCATATACATCTACGAAACATAGAACTGCAGAGGTACATGTAGATTATCCTCGTGTAATTCTGATTATCAACCAATCAAATTACTTGAAATATCATATCCATTCAAATTCGCAAACTGAATGGCAAACAGTGTAGATCCTGATCAGATGGCTTCTTCAGAAGCCATCTGATCTGAATCTATACTGTTGGCAAAGATAGGGTTGTCATGTTCAGCAGGAAAATGGATAAAATTTCACAAACTTGTCAAAAGATGGATGCAGTATGTTACTATATTTTTTTTTATTTTTGTTTTCAGAGAAAATCTGACTTGACAATGCATGCGAATCGCCTGATGCGACTGTTCTGTTGAGTGAAAAAAGTTGAACATCTCAGGGCCAATTGTTCAAAACTAATGCCTTGTTAGTAAATGTATTGTGAAAACTTTGATCATTAAATATAAGGCAAATATACTAATATTTTTGCTGAAAAAAATGTAAGCAGCTTTTGCATCTGCAAAAGCTGCTCATATTTTGTCAGAAAAAATACCACTGTATTAGATATTGTACTTACTAGAACAAGCCCCCGCCCATCAGGGCTTGAAGAAATAGATGGGCTGTATGATGCTTCCACGCAGAGCTGAAACCGACCACACACAAGTAATAGTAAACTGCTTAGAGGATCTAAGCCTGCCCAGGCAATGCGTTGCAAGTCAGACCATCCATGCTTATAAACCCTATTGGTTTCATTAGGTGGCAGGGCTTGAGATGTCATTTCATTTCAATCTGGGGTAAAAGTCCCACAAAATTGGAAGCAACGCCTCCAAAATGACCTTTACAGTGTTGCAGGGACATAAAACCCAAATCAAACAAACAGACAAAACAAGGATTTTGTTTGACCTGAGGTTTTATGTCCTCTTCAACACTATTTGGGTCATTTTGGAGACCTAGCTTCCAATTTGTGGGACTTTTACCTAAAACTGAGATGAAACGCCATTTAAATCCCAAACAAACCAATAGTGATTGCATGCAGGGATGGTCTGACTCACACCACTTGGCCTGGGCAGGCTTAGCCCTACTAAGTGGTTTACCAGTACTCATGTGCGGTCCAATTTCAGCTCTGTGTGGGAGCACCATGCAGCCCAATCTATTTCTCCAAGCCCCATGTGTGGGGGCCCCAGGCTAGAAGGATAGGGGTTTGTTTGTTTCATTTGGGGTTTAATGTCCCTGTCAACACTATTTAGGTCATGAAGGATAGGAGAAGTCTAGGTTAGGAGACAAAAGCAACCAACCTTATCAACATGAGATCGAAGGGTCAGGTAACCTTGGTGATGATCCTCCTTCTCCGCAGTCAGTGACGCCGGGGGATGAACACATACGTTATTCTTACAGTAGATTATCTCCCCATCCAGCGGCGGTGGCTTCAGGCTGGAGTTACCAAACCCCAGCAGACTGGTCGCCTTCTTGAATATACTGCTGAATGCCATGGTAAGGGAGGCTACTGTTACAGTGATGTCACAATCTCATTCTGATTAACAGGTTGAAGTTATGTCCCCTGAAATAATAAAATTGGCGGCTCATGACAAAAAGGTCAATATTGCACAGGCAAGCATCAAAGACCCAGATTAGCCTGTGCATACTTGCAGTCCCACTCATCACATTACATATCTCTGTAATAAATGTCCCTCCTAGCTCCAGTTTTATAGAGAAAACTATATAAAACTACATTATCTTTTTCATATTTCTGCTCTAAGACTGTAGATTGTGGGTACTCGTTAGAACCACCACAACCTATATTTGCAGTATAAATAAGAAACGTATCACAGATTTTGGAGATATGAAAAAAAGCGCTATGTTGCATGGTGTGTCACCATAATGGGAGCCTTGCTGTTCTATGGAACAGGATTCAGGTAAAAACTCAATTATGCAACATTGAGATTGCAATATGCAATTTTGATATTCTGTTATGCTAGATTCAGTTACAATTGTGCAACACTGCATTATGATATTCATTTTTGTAGTCTGCTTTTGGAATTTGTGTAGTTTTCTTTCTGTTTCTCGTCCTATTTTGCAACTTGAAATTCCGCTTCTGCTTCTTCTAGTTCTCATTATTCTCGTTAAGTGGCGCTGTGATCGTTTTTCCGTAAACGTCCGCCTGTATTCGGCAGATACCAAAAAAAATCTGCAAGCGTATTGGTGACACGGAGGAGTGAAAGAAACGAGAGAACTATATTTTTGGCATAAAACGGATGATTTGGGGACACTACACCCTTCCCGATAAAATCGTTTACACATAATTATTATCTTATATGTCAGACCAGGAATCAGCTTTGCTGTGTTTGTTTTGTGTCCAAGTTTTATCTAAATATATCGCAAATGTGTTCAGGCCATTGCACCTCTAAAATATAAATTTGTTGTAAATACTTATAATAATTTTGTATGGCACAGAAAGGCTCCTGTCCAATGTCGTGTAGACCTTGGTGAGACTGCTCCTTTATGATCACCTGAAGCAAACTTAATTACAACTCTCTTTTGTGAAAATGCTTTCAGATGAAAAACGACTTACGTTCCCTCTAACATTTATTTCTGAATTAGGGCATATCCAACGGAATTCTAAAACTAGGCATTTTGGTTCTGTTGTTTGATTTGATGTTTAACGTCACCTTCAACACAGTATAGGTCATTTTGGAGACGTTGCTTCCCCTTTTGTGGGACTTTTACCCGACACTGAGATGAAATGACATCTCCAAGCCCTGTCCCCCAATGAAACCAATAGGGTTTGTAATATATAAGCACCGCTTTGGCTCGGTAGACTTAGATCCTCTAAGCGGTTTACCAGTACTGGTGTGCGGGTCGGTTTCAGTTCATGCAGCCCATTTATTTCTTCAAGCCCCGATGGCCGGGGGTCTGATTCCCAGTTTGTTTTGTCACATGTTTATATAGATGTTCGTAACTGTTTGTGTTAAATGCATTCATTAATTTATAAGAAAATAGAAAACTATCTGACTTTTTATACTAGATTTTTGGCTTCAAGTGACAAAACGCAAAGGTTTCCACTTTTTTGAGAAAAAACACAACGCGCAGCAAATTCTTTCATACCGGAGTGCAGGTTGAAAACCCGCACCTGCTACATTGTAACATATCAAGCGCATGAAGCCTCTGTGGTGTAGTGGTTATGCTACTCGCCTCATTAACCAGGGATCGCAGGATCGACCCCGGCTTCTCCAGAATTTCGGATGAGTCTTTAAACCCAGGTCCCGTCTCCGTATGACCTTAGCTGTTGTCGAGACATAAAACTAAAAACGCACTCACATACCAAGCGCATCCCACCATAAAAACACATCTTTATAATTCTTAACCCCCCCCCCCACCCCCCCCACCCCCAAACCCACACAGTTGATCCCCACTTTTATAGGGTAAAACTGGGATTGACAGGAGTAAATATTATTTTTCTCATTTCTACTCCAAAATATAGATTGTGGGTACTCGTTAAAATAAAACCGCATCGAAGAGGCGCTTCTAACGTGTACCCAAAATGTATATTTTAAGCAACAGTCGGAAAAATATCATCACGACTTTTCATCTTACAATTTTTGTTGTTGTATTTTTCGGCGGTAAAATGTACAAATCAAATGCATCAAAAAAAAAAAAAAATGTTTTTTTTTTTTTTTGTTTTTTTTTTTCTAGATTCTGTAAACTTTAATAATAAGAAAATAAATAAATAAATAATGTCGTTAAGTTCCGCCAGGTAAACCTGGGTACGCTGTACGCGGTCTAACTAATAAAACAAGAAGAAAAAAAAACTTTGGTGTAGACCTAATACATGGAAATACATGTAAGTACAAAATGGTTTGGATTCAGCCACTCCATTTGCCAAATCGTTACATGTAGAACTTGAAGAAATATGTAGTAGGCTGGTTAAGACAGTCGCGGCACTAGCTCAGCAAGGTTTTGCTGGCTGAAGACAGACGGACGGACGGACGAACTGACAGACGACCAGCTAATATTTTCGCGTTTTAGTTGTTGTTTTCCAATTTCCCCGTGTGGTCAGCTGGTGAGGTCCCAGGGAACGAATCCATGGTGGCACTACCCCTATTCCCCGTTGCCGGTAAACGGGCGCCACAAACACATAGGAGTTACCCCATCGCTCGGCTAAAACATGTGCGGACGTATACATACTTCTATAATATCTAAACATTTGAGTTTTGAGTGAGGTTGCAATTAGTAAATAATATCTTTATAAGTAACACCTCAGAAGGATCAGATTTATGAAAATTGTATGAATTAATCAATTTTAACAATAATTTCTCATTTCAAATCCACGGATTCGGCACAAACTAATCCCTCATGGTAATTTATTTTAGTAAATGTTCAACGATAGAGTATTTTCCCCTTCGTCAAACAAGTATTAACTTTTATATACAAAATCCTGTTTCTCATAAATATATAAATAAGGAACCGCGCGGTAAAATTTATTTTAAAGATGCAAACGTACACATTATTGTAAATATCCGAATTATTAAATAGCTGGATAAAATTTATCGCTGCTGGCTTGAATTTGGCCCCTGGAAAAGCGAATGCGATCTTCTCAAACGGACGCTTGTCATCGGAAAAAATACGGCAAATCCACGGACATTACCGAACGTTACCGTCACCTCAATGACTGGTACCCCGTCTAACCACAGCAGAATCGAAACTGAATAATGCAAAATAGGACGTCCAAATGCCATATTTTAATACAAAGGTCTCAAATTAGAATGTGCATGTTGCATATTCGAATAAAGTAGTAAGATATGGAAAGGTTCATAATGCAAAGTGCGGTTTCAACAATTCATATTGTAATTGCACATTGCATAATTGAGTTTTTACCTTAATACTGTTCCATACTGTTCACACACATAATAGACATCTTGGTGTAAACAATATTTTATTAACCCTTGTCTTGGTGACTATTTAAATATGCCACACCCACTACTGATTATCAACCAATCAGATTATTTGATGCAAATTATTCCAACAAATTCATAAACTAAATGACAAACAATGAAGATTCAGATCAGATGGCATCTTCAGAAGCCATCTGATCTGGATCTACATTGTTTCAAAGATAAGGCATATCCGGGCTCAGCATGGCAAGGGTTAGCTTCTTCAAAATTTCACTTGTCCTGGATGACCAAAAGTATATAGATACTGGCAAATTTCATAGTGTCTAGACAAAATTTTTACTCGTCCTCCAAATTTTTACTCGTCATGGCGAGTGGACGAGTGGAATTTTCCAGCCCTGCCCTTACCCAGATGGTAACAACCAATCAAGTTGAGACTGGTTTATTTTATATAGATCTTTCAAGAATATTTCACTAATTTCAAGCCGACCATTAACCTATTCAGTACCGGAAACCCCAAAACGGCTACCCGGGCAAACAGTGCAGGCCCAGATCAGACGCCGCACAATGCGGCGTTGTGCGGCGTCTGATTAGGGCCTACACTGTTTGCAAAAAGTTAAGCCATTTTCCAAAACAATTTTGAAGAAAACACAACCTGACACCCCTAAATTTTGAAATGGACATAATGCAATATATAAGGTGGAAGATTCCAATTGGTACAAAAAGGGTTAATCAACCAGGCAGAAACTGGAGTACTCAGAGAAATCCATTGCAGAACTTGGCGTCTCACGTGATCTGAGCAAGGCCTAATGTTAAAGACAGCGCTCTTGCCCACTAGGCCACTCAACATACATACCCGGTACTGTACACCCACAATCTTTATATAACACTGTTCATTATAACATGGTTTTGGTTTAACATAGTTTAAAGATGGATACCAAATATGAACAAGAGGCTCAATGAGCCTACCCGCTCACCTGAGGAACATTTTAGTTAGCTGTTTGACTCATGGTCTTTGAGCATAATTTTTTTTGAAGTTCTTCCTAATGGAACACGGCATTGTCAATTTGGACCCTAGGGGCAGGTTTGGTAGGATTAATGTAGGGGACCACTTGACATTGCTACATGCTTAATATGTAAACTCTGGGCCTAGTGGTTTCAGAGAAGAAGATTTTTGAAGTTTGTTTGTATCCATTATAAGTCTATGGGGGCTAAGGGGCCCTGGGGCGTGGCCAGTTTAGACCCCAGGGGCATGATTGGCACAATTTATGTAGGGGACCACTTGACATTGCTACATGCTTAATATGTAAGCTCTGGGCCTAGTGGTTTCAGAGAAGAATTTTTTTTAAGTTTGTCCCATTGTAAGTCTATGGGAGCTATATGTTGCCATGGCAACACCAGTTTCAATCTGAATTACCCCAAAACATACTGCATCTTCTCCCCCAATCGGATAATGCTTCAGAGAAGAAGATTTTTGAAGTTTGTTTGTATCCATTATAAGTCTATGGGGGCTAAGGGGCCCTGGGGCGTGGCCAGTTTAGACCCCAGGGGCATGATTGGCACAATTTATGTAGGGGACCACTTGACATTGCTACATGCTTAATATGTAAGCTCTGGGCCTAGTGGTTTCAGAGAAGATTTTTTTTTAAGTTTGTCCCATTGTAAGTCTATGGGAGCTATATGTTGCCATGGCAACACCAGTTTCAATCTGAATTACCCCAAAACATACTGCATCTTCTCCCCCAATCGGATAATGCTTCTCATGAAATTTTATCATGATTGGCCAAGTGGCTTTAAAGATATACTTATTTGAAAGTGTGAACGGACGCCGGACCATCGGCATACCAATACCTCACATGAGCCTTCGGCTCAAGTGAGCTAATAATACTAGCGGTTTCAGAGAAGAAGATTTTTTAAGCTTTTTTTCCATTTTAAGTCTATGGGGGCTAAGGGGCCCAAAGGCGTGGCCAGTTTAGATCCCAGGGGCATGATTGGCACTTATGTAGGGGACCACTTGACATTGCTACATGCTTAATATGTAAGCTCTGGGCCTAGTGGTTTCAGAGAAGAAGATTTTTTAAGCTTTTTTTCCATTATAAGCTTATTGAGGCTAAGGGGCCCCAGGACGTGGCCAGTTTAGACCCCAGGGGCATGATTGACACAATTTATGTAGGGGTTCACTTGACATTGCTACATGCTTCATATGTAAGCTCACAGCCTATTGGTTTCGGAGAAGAAGATTTTTTTAGCTTTTTTCCATTATAAGTCTATGGGGGCTAAGGGGCACCGGGGCGTGGCCAGTTTAGACCCCAGGGGCATGATTGGCACAATTTATGTAGAGGACCACTTGACATTGCTACATGCTTAAAATGTAAGCTCTGTGCCTAGCGGTTTTAGAGAAGAAGATTTTTTTAGCTTTTCTTTCCATTATAAGTCTATGGGGGCGAAGGGGCCCAAGGGCGTGGCCAGTTTAGATCCCAGGGGCATGATTGGCACAATTTATGTAGAGGACCACTTGACATTGCTACATGCTTAATATGTAAGCTCTGGGCCTAGTGGTTTCAGAGAAGAAGAATTTTTAAGCTTTTGTTCATTATAAGTCTATGGGAGCTAAGGGACCCGGGGCGTGGCCAGTTTAGACCCCAGGGGCATGATTGGCACAATTTATGTAGAAGACCACTTGACATTGCTACATGCTTAATATGTAAGCTCTGTGCCTAGCGGTTTCAGAGGAGAAGATTTTTTAAGGTTTTATTTCCATTATAAAAATATAAGTCTATGGGGGTTAGGGGACCCCGGGGTGTGGCCAGTTTAGACCCCAGGGGCATGATTGGCACAATTTATGTAGGGGACCACTTGACATTGCTACATGCTTCATATGTAAGCTCACGACCTAGTGGTTTCAGAGAAGATTTTTTTAGCTTTTTTTCCATTATAAGTCTATGGGGACTAAGGGGCCCCGGGGCGTGGCCCGTTTAGACCCCAGGGGCATGATTGGCACAATTTATGTAGAGGACCACCTGACATTGCTACATGCTTAATATGTAAGCTCTAGGCCTAGCGGTTTCAGAGAAGAAGATTTTTATCCCCACGTTTTTCAAAAAAAGTGGGGATATTGTTATCGCCTCCGTCCATCTGTCTGTCCGGCTATCTCCTCCTAAACCGTTAGCCGGAATTCAACCAAATTTGGTATGCGAGTTGCTTACATGAATGGCTTGCGCAAGAGCACATTTTTTTTTGTCCCCGCCCCCAGGGGCCCTGGGGAGGGGTCAAAAGGTCAAATTTTGACCTACTGTGGAGAAAACGTGGGGATTTGCGATGGCTTGTCATCGACTGCGCGCTCTATTTTAAGCTTTTATTTCTATGGGGGGTTAAGGGACCCCGGGGCGTGGCCAGTTTAGACCCCAGGGGCATGATTGGCACAATTTATGTAGGGGACCACTTGACATTGCTACATGCTTCATATGTAAGCTCTGGGCCTATTGGTTTCAGAGAAGAAGATTTTTTAAGTTTTTCCCATTGTAAGTCTATGGGAGCTATATGTTGCCATGGCAACAAGAGTTTCCATCTGATCTGCCCCAAAATATAATGCATCTCTTCCCCCAACCTGATAATGCTTCTCATGAAATTTAATCATGATTGGCCAACTGGCTTTAAAGATATACTTAGTTGAAAATGTGAACGGACGCCGGACACCGGATCATTGGCATACTAATACCTCACATGAGCCTTCGGCTCAGGTGAGCTAATAATATATAGATTATATAGAAAGATGACCAAATGGTCATTTTTCTATATACGGTGCAGTCCGGTAACATTGCGCACATAAAGATTTGATCGGCGGGTATAACTTTTTCCCAGCCGTCACACAAAATTCGCAATTTAAAAACATTGCAACACTTCCCTATCAAGTATATGCAATGAAAAATTGTCTCTGAAATTTTCAGCAGGCAGGGCAAGAATACTTTGAACAGAGGTACCCCCTTGAAATCGAACTGCCAATTTTGTCGCCAAACATTGCGCATGTCAGGTATTTTGAGCTATTTAAACACAAGGGTGTGCGCAAATAAGTTGTCGATTAGATCTTTTTCAACGATGTTATATGCAGAAAGTTTGAATACAAAACCATTGTGCCTTTGGTTAGTTTTAAACCAAATCTTGACTTTGGCAATCCTCAGATTTTAGTTTTATGAGAAAATTGAACAAGAGGGCCCAGAGGGCCCTGAATCGCTCACCTGAGAATCATTGTCTCTAGTACATTCTTGGCCAAAGGGCTATAATTTGAACAAACTTGGTAGCGGTTTAATAGATGAAGCTTCATACCAAATATCAAAGACGTGGGCCTTCTGATCCCAGAAAAGAAGATTTTTAAAGGTCTTCCCAATATAAGCCTATGTAAAACCAGTCGGCCCTGGCATGGGGACATTTTTGGCGCAAGGGCTCAAATTTGGATAGTCTCAGTAGAGGTTAGGGCTGACTATCGATGCCAATTTTGACTATCGTGATAGTATTGCTATCGTGGAAACTACTATCACGATACTATCACTATCGTGGCATACTATCACGATACTATCGTGATACTATCGGGAACACTTATAAATGATTCATAGATGTTATATCACTCACATAAAATGGCTAAGAGTGACAGAACGAGTTAGGAAAATTTCAATGGCCTAAAATTGTATGTTTATTGTGTATTTCAATATCAGCATTCATTCCCTCGGGGCTATTCCAGAAAAAAACATCATGGGAAGACGGCTCTTTATATATATCCCCACCACCGCCTAAAATAGTTTGCTGCTTCCAGTATATATGCCTGTAAGTGATGGTTATCATAGCTTTAATACCTTTGCAGTGTTTGAGATTTTCTGCTTGTGAAAACTGACACATGCTGATCGTTCTTCGATTCTTTGATGTTTGCCGCCTGTGTTAAATTAATCTGTGGATTCAGTTAATTAGGTAACCCGATTATTACATAGTATTACGTAATCACAGCACGCTATTTTAGCACCACTTTAAGGGCGACATGAATCTAACAAACTGCATTAAAACTTGAACTTACATATTTTTTATTTGAAATTAGCATCAAAAGCTAGACTATCAAAATAGAAGTAAAGCAATTATCAAGTCGGTTTTTTCATTTAGCAATATGTACAAGGCTTGACCTAGGCTCTTTGACTCTGTGGACATTTAGTCCTTGCACAAAAGACAGCTAAGACAAGCAGCAATAATAAAACAAAGTTTTCATGTAATGAAATTTGGCCGTTTCGACATGTTATTTTTTCTGGAATATCCCTCTATTATAATACAAAGACAACCAAAAATAGAATCAGAAAGACCCACGAAAAATAAAAACGCCAATTTGTCCCAGGTTGTCCAGTGTCCACCATCAAAATGTCCAGAATCACCTTAAGAAAGTACTTGATAGACGGAGACCTAAGGCCTCGCGCTGCACGTTTTCCCCCGTACAGGATGACGACAGGAAAATAAAACTTTGTCTGCTTAAATATTCCCCCAAGAATTCAATCCAAATCGGTCAGGCCAGCCGACTGATGACATCATCATTGATGCATTTGTGCATACTTGCCGACTTATCTGAGTCTATCATATACTCGCATGCACATTCTGTGCATTTTTCGAGAAATACATTTCTAATGAGACCACAAAAGTGCGGTTTAATAGTTTGGTCCTTATGCGCAAAAAGAGTCACATATACAACAAGTTAAACTGCATTATACCGTCATTTATTACGCATTTATTTACCTATATGAATAGGTCAGCACACAGCAAAAACAAACATTTCTTCATACAAAAGATCAGCTTGTGCATCTTGCAAATGTCTTCGAAACTGAACAGGGAAATGGCGTTTGTCCCAGAAGTTATACTACGCAAGGATAGTACAAACAGCAAACATTTATATATGACTGCGCAGGCTGATCTGAGCCTTCACATGTCGCACAGGTTTTACTGTCATGTTTTCAAAAAGTTGCATGCAACAAACGCGTGATCAAACTATCATTGACGTTTTGTTATTAAAAAACGCAGGAAAATTTCTGACTGCCTCAACTGCACTTGCAAAATGACGGCGGGAAATTCATCGCCGCGAGAAATTCACCACACGGCAAAAAACTATGATACACATGTGCGACCAGCGAAGACTCAGATCACCATGCACATATGTGAAGGCTTATCAGTCTGTCCTGATTACAGCTGAATGGATTTCCTAAGCAAAAATACTTGCGTAATTACACAACAGTACAGGTATATTTTCAAAGTATATTCAAGAAAAATACAAAAACAATCGAAACTATCGATAGTTGAGTGAACTATCGGCGATAGCTATCGATAGTCCAAAGTACTATCGATGCATTGCTATCGAGGCAGTCCCTATCGCGATGCATCGAACTATCGATGCATCGTTACACCCCTAGTAGAGGTCCACTAGATGAAGCTTCATGCCAAATATCAAAGACCTGGGCCTTCTGGTTTCAGACTAGAAAATTTTTTAACAATCTTGGTAGCGGTCCACTAGATGAAGCTTGATACCAAATATCAAAGACCTGGGCCTTGTGGTTTCAGAAGAAGATTTTAAAATATTTTCCCTATGGCCCCCACCCATAGGGGCCTGAACAAATATATGGGCTCAAGATGCTTCCACACAGAGCTGAATCCGGCCCGCACACTAGTACTGGTAAACCGCTTAGCGGATGTAAGCCTGTCCAGGAACCGCGGTGCGTCATGCTAATAAACCCTATTGGTTTCATTGGGCGACAGGGCTTGAGATGTCATTTCATCTCAATGTCCGGTAAAACTCCTACAAAATTGGAAGCGACGTCTCCAAAATGACCTTTACAGTGTTGAACCTCAAATCAAACAAACAAAGCAAATATTTTCCCTATATAAGCCTATGAAAAACCAAATGGCCCGGGGTTTTTGGCCCTAGGGCTATAATTTGAACAATCTTGATAGAGGTCCACTAGATGAAGCTTCACACCAAATATCAAAGACCTAGGCCTTGTGGTCTCAGAGAAGAAATATTTTAAAGATTTTGCCCAATATAAGTCTATGTGAAACCAAAGGCCCCCCGGCGCAGGAGCATTTTTGGCCCCAGGACTATTTTGAACAATCTTGGTAGAGGTCCACTAGGTGAAGCTTCATGCCAAATAGCAAAGACCAGGGCCTTGTGGATTCAGAGAAGAAGAAATTGAAATATTTGCTCTATATAAGCCTATGAAAAACCAAAGGGCCCCGGGGTGGGGGCATTTTTGACCCTAGGGCTATAATTTGAACAATCTTGATACAGGTCCAATAGATGAAGCTTCACACCAAATATCTAAGACCTGGGCCTTGCAGTTTCTGAGAAGAAGATTTTTTTAAAGCTTTTCCCTATATTAGCCTATGTAAAACCAAACCCCCCCGGGCGGGGGCATTTTTGGCCCCCAGGGCTACAATTTGAACAATCTTGGTAGAGCTCCACTAGATGAAGCTTCACACCAAATATCAAAGACATGGGCCTTGGGGCTTCAGAGAAGAAGATTTTTAAAGTATTCATTTAAACAAGAGGGCCATGATGGCCCTGGATCGCTCACCTGATTCATAGTGTAACAAGTGGGCCCTAGGGAGGGCCATTATTGGCCCAAGGGCTTTAATGTGCATAATGTTGAGGGAGGTCTTAAAGGTGAAGCTTCCCTATATAAGCCTATGTAAAACCAAAAGCCCTCGGGGCAGGGGCGTTTTTGGCCCAAGGGCTATAATTTGAACAATCTTGAAAGAGGTCTACTAGATGAAGCTTCACACCAAATATCCAAGATCTGGGCCTTGCAGTTCCAGAGAAGAAGATTTTTAAAGATTTTCCCTATATTGGCCTATGTAAAACCAAAGGCCCCCGGGGCGGGGGCATTTTTGGCCCCAGGGCTATAATTTGAACAATCTTGGTAGAGGTCCACTAGGTGAAGCTTCATGCCAAATAGCAAAGACCAGGGCCTTGTGGATTCAGAGAAGAAGAAATTGAAATATTTGCTCTATATAAGCCTATAAAAAAACAAAGGGCCCCGGGGTGGGGGCATTTTTGACCCTAGGGCTATAATTTGAACAATCTTGATACAGGTCCAATAGATGAAGCTTCACACCAAATATCAAAGACCTGGGCCTTGCGGTTTCAGAGAAGAAGATTCTTAAAGATTTTCCCTATATAAGTCTATGTAAAACCAAAGGACCCTGGGGCGGGGGAGCTTTTGGACCCAGGACTATAATTTGAACAATCTTGGTAGAGGTCCACTAGATGAAGCTTCATACCAAATATCAAAGACCTGGGCCTTGCGGTTTCAGAGAAGAAGATTTTTAAAGTATTCATTTAAACAAGAGGGCCATGATGGCCCTGGATCGCTCACCTGATTCATAGTGTAACAAGTGGGCCCCAGGGAGGGCCATTATTGGCCCAAGGGCTTTAATGTGCATAATGTTGAGGGAGGTCTTAAAGGTGAAGCTTCATACCAAACAAAAACAAAGGCTATAATTTGTACAATCTTGGCAAAGGTCCACTAGATGAAGCTACACACCAAATATCAAAGACCTGGGCCTTGTGGTTTCAGCGAAGAAGATTTTTATAAAGATATTCCATACATAAGCCTATGCACCAGGGCTATATAAGTCTATGTAAAACCAAAGGGCCCCGGGGTGGGGGCATTTGTGGCCCCAGGGCTATAATTTGAACAATCTTGGTAGAGGTCTACTAGATGAAGCTCCATACCAAATATCAAAGACCTGGGCCTTGCAGTTTCAGAGAAGAAGATTTTTAAAAATTTCCCCTTTATAAGTCTATGTAAAACCAAAGGGTCGCTGGGTGACGATATTTTTGGCCCCAGGGCTATAATTTGAACGATCTTGGTAGAGATCTACTAGATGACGCTTCATACCAAATATCAAAGACCTGGGCCTTCTGGTTTCAGATGAGAAGATTTTTAAAGGTTTTCCCTATATAAGCCTATATTAAACCAGTGGGCCCTGGTGCGGGGGTCATTTTTTGGCCCCAGGGCTATAATTTGAACAATCTTGGTAGCAGTCCACTTGACGAAGATACTTACCAAATATCAAAGACATGGGCCTTCTGGTTTCAGACAAGAAGATTTTTAAAGGTTTTCCCAATATAAGCCTATGTAAAACCAGTGGGCCCTGGGGCGGGGCCTGTTTTGGGCCCAGGGCTATAATTTGAACAATCTTGGTAGCAGTCCACTAGACGAAGCTACATACCAAATATCAAAGACCTGGGCCTACTGGTTTCAGACAAGAAGATTTTTAAAGATTTTCCCTATATAAGCCTATGTAAAGCCAGTGGGCCCCGGGACGGGGCCGTTTTTGGCCCCAGGGCTATTAATCCATCCACTGGTTAAGCAGAAGCTCTGGTGGCCATTTTGTTCACCCGAGCGGAACAGTATGAGCAATTTTGGTAGAGGGACACCAAACGAACATTCCTGTGAATTAATTTCAAAATCCATCCACTGGTTAAGGAGAAGAAATCGTTTAAAGGTTTTTCTATTTTTAGCTCTGGTGGCCATTTTGTTCAACCGAGCAGAACGGTACAAGCAATATTGGTAGAGATTCACCAAAGGAATATTCCTGTGAAATAATTTCAAAATCCATCCACTGGTTAAGGAGAAGAAGTCGTTTAAAGGTTTTTTCTATTTTTAGCTCTGGCGGCCATTTTGTTCACCCAAGCGTAACAGTTTGAGCAATTTTGGTAGAGGGTCACCCAAGGAACATTCCAGTGAAATAATTTCAAAATCCATCCACTGGTTAAGGAGATGAAGTCGTTTTAAGGTTTTTCTATTTTTAGCTCTGGTGGCCATCTTGTTCACCCGAGCGGAACGGTTTGAGCAATTTTGGTTGAGGGTCACCCAAGGAACATTCCTGTGAAGTAATATCAAAATCCATCCACTAGTTAAGGAGAAGAAGTTGTTTAAAGGTTTTTCTATTTTTAGCTCTGGCGACCATTTTGTTCACCCGAGCAGAACGGTACAAGCAATTTTGGTAGAGATTCACCAAAGGAACATTCCTGTGAAATAATTTCAAAATCCATCCACTGGTTAAGGAACAGAATTCGATTAAAGGTTTTTCTATTTTTAGCTCTGGCGGCCATCTTGTTCACCCGAGCGGAACGGTTTGAGCAATTTTGGTTGAGGGTCACCCAAGGAACATTCCTGTGAAGTAATTTCGAAATCCATCCACTGGTTAAGGAGAATAAGTCCTTTAAAGGTTTTTCTATTTTTAGCTCTGGTGGCCATTTTGTTCACCCGAGCAGAACGGTTTGAGCAATTTCAGTAGAGGGGCACCAAAGGAACATTCCAGTATAATAATTTCAAAATCCATCCACTGGTAAAGGAGAAGAAGTCGTTTAAAGGTTTTTCTATTTTTAGCTCTGGCGGCCATTTTGTTCATCCCAGCGGAACGGTTTGAGCAATTTTGGTAGAAGGTCATCCAAGGAACATTCCTGTGGAATAATTTCAAAATCCATCCACTGGTTAAGCAGGAGATGTCGTTTAAAGGTTTTTCTATTTTTAGCTCTGGCGGCCATCTTGTTCACCCAAGCGGAACGGTTTGAGCAATTTTGGTAGAGGGTCACCCAAGAAACATTCCTGTGCAATAATTTCAAAATCCATCCACTGGTTAAGGAGAAGAAGTCCTTTAAAGGTTTTCCTATTTTTAGCTCTGGCGGCTATTTTGTTCACCTGAGCGGAACGGTTTGAGCAATTTTGGTAGAAGGTCATCCAAGGAACATTCCTGTGAAATAATTTCAAAATCCATCCACTTGTTAAGCAGGAGAAGTTGTTTAAAGGTTTTTCTATTTTTAGCTCTGGCGGCCATCTTGTTCACCCGAGCGGAACACTTTGAGCAATTTTAGTAGAGGATCACCCAAGGAGCATTCCTGTTAAATTAGATCAAAATCTGTCCAGCAGTTTTGGAGAAGAAGTTGTTTAAAGCAAAAGTTGACGACGGACGCACGGACGACGGACAAAGACCGATCCCAAAAGCTCACCTTGAGCACTTCGTGCTCAGGTGAGCTAAAAATCTATTTCAGCTCCTGTGACTTAGATATGCAACAGACCTGAACCATTTGAACAACTTTGAAAGGGGACCACCTAAGGATCATTCCTGTGATGTTTGGTCAAAATCTGATCAGTGATTTAGGAGGAGATGTTGTTTGAAGAAAAAGTTTACGCACGCACGCACACACACACGCACGCATGATGGACGACGGACAAAAAGTGATCACAGAAGCTCACCTCGTCACTACATCTGCACGTGCAAGCCCATCTTTTGCGGGCTAAGTTAAACTTAATGCAGATCCACTCATAATACTGAAACTGATTATGAGGGATAGAGTTACATAAATTCAGACTGCAGGGTGCGCAAAATAAACATCCGCGCAATGTTACCGGACTCGACTGTACATGTAATCTGTACATTTTTGTTTGGATATAATACAGTTTCAGCTTCAGTCCCCAATAATTATGTTATAAAGAGGTTGGGGTTTATGTGGTATGGCAGAAGTATAACATAAAAATCCTAGAAATATGGACACCTTGAGGATTTGCTGTAATTCTCCTAAAATTTCAACAAGTTTGTTTTGTGATCCAGCAAGGAGTCCAAAATGTGGGGACATGATGGCAAACAGTTGAGACCCTGACAAGACCGCTCCAGTCTGATCTGGGTCTGCACTGTTTACTGAGGCATGTCTGCCCAAATACTTAAGATCATTACAGTAATGAGACTTCACAGCATCAAGAATATATGATTGCTTGGGCTTGGGGTGGGTGGGGGGAGAGCAAAAGAAATAAACATTTGAACAACCCCTGATATGCTCTTTTAAAATAATGGGCTGCATGATGCTTCCACGCAGGGCTGAAACCGACCGCACAATAGTACTGGTAAACGGCTTAGAGGATCTAAGCCTGCCCAGGTAAAGCGGTACGTGTCGGACCGTCCATGCTTATAAACCCTATTGGTTTCATTGGGCGACAGGGCTTGAGATGTCATTTCATCTCAATGTTGGGTAAAAGTCCCACGAAATTGGAAGCAGTGTCTCCAAAATGACCTATACAGTGTTGATGGGGACAATAAACCTCAAATCAAACAAACAAATCTGTTGTCAAGCTTATCTACATCTCCACTAATCATTACCAGAAATGAAGCTAATTATGTCAGAAACTCTAGAAAAGAGCTAACAAATTAAAACACTCTGGAGACCTGCTTGATTAGATAAGCCTTTGGTAAAACAAAAATCAATGAGAGTTAGTCAGAATAATAAATCTGAACAGAGCTCAAGACTCAAAAACCTTATTTTATACCCTCAGAAATATTGCAAAATCCATAAAACACATTTTGTTATAAATTCTAACTTTTCAGCCGCTATATATACATTGTACCTAAACAAAGACTATTATAAAATTTAAATAGACCGGTGATGTCATTGGATGACATCATACAGTAGTTTTCCTAAAATACTCAGCATTGCTGACCCAAACATGTAGTAACAACAAAATGACATTTTAAAAAGCCTAAAAATTCGGACACCTGTAATCCTCCTAAAATTTTAACAAATTTGTTTCATGATCAAGCAAGAAATCCAAAAGATGCAGACAGAATGGCAAACAGTGTAGACACTGATCAGACTGCTCCTTCCTTCAGGAGCAGTCTGATCTGGGTCTGCACTGTTTGTTTTGGCCTGTCTGGCCCAATACTTCGGATCATTATGATAATGGTATTCTACATAAGAACACGCTGTAGGTATTATGTACTTGCTAGAATCATCTTGAGGCTTCTGAATCCATTCCCTGCTCTACGGCTGAAAATTTGACTCCTCCATTTTACATGGACTTGCCTGAATATTTTCTGCCAGCCAACAAGATAACTACCATTTTTACATGGGCTGGATTGTATTCATAATAGAATAGCCAAGTGTTTAGTTACAAAAAATAAAGATACATGTACAAAAATACTCAGGATAAACAAGTCTCAGTTTACAACAAAGGCAGTAGCCCAGGTGATTCAAAAATAGGTGACTGACATGCTTTGTTTGTTTGTTTTTTTGTTTGTTGATTTGAATTGAGGTTTAGCATCCCCATCAACATATTTAGGTCATTTTGGAGAAGTTGCTTCCAATTTTGAGGGAATTTCACCCAACACTGAGATGAAATGACATCTCAAGCCCTGCCGCCCAATGAAACCGAAAGGCTTATTTGCATTGGACAGTCTGACTCACAACACTTTGCCTGGGCAGGCTTAGTCCTTCTAAGTGGTTTACCAGAACTCGTATGGTCAGCGGAAGCACCTTGCAGCCTAGTCTATTTCTCTTTGAAATAATGTGAAACTTCAATGACCAGAACACGGATAGGTAGTTTTGTTTGTCTTTTTTTCTTTGTTTTTGGTTTTCAAGATTATTTCACTTATTTCAAGCTGAATGGAGTACCCAGAGAAAAACCACCCAACCTTCCTTTGTTGAACTTGGCAATTAGGGACAATTTACAGAGTTTATTTTCTTAGTTTATCTTGAAAAGATATGCTGTGGTCAACAGAGTTCTACTCATAAGGCAACATTCTTTCTCCTCAGGGGCAAAATGTTTCAGGTGCAAATATTTTCTGATCAGGAACAATTTCTTTCTCCTCAGAAGCAAATTCTTTTTGCTCAGGAGCAATTCATTCAGCTTAGGAGCAAACTGTTTCTGATCAGGAGCAAATTATTTCAGCTCAGGAGCAAACTGTTTCTGCTCAGGACCAAATTCTTTCAGCTCAGGAGTAAATTGTTTCTGCTCAGGACCAAATTCTTTCAGCTCAGAAGCAAACTGTTTCGGATCAGGACCAAATTCTTTCAGCTCAGGAGCACACTGTTTCTGCTCAGGAGCAAAATGTTTCAGCTGAGGAGTAAACTGTTTCTGCTCAGGAGCAAATTCTTTCAGCTCAAAATCAAACTGTTACTGCTCATGAGCAAATTCTTGCAGCTCAGGAGCAAATTATTTCTTCTCATGAGCAAAATCTTTCAGCTCAGAAGTAAACTGTTTCTGCTCAGAAGCAAATTCCTTCAGCTCAGAATTAAATTGTTTCTGCTCAGGAGCAAATTCTTGCAGCTCAGGAGTAAACTGTTTCTGCTCAGGAGCAAATTCTTTAAGCTCAGAAGCAAACTGTTTCTGCTCAGTACAGGGATTTTCCTACATTTCATAATCAGGGTCCAGGGGCCGCTGGGTATGGGAAAAATGACTCGCTAATATTTAAAGTTGGGGATTTAAATCGGCTATAACTTTGTCAATTTTAGTTTGATTTTCATGAAATTTTCATCAAAATGAAGCACAAAATCAGAAATTGGGAAATTTGTTGAAAAATTCGGGAACATCTGTCTCTAAATTGGAAAAAAAGGGGCCAATTACCGGACCCAAATTTGCACTAGGAAAATCCCTGCAGGAGCAAAATGTTTCTGCTCAGGAGCAAATTCTTTCAGCTCAGGAGCAAATTGTTTCTGCTCTAGAGCAAATTCTTTTTGCTCAGGAGCAAACTGTTTCTGCTTAGGAGCAAAATGTTTCTGCCCAGGAGCATGGTATGGACCTTGGTCTTGCACATGACTCATCGTCTGATGAAGGTGAACATTTCTGCAAGGTTACTTTAAAAAGTCCATCCAGAAATAAACAAGAGGCCCATGGGCCACAATGCTCACCAGAACTCAGGCTGACGCTGCCCACTGGCAGCCATGTATGGTTTCAGGTTTTAATTTATTGATTATAAAGTCTTCCAAACAAACCCCCATTTCAAAATGAGCACCCATGTGGACTCTGTATCTGAAATATTAGGCCTTTTATGAGGAGGAAGGATGAGACATGGACCCAACAGAGCCCTGAATGGTATCACTGAATCCATCTTATCATAAGGCACATGAATATATATGGTTTAGGGGTTGGGATGTGTACTGTTCCTGAGATATAAGGCCTTTTAAGCTGCTAAGGGGTTGGAGCATGGCCCTGGCAGACCCCAGGAAAGCCAAGATTGTTGTCGCTGAATGTGTCTTATAATAAGGACCAAGAAAATATATTGTTTAGGGGTGGGGATATGAACAGTTTCCACCGTAGGTTCGAGCCCCGCTCGGGCCACGTGTGAGACGCCAAGTTCTGCAACGGAAGGTCAGGTGGTTTTTCTCCGGGTACTCCGGTTTTCGCCCACCTCTGATTAACGATCGGCTCGATATGAGTGAAATAATCTTGAAAGGGCCGTAAAACCCAAACCGAAAAAAAAAAAAAAAAAAAAAATGAACAGTTTCCAAGATATGAGGCCCTCTTATGAAACTAGACAAAAGTGCCCAGTGGGGAACTTATACCCCCGGCCAGTGCCATCACCACAGCTGAAACAAGAACTACAAAGGGAAATAACTCTAAAAGGCCTGACCCCTTGGCCCTTATTTTCTTTCCCACAATACAACTAGTCATACTGATCATGTTTGCAAAATTTCAAGTTTCTATGTACAGTAGTTATTGAGAAATCTTTGACACAAAATAAAAATATACACTATTAAACAGCAAGAACTACAAAGGGAAATAACTCTGAAAGGCCTGACCCCTTGGCCCTTATTTTCTTTCCCACAATACAAGTAGTCATACTGATCATGTGTGCAAAATTTCAAATTTCTATGTGAAGCAGTTCCTGAGATATCTTTGACACAAAATAATTGTTTACGGACACACAGACAGACAGACAGACAGACAGACAGACAGACAGACGGAAAAGACAAAAACTATATACCCCCATTGCATACTTCGTATGCCGGGGGTATAATGATGAGGAGAGGAATGGCCCCTGTGGACCACCACGTTTGTGTGACTGAATGTGTCTAATCATAAGAAACAAGAATATATATGATTATGAGCATCAGCATGTTGCCCTAGCACATAGAGACCGCGCATTGATGTGAGTGAATGAGTCTTATTATAGGGAACACAAATATACATATTTTAGGGGTGGGGATCTGAACAGTTTCTGAGATATATGGCATTTTATGAAGTGGAAGGGTGGGGCATAGCCCCAGCACACCCCCAGAGACCCCTAGGTTGGTATCACTGAATGTGTTTCATCATAAGGAACAAGAATATATATGGTTTAGGGGTGGGGGTTCTGAATGGTTTCTGAGATATTGAGCCTTTTACGAAGTGGAGGGGGTTGGGCATGGCCCGGGCACATCCCAGAGGACCCCCAGGTTGGTTTCAATGAATGCGTCTTATCATAAGAAACAAGAATATATATGGCTCCGGGATGGGGATCTGAATGGTTTCCGAGACATATCACCTTTTATGAAGTGAAGGGGTGGGGATCTGAACGGTTTCTGAGATATTGAGCTTTTACTAAGTGCAGGGGGCGGGGCATAGCCCTGGCACATCCTAGGGGTCCCCAGATTGGTGTCACTGAATGCGTCTTTTCATAAGAAACAAGAATATACATGGTTTTGGGGTGGGGATCTGAAGGGTTTCCCAGATATATCACCTTTTATGAAGTGGAAGGTTGGGGCATAGCCCTAGTGCGGCCTGGGAGATCCTTAGGTTGATATCACTGAATGCATCTTAACATAAGGAACAAGAATTTATATGGTTTAGGGGTGGGGATCTGAACGGTTTCTGAGATATTGGGCCTTTTATGAAGAGGAGGGGTCGGGCATAGCCCCCGTGCGGCCAGGGAGACCCTAAGGTTGGTATCACTGAATGCGTCTTATCATAAGGAACAAGAATTTAAATGGTTTAGGGGTGGGGATCTGAACGGTTTCTGAGATATTCAGCCTTTTACGAAGTGGAGGGGGTGGGGCATAAGCCCCGCCACATCCTAGGGGACCCTCAGATTGGTGTCACTGAATGCGTCTTATCATAAGAAACAAGAATATATATAGTTTAGAGGTGGGAATCTGAATGGTTTCTGAGATATATGGCATTTATGAAGTGGAAGGGCGGGGCATTGCCCCAGCACACCCCAGAGAGACCCCAAGGTTGGTATCACTGAATGTGTCTTATCATAAGGAACAAAAATATATATGGTTTAGGGGTGGGGATCTCAATGGTTTCTGAGATAAATGGCATTTTATGAAGTGGAGGGGGTGGGGTATGTCCCCGGCACATCCCGGGGGGACCCCAAGGTTGGTGTCACTTAATGCATCTTAGCATAAGGAACAAGAATATATATAGTTTAGGGGTGGGGATCTGAATGGTTTCTGAGATAAATGGCATTTTATGAAATAGAGGGGGCAGGGCATGTCCCCGGCACATCCCGGGGGACCCCCAGGTTGGTGTCACTTAATGCATCTTATAAGGAACAAGAATATATATGGTTTAGGGGTTGGGATCTGTAAGGTTTCTGAGATATAAGGCATTTTATGAAGTGGAGGGGGCGGGGCATGGCCCCGGCACAACCTAGGGGCCCCCAGGTTGACATAAAAGCATATGGCTGAGAGAAGTTTACTCAAGGAACATGTTTATGTAAGTTTTGTCAAAATATCTGCAATGACTTGGCAGTAAATGCCATTTTTCAGTTTTCCCCATTATAAGTCAATGGAAACTCTAAGTTGCCATAGCAACAAAACTAAAAGGCCAAATTTCATAAAAAACACAAAACCTGTAAAGGCAAATATGGTGAATATTTTCATATAGTCTCAGCCTCCTAGAGCATATGGTTTCTGAGGAGATGATTTTTTAAGTATTTTTTGTCTATTTTTTTTATTTTGGTTTCCATGGCAACCAACGAAAATGAGCAGAAGGCCTAAAATCATACGGCAGATAGTAGATCACCTATGGAACATTTCTTTGAAAGTTTTGTCAAAATATCTGCAGAGGCTTGGCAGTAAATGCCATTTTTCTATTTTCCCCATTATAAGTCTATGGGCACTCTAAGTTGCCATAGCAACCAAACTAATGAGCCGATTTTCATTAAAAACACAAACTTTCAATCCCCCTGCCTAAGGATGCTACAGATGAAATTTGGGCTGAATCAGCCCAGTGGCTTCAGAGGAGATGTCGTTTGAAATGTTGACAAAGACGCAGACGACGACGACGGAAAACTGCCTATCCTATAAGCTCCCCCGGAGCCTTCGGCTCTGGTGAGCTAAAAAGTTATTGACTGAACACTGAAAGAGCCCCTTTTTTACCTTTGACCTCTTAGTATGACCTTGACCTTTGAGGTACCAACATGGGTCATGCAAGAGACACATCGTCTCATGATGGTTAACATTTCTGCCAAGTAATTTCACAATCTATCCAGGAATAAGAAAGTTATTGACTGAACGCTAAAAAAAGGCCTCTTTTTTTACCTTTGACCTCTTAGTATGACTTTGACCTTTGAGGTACCAACATGGGTCATGCAAGAGACACATCGTCTCATTGTAGTTAACATTTCTGCCAAGTAATTTCAAAATCCATCTACAAATAAGAAAGTTATTGACCAAACACGAAAAAAGGCCCCTTTTTTTACCTTTGACCTCGAAGTATGACCTTGACCTTTGAGGTACCAACCTGAGTCATGCACGGACTGACAAAGAATCTGAATGACCATTAAGGTATATCTCCTTTGCAAATTTAAGGGCATCCTTCCTCATTGTCACTTTTCTGACATAAGAACACCTTCCTAAGAGGTTCCTTTATAGGGGGTATGAAGATTTTTGAAAATTCGGAAACAATATCATGATCACTTAGTTTGTCTGGAGACTGAATATCTTCAAATTGTCCTGGTAAAGTTGTTCAAAGCATTGTTAGCTTAACGAGCTTGTTAGTGGTCAAATTGTTATCTATTATTGAAAATTTTGGTATTTTTGCTGAAAAAATGTGAGCAGCTTTTGCTTCCACAAAAATTTTAGCATAACTGCCATATTTAATGATTAAAGTTTTAACAATATGTTAACTAACGACGTCGTTTGTTTTGAACAACTGGCCCAGGTAAAGTTGTAAGAATCAAATCAAAAGTGTTTACCCTTCTCTCAGATCAGCCACACCCATTTCTGACTTTCAACCAATCAGAATACTTGATGTAATTTATTCCTACAAATTCATAAATTGAATGCCAAACAGCGTAGATCCTGATCAGATGGCTTCTTCAGATCTGGATCTTAGCCGTCATCTACACTGTTTCCAAAGATAGGGCTTGTCGTGAACAGCATGATAAGAGTTAACTAGAGTATGAAAAGTACAGAACATAAACCCCATTATGTATCTGGGGCATGTACGGACAGACGGTCAGACAGACAGACAGACGGAGGCATTCACAATATCCCGGAACGCTTTTTTTTTATTAAAGTGTGGAGATAACAATTTTGCCATGATCGTTCTCAATCAGTACTTGTCCTTCAGACGGACTCAGCATCGTGTCTTGTTTGCTGAGCCTGTCGGGCCAAACAATGTCCTTGAAGTTGATGTCACCTAGGACATGTACTGCGGGAAGTTTTTTACCTTTAATTTGAGACTTAATTTGATCAAGCTGATCTTTTAATAACTGTAAGTTTTTGACCGTGCCATTTCGTGGTTGACACCAACTTGCTATAAAGTGAGAAGTTTTGTTTGCCAAAACTTTAACCCAAACAGATTCTGTGTTGTTTTCCATTTCCATGACATATGAGAGATGTCTCTGTGAATGAGCAATGTCACCCCACCGCCATGAGAGTTTCTATCTTTTCTGTAGACAGTGTACTCACAAGTTTCAGAGAAAAGCTCAGAAGTCATAATTGAACTATCAATCTTTTTTTCCTGAATAGCCACAAGATCAGAATCAGAATTGTTACTGGTGACACGTCAAATGACATTCATACACCAGGACATATCTGTGATATGGGAAGTTAGTCCCTAGCTTTCATCAATTAGATAAACTTAGCCACACTATCCTCTGCACCTTCAGCAGTGGATATGATCGAATCGGGAAGGCAGCATTTCAATCTCTAATGGTTCGGGGGGAAGAACGATTCTTTATAGATATCAATTCTTGCAGAAGGGGTCTGAAACCCCAAATCAAACAAACAAATCATTAAGGACCACTCCACTGGGGTACCAGATGAAACTACCATATTCTAAGACTGGGCAAACAAGTCACTTATATGCTATCTCCTTTACATCCTGAGGACACTGATGAAGATTTCGCCTCAGGAAACCAAGTGTTCTATTCACCTTAGTACACATGTTGCAAATGTTTGTATTCCATTTCAAATCATGTGTGATTGTCACACCAAGGTATTTTTTCAAGGACTGTTTCCTATAAGGTATAAGAAGCCTCAATTTTATTTGTTCTCTTCTTAGTTATCTGCATAATATTGCATTTAACGGGCAACAAGATCTGGAAACAATACCCAGAGTTCTCACTAGGATTTTGAAACCAGGAGTTCAAGAATCCACTATGGCAAAAGTTGGATTCAAATCCTGAAAAGTTGGAGTTTGGCCAAAAAAATGGCTAATGCTATGGTCACAAAAATCGGCCGGATCCGGGGATAGGGGGCAATCAGCACATCGCTGGTTTTAGCCTTTTTTCTGACATCGGACAACACCAGTCAAAAAATTTGTCACATATCATTTACATAAATGGCACCGTCCAGAGGCCATGCGGAGGCCGTCCGAAAACCATCTGGTAATCGTATGGCGTCTGTTTCCAAAGAGTAATTTTTTCGGGGACGGCAAGGCAGTGAATACCAACCGAACATCCAATACTAATTGGCTGATTATCCTATTATGTGCGGGCGATCAAAACCGGCCAATTCACCGGACATCGTACAAAAATCGCCCGAGTATCCTAAGGACAACGATCGATGCTTGTACCAGGCCCGGCTGAATGTTGGGTAATTGTGTGATGTTATACACGGCAACTGTCGGGGGTTTAAATAGTCCGCCCGATGTCCGGTTCTAGCCGGCCGATGTCTGTAACATATCTGGTCAACACCGATTCAAGCTGATCGGACATCGGTGGGTTACTTTCCAATGTGTAAACAGACATCGGCCGAATATCGGCCCATGTCTGGTCGAAAAAATTACTCCTCTGAGGCTACATACACCGGCCGATTACCACTATTCCCAGCCGGATATCGGACAATACTTAAACAATGTGTAAAGGATATGTGGCGGATTATGAAAATGTACAGGAAACCGGAGAAATATTAACTTAGAGTTAAAACTCTTCAGGCACCTCCCTGATGCTGCCCAAGAGCCCCGGCCACAAGCCGGCCATGTCTGGTGTCCAGTCGTGGACCAGGCCAAAATGGCTAAAAATCATGCTGGGAGTACATCCTAGGCCTAAGTGGAAGGGGTTGTGACCAAAGCATTAAGATTTATATTTAATTTAACGTACATCTGAAGCATTGCATGCTGTGCCATTAAGTCTGGCAACATCATGATTTTTCAGCTTGTCACATGTGTCTCGTAAGGATCCAAAAGACTTTGGGGCTTGAACCCTAATTTTGTAGCATTTTGGAAGTGTAGTCTAGATCTAGATCAGATCCACATAGCAGTCCTCATACTGACCATGCTTTTCCATGCCTGAAAGGCCCGATTTTGCAGATTCAACCCATATCCTGCTGAACAAGACTGTCACACATCTATTACCTTTTGCGTATAACGCGTGTTAACGTGTGTTACTAAATTCATTGTCTAGGCCCATTTGGGTTTAACATAGAAGTGCAGCCATTAGTTACCAACAATGCAGGTTGACCTTTATATTTATGTAACAAGTATAAGCTTTCACAAGAAGAAAAAAAGCGGCCTATAACAAGTTAAAGTTTTCATACAAAAAAGAGGCCCATGGGCAGATCTCTGGCACAGAATTGCTATCACATTTGTACAAGCTCATATTTGCTGTCATGTTTGTAAAAGGCTAATATAAAATATACATCTACAAACTCTCGACCACAACAGACTATAAGCTCCGCTCTGGTGAGCTAAAAAAAAAACAAGAATTCCGCCGAAGGCTATGTCGCGCCTGTGGGGGCGCAAAGTCACCCAACCATGATATGTAGGTCAAGGTCAAACATAGATGCTTGCACAAAAGTTTCCATTCTTGAATGCAAGCTTGTACCAAGTATCATTAATGTAGCTCCTATAGTTCTTGAGAAATAAACTTGACCATTAGGGTGAACGCTAGGGTGGTCGCAATATTTTACAAAGTCAGTTAACCATAAAATATAGGTCAAGGTCAAATATGGATCCTTGCATTTAAGTTACCATACCCAGATACAAGTTTGTACCAAGTATCATTAATGAAGCTCTTATAGTTCTTGAGAAATAAACTTGAACCTCAGGGTGAACGCTAGGGTGGTCGCAATATTTTACAAAGTCAGTGAACCATGAAATGTAGGTCAAGGTCAAATATGGATGCTTGCATGTAAGTTGTCATCCTGTGATACAAGTTTGTACCATGTATCATTAATGAAGCTCTTATAGTTCTTAAGAAATAAACTTGAACCTCAGGGTGAACGCTAGGGTGGTCGCAATATTTTACAAAGTCAGTGAACCATGAAATGTAGGTCGAGGTCAAATATGGATGCTTGCATGTAAGTTGTCATCCCCAGATACAAGTTTGTACAAAGGATCATTAATGAAGCTCTTACAGTTCTTGAGAAATAACCTTGAACCTCAGGGTGAACGCTAGGGTGGTCGCAAATGTTGACGCCTTGACAAACGGACGGACGAACGGACAAACGGATGGAAAACCGGACGCCTATATCGCGCCATGCTAATAGCAGGCGCGACAAAGAATGCTTCACTGTTACCAAAAATTTTGGTTTATGTTCAATTAACCTTGAGCATGCTGAGTTTTATTCAATACTCGCCCTTTGGAGGGGTACCTTTATTTTGGCAGCCATAATTTCCTTAAACCTAAACCGATTCTGCTCATACTTTGACACATTATAGACAAGACATCTTCCGCCATTTTTACCGGAAGTATTATGGGTCATGTGACTTCCAAACATGGCGGTCACGCGATGTGACCGGGAACCGTGTAAGACAGCACGCTGAAAATTTATAATGATCTCATTAAAAATAACGGCTCCAGTTTGATTGGTTGATATTTAACCCATTTAGTACCGGAAACCCCAAAAGGGGTACTTGGCAAACAGTGCAGGCGTCTGATCAGGGCCTACACTGTTTTCAAAAAGTTCAGCCATTTTCCAAATAGATTTTGAAGAAAACAAAACCTGACACTCCTAAATTTTGAAATGGACTCCTGCTATATATAAGGTGGAAGATTCTATTAGGTACAAAAAGGGTTAATGAGTATGTAAATTTGGATCATTTCTCCGGTCGATCGCAATGGCCAACTTGCACACCAACAAGAGGCCCATGGGCCACTATGCTCACCAGAGCTCAGGTGGGCACTGCCAAATTGCAGCCATGCATTTTAACATGATATCATTTTAATCTGCCAAATGAACCCCCATATCCAAATGAGCATCCATGTGGACTCAGTATATGAAACATTAGGCATTTTATGAAGTAGAGGGGGTGGGGCATGGGCCCAATGGAGCCCTGGTTGGTATCACTAAATGTGTCTTATCACAAAGAACAAGAATATATATGGCTTAGCAGTGGGGATCTGCATGGCTGGAGATATAAGTGGAGGGGTTGGAGCATGCCCTGTCGTTCCCAGGAAAGCCCAAGATTGTTATCCCTAAATGTGTCTCATCATAAGGACCAAGTATATATATGGTTAAGGGGTGGGAATCTGAACGGTTTCCAAGATATCCTTTCATGAAGTGGAAAGGAGAGGACTGGCCCCTGCGGACACACCTACAGTAGGTGTGCTAATAATAAGGAACAAGAACATATATGAATATGGGGTGGGGATTTAATGGTTTCTGAAATATATGGCCTTTTATGAAGTGGAAGGGCGGGGCACATTGCCTCAGCACAAAGAGACCCCCAAGTTGGTGTGACTGAATGAGTCTTATCATAAGGAACAAGAATATATATGGTTTAGGGGTGGGGATCTAAACTATTTCTGAGATATGTGGCTTTTAATGAAGTCAAGCGGTGGAGCAAGGCCCGGGCATGCCCCGGGGACTCACAAGCTGGTGTCAATGAATGTGCCTTTTCATAAGGAAGATGAATATATATGGTTTAGGGGTGGGGCTCTGAACAGTTTCTGAGATATAAGGCCTTTTGTGAAGTGCAGGGGTGGGGCAAGGCCCAGGGAGACCCCCAGGTTGGTGTCAATGAAAGTGTCTTATCATAAGGTACAAGAATATTTATGGTTTAGGGGTGGGGATCTGTAAGGTTTCCGAGATATTGAGATATTACGAAATGGAGGGGGTGGGGCATGGCCCCAGCACATCCCTGGGGACCCCCAGGTTGGTGTCACTGAATGTGTCTCATCATAATGAACAAGAACATATATGGTTTAGGGGTGGGGATCTGAACAGTTTCTGAGATATATGGCCTTTTGTGAAGTGAAGGGGTGGGGCATGGCTCCGGCGCACCCCGGAAGACCCCCAATTTGTGGTCAATGAATGCGTCTTATCATAAGGAGCAAGAATATATACGGTTTAGGGGTGGGGATCTGTAAGGTTTCCGAGATATTGGGCCTTTTATGAAATGGAGGGGCGGGACATGGCCCCGGCGCATCCCGGGGGACCCCCAGTTTGATGTCACTGAATGCGTCTTATCATAAGGAACAAGAGTATATAGGGTTCAGGGGTGGGGATCTGAATGGTTTCCGAGATATTGGGCCTTTTATGAAGTGGAGGGGGTGAGGCATGGCCTCGGCACATCCTGGAGGACCTCCAGGTTGGTGTCACTGAATGCGTCTTATCAATAGGAACAAGAATATATATGGTTTAGGGGTGGGGATCTGTAAGGTTTCTGAGATATAAGTCATTTTATGAAGTACTGGGGGCGGGGCATGGCCCCGGCACAACCTACTGGACCCGCAGGTTGACATAACAGCATATGGCTGAGAGAAGTTTACTAAAGGAACATTTCTATGAAAGTTTTTTCAAAATATCTGCAAAGGCTTTGTAGTTAATGCCATTTTTCAATTTTCCCCATTATAAGTCTATGGAAAATCTAAGTTGCCATAGCAACCAAACTAAAGAGCCGAATTTCATAAAAAACACAAAACCTGTAAAGGCAAATATGGTGAATATTTCCATAAACTTTCAGCCTCATAGAGCATACGGTTTCTGAGGAGATGATTTTTTAAGTATTTTTTTTTTCTATTTTTTCATTTTGGTTTCCATGGCAACCAATACAAATGAGCAGTAGGCCTAAAATCATATGGCAGATAGTAGATTGCCTAAGGAATATTTCTATGACAGTTTTGTCAAAATATCTGCAGTGGCTTGGCAGTAAATGCCATTTTCAATTTTCCCCATTATAAGTCTATGGGAGCTCTAAGTTGCTATAGCAACCAAACTAATGGGCCAATTTTCATAAAAAACACAAACTTTCAATCCCCCAGCCCAAGGATGCTACAGATAAAATTTGGGCTGAATCGGTCCAGTGGCTTCAGAGAAGAAGATGTTTGAAAGTGTTGACGTCAGACGACGACGACGACGACGCCGGACAACTGCCTATCCTATAAGCTCCCCCGGAGCCTTCGGCTCTGGTGAGCTAAAAATTGTATATTTCAAAACAATTTTTAAAATTCTATCTTATACATCTGATAAAATTTACTTCAATTATGATTTTAAAATTATAATGGCCAAATACTGATTTTATTTGCAAGTTTAACACATTTTGTTATTTTCTTTGGATGGTATGGTGTTAGATAGGAAATCGCAATATCGACAATTCTGTTGTTGTTTTATCATAATATAGCCCATTTATACACTAAATGATCGCTTTCTTTAATATTGCACCTGACATTTTGTCAACAATCAATTAACCGATAATCCAAGTGTGTGAAAAATAGTCCGAGAAGCAAAACATTCAATTTGTGTTAATCAGCCATGTGCTTGTTTTATCACAACACACCTGAGTGTCGCAAAATTGACCTATCAATGGTTTCCGCAGTCACGATTGGCTCAGGGTTCTCACTAGGATTTTGAAAATTGGAGTAAAAATGCTGTCCTCCAGAAAAAGTTGGAGTTTTACCATACAAAACGTTGAGATTTTCCAAAAAGTTGGAGTCAGAAATGACAAAGTTGGAGTAAATTACACACCAGCCTTCAGACCTCGCTCAAGCCTTGAGGCTGATCCTTTTACTTGAATTTGGAGATCAATTGAACACTCGCCAACATCATCTTTTTTGATGTAATTTACATACTTTGATGAACGCATCAGGAGAAAAATATTGGCGTATTAACCCTTGTCCTGCTAATCCCGGATATGCCTTATCTTTGAAACAATGTAGATCCAGATCAGATGGCTTCTGAAGAAGCCATCTGATCAGGATCTACATTGTTTGCCATTCAGATTGTGAATTTGTTGCAATAATTTGCATCAGATAATCTGATTGGTTGATAATTGGTAGTGGGTGTGGCATATATGAATATTCAGCAGAACAAGGGTTAAAGAATCCAAGGCTGGAAATTTTACACAAAAGCAAAAACTGGCATAAAATTATGTCGTATTTGGCGTATCCGAGAACACTAAGACCATTTTTTTTTTTCAAACCACTGAGCTATCGCACTCCATGAACACAAACAACTTCGCAAATAGGTCACAAACTGCACTACATTTCTAACCCAACATATATCAGTATGGAGCACATCAACAGAAACGCCAGCATCGGTAGCTCAGTCAGATGTGTGTCTGACTGGTGATCAGGAGGACGTGGGTAGGATACCTGCTGGGGTCGGCAACATTCTTTCGCGGAGATTGATCATAAAATCTTTTCTACGGTCAGTCTCTCCCTTCCACTTATTCATTTTAGGGGCGTGATTTTATTTTGGGGGTGTGATTTAAGGGAAAAAAATTGATCTACAAGGTAACATAGTAAAAAAAAATTTTTTCTACTTGGCTGATCCAAGTCAGCGTTGAGTGCTCAAACATTGTTGGAAATGAATCCTAAATGATGCAGAACTTGAACCTTTCCCCCTTCTTAGCATAATAATCAATTCTCCAATATTTCACCAACAGGCAGAAAAGGTCTGGTCATTCACAGGTATGGTCAATCAAACACAATACACCACTTAACCGTAACAACTTTTGATTACAAATCATAATTATGAGCTACAGGTCGATTGTCTTGGAACAAATGTGTCAGTGAATTGTCTATAAAAAGTGTCGGTGAATTGTCTTCATCTGTTTCGGTGAAGATTCTGGGTCAACCCGGCATATAGCAAACTCGGCACATAATTAGCTCATTGGGCCAATTATCAATTGTTCACTTGGGTATGGTAATTACATGTATATAACCAAACAAACAATCAAATTAATGTTACCTGTGAGATAGGGACAAACTAAATAGCGCAATAACACTTAATAAAACAAATTTTATATCAGTATGTAATGGAGCATATCTAAAAAAATATGAAGATTTTTTTTTTCAATAAAATTTCATCTATTTAATTTGTTAAATTGACCAGCGAATAAATCTTAAACAAGAGGGCCATGATGGCCCTGGATCGCTCACCTGATCCATAGACTAATAAGTGGGCCCCGGGGAGGGCCATTATTGACCGCAGGGCTATAATGTGCATAATGTTGAGGGAGGTCTAAAAAGGTGAAGCTTCATACCAAATATCAACAAAGGCTATAATTTGAACAATCTTGGCAAAGGTCCACTAGATGAAGCTACACACCAAATATCAATGACCTGGGCCTTGCGGTTTCATAGAAGAAGACTTTTTTTAAAAATAATCTCAACTTAAGCCTATGTAAAACCAAATGGCCCTGGGGCGGGGGCATTTTTGGCCTCAGGGCTATAATTTAAACAATCTTGATAGAAGTCCACAAGATGAAGCTTCACACCAAATATCAAAGACCTGGGCCTTGCTGTTTCAGAGAAGAAGATTTTCAAAAATTATCTCTATATAAGTCTATGTAAAACCAAAGGGCCCCGGGTCGGGGGCATTTGTGGCCCCAGGGCTATAATTTGAACAATCTTGGTAGAGGTCCTCAAGATGAAGCACCATACCAAATATCAAAGACATGGACCTTTCAGTTTCAGAAGAAGATTTTTTAATTATTTCCCTATATAAGTCTATGTAAAACCAAAGGGTCTCGGGGCGGGGGCATTTTTGGCCCCAGTGCTATAATTTGCACAATCTTGATAGAGGTCCACTAAATGAAATTTCACACCAAATATCAAAGTCCTAGGCCTTGTGGTTTCAGAGAAGAAAATTTTTCAAGATTTTCCCTATATAATCCTATGTATAACCAAAGGGCCCCGAAGCGGGGGTATTTTTGGCCCCAGGGCTATAATTTGAACGATCTTGGTAGAGGTACACAAGATGAAGCTTCATACTAAATATCAAAGACCTGGGCCTTGCTGTTTCAGAGAAAAAGATTTTTAAGATTGCCCCTATATAAGCCTATGTAAAACCAAAGGACCATGGGCGGGGGCATTTTTGGCCCCAGCACTATAATTTGAACAATCTTGGTAGGGGTCCACTAGATGAAGCTTCATTCCAAATAGCAGAGACCTGGGCCTTGCGGTTTCAGAGAAGAAGATTTTTAAAGATTTCCCCTATATAAGCCCATGTAAAAACAAAGGGCATAGGGGCAGGGGCATTTTTGGCCCCAGCACTATAATTTGAACAATCTTGGTAGGGGTCCACTAGATGAAGCTTCATACTGAATATCAAAGACCTGGGCCTTGTGGTTTCAGAGAAGAAGTTTTTTAAAGCTTTTCCCTATACAAGCCCATGTAAAACCAAGGGGGCCCGGGGCGGGGGCATTTTTGGCCCCAGCACGATAGTTTGAACAATTTTGGTAGGGGTCCACTAGACTGCTAGATGGAACTTCATACCAAATATCAAAGACCTGGGCCTTGTGGTTTCAGAGAAGAAGATTTTTTAAGTTTTCGGTGGAAAAAATCTGTTTTTGGCTCCTGTGACCTAGATGTCCAACGGACCGGAACCATTTGAACAACTTTGAAAGGGAACCACCTAAGGATCATTCCTGTGAAGTTTGATCAAAATCCGATCAGTGGTTTAGGAGGAGATGTCGTTTGTAGAAATTGTTTTCCGGACGGACGGATGCACGCACGCACGACGGACGAAAAGTGATCCCAAAAGCTCACCTCGTCACTATGTGACAGGTGAGCTAAAAAAAGTTTAATCAATTTATCAGCATTTTCCTGTTACTGGAGAATACGATTCTGATGTTTTTTTTTCTAGTTTGTTGTATCAGCCATAATATGCAACCATTTTTGTTTATGAGTTGGTCTGTTGTGGCGTGCCTAATTCACATTACCTTGAGACATCTATGCAATAATGCGAGTTCAGCTCGGCTGGGCAATCATAGGTGGCAATGGGTCCCAAACATCATGTTACAGCTTTTCTGAATTAACTTCCAGTCATCACCTGATTAATCAGATAATTAGTGAAGCAATTAAGTCATATTCAGAGCCTATTGACAAAAATGATTTTTTTTTTTCAGAAAAATGCAAACAATAAACTAGAAACTATTTTATTTAATATGCATATAGCAGGTTTTAGGGATTCCGTTTATGACGTCATTCATGCTCATGCGCAAAGCACTGGCTGTCAATTGAAACGGCCATCACTATTCAAATGCATTGGTGGAACTTAAAATGGTATCAATATTCCGACATTTTGAGAGAAAATATACCTGTTTACATTAAAATAATGCCTCGAGAAGGAAAGCATGATGTTTTGCTTTTATTACCGAAATTCATTTATGATCCTGGATCCGTTTTTAATTGACAAAAAATCCGTCTTCGTGAATGACCCATTTGAGATACCGTTATTCACGAAAGCTTACTTACAAAATAAGTTTTTACGTAACTTTTCGTTTTATTCGCTATCCAAGTATATCACATATGGACAGAACTTAAATATATCTATCTATCTATCTATCAATCTATCTATCTACAAATGAAGGGATCTATCTATCTGTCTATCTATCTATCTATCTATCTACAAACGAAGGGACAGTTAGACAGACAAATAAAATAAACATACTGACAGTCGAAATAAACTAATGAGTGGACTGACGGACGGGCGTCGAGTCAACGTTGGTTAGACGTCATGCCGTCAACACCCACTCCAATACACTTCAATGTCATGTGACCGTTGGGTTTTGAGAGAGGTTTGACTGACAAACTGAAAGTACACAGATTAACTACAGACAGACCGACTGACTAACAGATGAACGGACGGACAGTTAGACAGAAAAATAAACATACTGTCAGTAAAAAAAAAACAACTAATTATTAGACTGACAGACGGGTGCAAAGTAAACGTTGGCTCGACGTCATGCCGTCGACACCCACCCCAACTCACTTCAATGTCACGTGACCGTTGAGATGAGAGAGGTTTGACTGATCCATGTATCCAAGAAGATATTGTAGAGCTAAGCTAATTAACCATTAATCCTTTTTATACCAAATGGAATCTTTAGCAGGAGTCCATTTCAAAATTAAGGGGTGTCAGGTTGTGTTTCTTCAAAGTTTATTTGGAAAATGGCTAAACTTTTTGCAAATAGCGTAGGCCCTGATCAGACGCCGCGTTCTGTGGCGTATGATCTGGGCCTGCACTGTTTGCCAGGGTACCCGTTTTGGGGTTTCAATATTTTTTTTGTTTGAGGTTTAACACTGTAAAGGTCATTTTGGAGACGTTGCTTCAAATTTTGTGGGACTTTTACCCGACATTGTGATGAAATGACTTCTCAAGCCCTGCCGCCCAATGGAAACAATAGGGTTTATAAGCATGGACGGGCCGACACGCACCGCTTTGACTGGGCAGGCTTAGATTCTCTAGGCGGTTTACCAGTTCTCGTGTGCGGGTCGGTTTCAGCTCTGCGTGGAAGCATCATGCAGCCCATATATTTCTTCAAGCGACGATGGGTGGGGCCGTTGGGGTTTCTGGTGAGTGAGTGAGTTTTAGTTTTACATCCCACCAACAGCTAAGGTCATATGGAGATTGGACCTCGGTTTAAAGACTCATCCGAAAGTCTAGGGTTTCTGGTACCAAATGGATTAATGTAAAGGGTGGGCAGGTTGAACAAATCTACAAACCTACCAGATTTTACTGCAAAATCTTGCACTTGCGAAGGAGTGTTTCATTTTCATACACTGAAAGGGTGTTCTATGTTTGTTTTGAATTTAATGTTCCAATCCCACTGCGTCTTGATGGGTCCGAGCACTGGGCAAATGACATCTTATTAAGCAACGCCGTATTATCGCCAATGCAACGTTTTGACGTTTTATCGACATTGCAAAGTCAAATTCAGTGCATCGCTTTGATGTAGACACGACGTTGTTGACAAGTTACATGTTGGTCGACGTGGATTTATTTAACGACAAACTGTAAGTTACATTTACCTATGCTCGATAATTGCTGGTATGCTAAGAGAGAGAGAGAGAGCGACATGTAGGCCATGGCATACTCACAGAGAGAGAGAGAGGACCCTGTTGGGTCGTACATACAATATATCTTTAAGAGCAATAACACTTTGGATTTGGGCAAATTTTCATACCTGGCAGCATATAAGTGTTTCTTCCATTATCTTACATTAGCAGAGCTCTCACAAGGATTTTGAAAACAGGATTCCAGGAATCCTTCCTTGTAAAAAGTTGGATTCACAGGTAAAAAGTTGGATTCCCATATAAAAAGTTGGAGTTTTGATCTTGATTGCGCATAGAACATAGACAAAAATTTCTTATTATCAGGCTACACATCCATATGAATAACTGACGTGTAGATTGTGGGTATTAGTTAGAACTATTTCACTGATATGTGTAAGAAGCAGCCACAATCTGATGTTTTGTAGAAATATTAGGAAAATAATGTATACCCCAGTAAAACCCACTCTCCCCCCCCCCCTCCCCCCCAAAAAAAAACATGAAGCTGCTCTGATTTATTCTCACACTTCTAGCCAAATAATGCCATATATCATAAAATCATGTTTTGTTAGGATAACAACAGATATAATGTAAACCCAAATTCTATACAGCCATGTTTATGGTTTCAAGTACGTGACACTAGCTCATAATTTTGTGAACAAATACGTAGGGCAAGCATCCTAACTAAGTCTGACTTCCTGTAATTGTTAAAATGATTGCATTTTGAAGAATTACAGACATTTGCGTCTCCAGTAAACATCGAAACACTCTTTGACCGAGCGATAAAAAGTATGATCATGTGGTCGCGAAAATACATGACATTGGTAATTCGTCAATTATATCGTCTTTACCGTAACTCTGGTTTAACTAAATGTGATATTTTACCGACTAATATTAATCTGTTGATGGTTCATGCTCACATCAATCAGTAAACTAATTAATTGTAATCCGTAATAACACAGGGATTAGCGCGACGAGATTAAAAAGATAAAATCAGTTTTAACACGTGCCGCAAACCTACCACTTGCAAAAATACCTGTCAATATGTGGCACGTGTGCTTTCAACACAAAAAGCGGCGCCTCATTTGATCTTTTACTGGTATTGCGTAAGCGGCCTAAATTAGCTTCTGATATTACCGCTTCTGTAATTTTGGACCCGTGTCGCAAAATAAACATGCGTACACTAGACAAAGTGCCCAGTGGGGCACGTATACCCCCGGCCAGTGCCATCACCTCAGCTGAAAATAGCAATGTCAAAAGCTTCTTTGCATATACAGGCCATATTCCATAGAATGGCCATTTTCAAGATTTAAAGGGCAATAACTCTGAAAGTAGGAAAGCAACAGTTATGGTTCATGTGTTCTGCACGTCGTCTCATGGGGTTCAACATTCGTGTGGAGTTTCATGAAAATATGTCAAGCCGTTTAAAAGTAATGGAGAAGACACGAAGATGTTAGCAGACACATAATTTACAATCTTCAAAGGTCAATAATTTGTAATGTATGCAAACAAGAGTTATGGTTCTTGTGTTCTGCCCATCCTATTATCTTGCTTTACATTTGTTTGAAGTTTCATGAAATTATCTCAAAGGGTTTTAAAGTTACAGAGCTGACACAAGTGTAAGGTAAAACTCGTAATATTCAAAGGGCAATTACTCTGAAAGTAGGAAAGCAAGAGTTACAGTTCATGTGTTCTGCACTTCGTCTCATGGTGTTTAACATTTATGTGAAGTTTCATGAAAATATGTCAAGCAGTTTAAAAGTTATGGAGCGGACACGAAAATGCAAGTTAAAACATACAAAGGGCAATAACTGTGAAAGTAGAAAAGCAAGAGTTACGGTTCATGTGTTCTGCACGTCGTCTCATGGTGTTTATCATTTATGTGAAGTTTCATGAAAATATATCAAGCAGTTGAAAAGTTATGGAGCAGACACGAAAATGCAAGTTCAAACATACAAAGGGCAATAACTCTGAAAGTAGAAAAGCAAGAGTTATTGTTCGTTTGTTCTGCACGTCGTCTCATGGTGTTTAACATTTATGTGAAGTTTCATGAAAATATATCAAGGGGTTGAAAAGTTATTGAGCGGACACGAAAATGCAAGTTAAAACATACAAAGGGCAATAACTCTGAAAGTAGAAAAGCAAGAGTTACGGTTCATGTGTTCTGCATGTCGTCTCATGGTGTTCAACATTCGTGTGGAGTTTCATGAAAATATGTCAAGCCGTTTAAATGTAATGGAGAAGACACGAAGATGTTAGCAGACACATAATTTACAATCTTCAAAGGTCAATAATTTGTAATGTATGCAAACAAGAGTTATGGTTCTTGTGTTCTGCCCATCCTATTATCTTGCTTTACATTTGTTTGAAGTTTCATGAAATTATCTCAAAGGGGTTTAAAGTTACAATGCGGACACAAGTGTAAGGTAAAACTCGTAATATTCAAAGGGCAATAGCTCTGAAAGTAGGAAAGCAAGAGTGACGGTTCATGTGTTCTGCACGTCGTCTCATGGTGTTTAACATTTATGTGAAGTTTCATGAAAATATATCAAGCGGTTGAAAAGTTATGGAGCGGACACGAAAATGCAAGTTAAAACATACAAAGGGCATTAACTCTGAAATAGAGTTACGGTTCATATGTTCTGCACATCGTCTCATGGTGTTTAACATTTATGTGAAGTTTCATGAAAATATATCAAGCGGTTGAAAAGTTATGGAGCGGACACGAAAATGCAAGTTAAAACATACAAAGGGCAATAACTGTGAAAGTAGAAAAGCAAGAGTTACGGTTCATGTGTTCTGCACGTCGTCTCATGGTGTTTATCATTTATGTGAAGTTTCATGAAAATATATCAAGCAGTTGAAAAGTTATGGAGCAGACACGAAAATGCAAGTTAAAACATACAAAGGGCAATAACTCTGATAGTAGAAAAGCAAGAGTTATGGTTCGTTTGTTCTGCACGTCGTCTCATGGTGTTTAACATTTATGTGAAGTTTCATGAAAATATATCAAGGGGTTGAAAAGTTATGGAGCGGACACGAAAATGCAAGTTAAAACATACAAAGGGCAATAACTCTGAAAGTAGAAAAGCAAGAGTTACGGTTCATGTGTTCTGCACGTCGTCTCATGGTGTTCAACATTCGTGTGGAGTTTCATGAAAATATGTCAAGCCGTTGAAAAGTAATGGAGAAGACACGAAGATGTTAGCAGACACATAATTTACAATCTTCAAAGGGAAATAATTTGTAATGTATGCAAACAAGAGTTATGGTTCTTGTGTTCTGCCCATCCTATTATCTTGCTTTACATTTGTTTGTAGTTTCATGAAATTATCTCAAAGGGTTTTAAAGTTACAATGCGGACACAATTGTAAGGTAAAACTCGTAATATTCAAAGGGCAATAACTCTGAAAGTAGGAAAGCAAGAGTGACGGTTCATATGTTCTGCACTTCATCTCATGGTGTTTAACATTTATCTGAAGTTTCATGAAAATATGTCAAGCAGTTTAAAAGTTATGGAGCGGACACGAAAATGCAAGTTATAACATTCAAAGGGCAATAACTCTGAAAGTAGGAAAGCAAGAGTTACTGTTCATGTGTTCTGCATGTCATCTCATGGTGTTTAACATTTATGTGAAGTTTCATGAAAATATATCAAGCGGTTGAAAAGTTATGGAGCAGACACGAAAATGCAAGTTAAAACATACAAAGGGCAATAACTCTGAAAGTAGAAAAGCAAGAGTTACGGTTCATTTGTTCTGCGCGTCGTCTCATGGTGTTTAACATTTATGTGAAGTTTCATGAAAATATGTCTAGTGGTTCAAAAGTTATGGAGCGGACACGAAATGTTAACAGACACACAGACACACACACAAACACACACACAGAAAATACGAAAACTATATACCCCCATGGCATACTGCATATGCCAGGGGTATAAACATACAAAGGGCAATAACTCTGAAAGTAGAAAAGCAAGAGTTACGGTTCATGTGTTCTGCACGTTGTCTCATGGTGTTTAACATTTATGTGAAGTTTCATGAAAATATATCAAGCGGTTGAAAAGTTATGGAGCGGACGTGTGCTGCATGTCGTTTCATGCTGTTTAACATTTATGTGAAGTTTCATGAAAATATATCAAGTGGTTGAAAAGTTATGGAGCGGACACGAAAATGCAAGTTAAAACATACAAAGGGCAATAACTCTGAAAGTAGAAAAGCAAGAGTTACGGTTCATGTGTTCTGCACGTCGTCTCATGGTGTTCAACATTCGTGTGGAGTTTCATGAAAATATGTCAAGCCGTTTAAAAGTAATGGAGAAGACACGAAGATGTTAGCAGACACATAATTTACAATCTTCAAAGGACAATAATTTGTAATGTATGCATTACATCTCATGGTGTTTAAATTTTATGTGAAGTTTCATGAAAATATGAAAAGCAGTTTAAAAGTTATGGAGCAGACACGAAAATGCAAGTTATAACATTCAAAGGGCAATAACTCTGAAAGTAGGAAAGCAAGAGTTACTGTTCATGTGTTCTGCACGTCATCTCATGGTGTTTAACATTTATGTGAAGTTTCATGAAAATATATCAAGGGGTTGAAAAGTTATGGAGGGGACACGAAAATGCAAGTTAAAACATACAAAGGGCAATAACTCTGAAAGTAGAAAAGCTAGAGTCATGGTTCATATGTTCTGCATGTCGTCTCATGGTGTTTAACATTTATGTGAAGTTTCATGAAAATATATCAAGCGGTTGAAAAGTTATGGAGCGGACACGAAAATGCAAGTTAAAACATACAAAGGGCGATAACTCTGAAAGTAGAAAAGCAAGAGTTACGGTTCATGTGTTCTGCACATCGTCTCATGGTGTTTATCATTTATGTGAAGTTTCATGAAAATATATCAAGCGGTTGAAAAGTTATGGAGCAGACACGAAAATGCAAGTTAAAACATACAAAGGGCAATAACTCTGAAAGTAGAAAAGCAAGAGTTATGATTCATTTGTTCTGCACATCGTCTCATGGTGTTTAACATTTATGTGAAGTTTCATGAAAATATATCAAGGGGTTGGAAAGTTATGAAGCGGACACGAAAATGCAAGTTAAAACATACAAAGGGCAATAACTCTGAAAGTAGAAAAGCAAGAGTTACGGTTAATGTGTTCTGCACGTCGTCTCATGGTGTTCAACATTTATGTGAAGTTCCATGAAAATATGTCTAGCGGTTCAAAAGTTATGGAGCGGACACGAAAATGTTAACAGACACACACACTAACACACAGAAAATACGAAAACTATATACCCCCATGGCATACTGCGTATGCCGGGGGTATAATAAGAATAGGTGGTAGTGAATTTTACGCGTACAACGGCAAAAAGTTGGCGTAAAATACTGCGTTTCCGAGAGCTCTGATTAGAATTCGCCAAACCTTTAAAAGAATTCCACTGTGTTACCCAGTAATTAACACTTTATCTGCCCCGATGCCTTGAAGCAATACGGCCGTTGACAGCCAGGGCTTTCCCCGTTCTATTTTTGGAACCGGAAGTACGTCACGAAAAAAGCTCCTATTCACCATATTTGCATTATCTGCTGGCTCCCAGCTTGCACATTGTCAATATTGGAAAAACAGGTAACCAGACCCCCCTGACCTTTTAAGGTCAGGGGGGTCTGGTTATCTGTTTTTCCAACACTTATTACCTTCAGACTAGGAACCAGCAGATAATGCAAAAAAGGTAAATATATAATTATTATAAAATGATAATAAAAAAGGCAAATAAAGTATTAATGTACAGCTTTATAAGCTTTATTGTGGACCGAGTTGCTTTGTGCCGAGTTTGTATGGGCGGTGTTGGTTTTGTGCCGAATTGGCTATGTGCCGAGTTTGCTATGTGCCCAGTTGTCCCGCTACCTCAGTGAATTGTCTCCAGAAACCATGTCGGTGAGTTTTCTTGATTCCGTCAAATGTGACAGATCGCATTATCAGTATGTCAAAGGATATTCATATAGCACACTTGTACTGCCTTGTGGTACAAGCCGGCTTTTAAACTGACGCGGTCGACTGTTGGCCTGTCAAACTCCCGCCGGACCAAGGGTTGGAGCATTTTTTTCATTTTACATTTGGCACCCACCGTAAATAAACCACTTGTGCATTATAACTCCTTGAGTAATAAGAGATGCATATTGGAAGCATGTTTCCAGCATCTTTACCTTTGAGGATGATAATTCAGATCCCGACAGTCCCCAGAAGAATGGTAAAGTAAAAAAGTTTTGGTCATTCGTAAAGTCCCTGAAAAAGGAAGCTTTTGGGATCACTTCGTTAAGAGATAACGGTATTCGCAAAACAGATGCGCGCGATAAGGCCAACATATGTAACAAACAGTTTCAATCTGCATTTACGCGTGAAACTGATGGTGAGCTACCAACTAAAGGTAATACATTGTAGTCAGTTCCCCTCAATGGGGGACATAACAGTTGACCCAAACGGGGTCGCTAAACTGTTAGGTAAGCTCAAAATACATAAGGCATCTGGGCCGGATGACCTGAATGCCAGGGTGCTTAAAGAATGTGGTGCTGAAATTTCACCTGTGCTGGCCTTTATCTTCAATGAATCACTTGCCCAGGGCACTGTACCAGATGACTGGCGACAAGCTAATGTTACCCCGGTCTATAAAAAAGGAGAAAAATATGATGCAGCAAATTATAGACCAGTGTTGCTAACATGCATCTGTTGCAAAACCCTGGAGCATATAATAGTAAGTAACATCAACAAGCACCTAGCCTTTGAGAGCATTCTTGCTGACTGTCAACATGGTTTCCGAAGTCAAAGGTCTTGCGAAACTCAATTAGTTCAGTTTTACCATGACATTGTGAGCAATCTGGATGGGGCCACAAACCGTGGCCACAAACAGACTGACTTGATTATCATGGACTTCGCTAAGGCCTTTGACAAGGTACCTCACAGGAGGCTATTGTATAAATTGGATTACTATGGGATAAGAGGATCCACACACAAGTGGATTAGCTCATGGCTCTCAGGGCGCTCACAACAAGTTGTACTTGATGGCCAAGCATCTGATCCAGTCCCTGTTTTATCTGGTGTCCCCCAAGGTTCGGTCCTTGGACCGGTCCTTTTCTTGGTATTCATTAATGATCTTCCTGATAATATCAGGTCATCTGTCTGTTTGTTTGCTGATGATTGTGTCCTTTATAGGAATATATATTCTTCTTCTGACTGTCTTATTCTACAATATGACCTCAATCAACTAGCACAGTGGGAGGCCGATTGGCAGATGAAGTTCAATGTGGCCAAATGTCATTCAATGAGGGTGTCGCGACACCCTCCGGACAAACAAATTAAGTTTGACTATAAACTACACCAGCAAATCTTGGAGCAGGTTCAATCCGCCAAATATCTTGGTATCACCATCACTGATGATCTTGATTGGGGTCAACACGTTTCAGAAATAACATCAAAAGCAACTAGGACTTTAGGATTTCTTAGACGAAACTTGGCTTTTGCACCTAGGCAGACAAAGGATGTTGCATATAAAACATTGGTTCGCCCTCAGCTAGAATATGCATCACCCATTTGGCATCCCTATGTTAAAACTCAGATTCAACAAGTGGAGAAGGTGCAGAGGACAGCTGCTCGATGGACCTGTCGACGATGGCGCAATAGAAGCAGCGTCGGTGACATGCTTAATGAGCTAGAATGGCCGTCCCTAGAGGCCCATCGTGAGCAGTCCTCTTTAACCTTCTTCTACAAGATACATTCAGGTACAGTGGCCATTAATAAATACTTGACCCCTGTGACAGTTTCAACCCGAACAAGGGCATCAAAAGTAAACAACTCACAGTATCAAAGGTACCAGTCCTACAGTGATGTCCTGAAAAATTCCTTCTTTCCTAGGACTATTCCCCAGTGGAATAGTCTTCCCTCTTCTGTGGTGAATGCTAAGACTGCAGAGGAGTTCAAAGCCCATACAGTGTAAGATTGAGACTCAGAGGTATGCGTTTTAGTATACCTCTGTTATTCAGATTGTAAATAGTTTTAAGGACTCATCCAGTGACTTCTTTTTTTTTTCTTTTTTTTAAGCTAAATTCTAAATTTAGCTACGCACCCAACTGAGGTAATGGCCAAATATGATCTATCTATCTTCTTATACTGAGTCGGTCATATTTGGCCATTACCTCAGTTGATTGGGTGGCTAAATTTAGAATTTAGCTGAAAAGAAAAAAAAAAAAAAAAAGGCACTGGATGCGTCCTTAAAACTATTTACAATCTGCATAACAGAGGTATCCTAAAACGCATACCTCTGAGTCCCAATCTTACACTGTGCGGGCTTTGAACTCTTCTGCGGACTTGACATTCACCGCAGAGGAGGGAAGACTATTCCATTGGGGAATAGTTCTAGGAAAGAATGAGTTCTTCAGGGCATCACTATAGGACTGGTATCTACGATATTGTGAGTCGTTTACTTTTGATGCCCTTGTTTGGGTCGACACTGTTACAGGGGTCAAGTACCTATCTTTATCAATAGACACTGAATCAGAGTGTATCTTGTAGAAGAAGGTTAAAGAGGACTGCTCACGACGGGCCTCCTGGGACGGCCACTCTAGCTCATTAAGCATGTCACCGACGCTACTTCTATTTCGCCATCGCCTACAGGTCCATCGAGCAGCTGTCCTCTGCACCTTCTCCACCTGCTGAGTCTGAGTTTTAACATAGGGATGCCAAATGGGTGATGCATATCCAAGTTGAGGGCGAACCAATGTTTTATATGCAACATCCTTTGTCTGCCTAGGTGCAAAAGCCAAGTTCCGTCTAAGATATCCCAAGGTCCTAGTTGCTTTAGATGTAATCTCTGAGATATGTTGACCCCAATCAAGATCGTCAGTGATGGTGATACCAAGATATTTGGTGGATTGAACATGCTCCAAAACTTGCTGGTGAAGAGTATAGTCAAACTTAATTTGCTTGTCCGGAGGGTGTCGTGACACTCTCATTGAGTGACATTTGGCCACATTGAACTTCATTTGCCCATCGGCCTCCGGGTGCATACATTTACCGGAAAGCACCAAAATACCGGAAAGCAAACCAAAATACCGGAAAGCACATATAAATACCAAAAAGCACTTTGTACTTGTTTTTTTTTTCAGCGAAGGAACATTTTAAAAATGAAATTTAGGCTTATATATTAGATTTATATTGATAATTTTACCTAAAAAACTTAAAGATTTTCACATGTATCGAGCCGATCGTTTGGGTTGGCAAAAATGGGAGAACCAGGAGAAAATCAGGCAAAACTTGTCTTTCACACATGTTTTTTGAGCGGGATGCGAACCACCAATTAAGCGAGTGTAAATCAGAGAATAACCAAACAGAACTTGTCTCTTGCCACAAGTGAACTGAGCGGGGGCGCGAACCACAGCGATGAGCGACCTATTGAGAAAGAGTCAGCGCTCCTAATCACTAGGCCGCCGAGACCTGTTGAAAACAATGTATAGGTACAATGCAATGCAAATGGCATGTTAAAGTGATGCTACATGCATTATAGAAGCAGTATTCATCTTTATTATATTGGAAAGTACACGTTAGAACACCCTATATTTTAGAGCAAAATTAAGAAATATAAAGTTTATCCCTGCAAACCCAAGTTTTTCTATATAAAACAGGGGTTCAAGGGGTCAAAATTATACAGGCGTGTTTTCGTGATGCCGTGTGTTTTCAGGTTTCCCTATCCTAATGTGTCGCATCACGTGATCAGGTCCGTGTAATGAACACCCACTAAACCCCACTTATATAGAGAAAATTTGGGTAAACAATACTATACTTATTTCCGTTCTTATGCAAAGGTTTTGGGTACTCGTTATAACCGTCTCAAAGGGGCGGTTCTAACGAGCACCACGACGTTTTAATAGGAAAAATTTCATTCCGAGTTTTCATAAGAAAAGTAGCTATTTTGGAGATGTGAAAAATGCACTTTGTCGCACGTGTGTGTTATCTTAATGTCTATTGGTAAGAAAGTCTCAATGAGACGGTTATAACGAGTACCCACAAGATTTTTTAGGACGAAGAAGGGAAAGATAATATTTTCTATTATGACTGGCTTGATCTTATTTCACTCATATTTGGGTCAATGTTAAACATATATATTTTCATCTTCACTTATGCACACAAAAATCACTATTATCCTTAAAGGAGCCGTCTGATCTGGAACCGCACTGTTTGCAACTTTGAAAGTAAACAGCAGACGACAATTGTTGTGATTGGCATGTTAAAGTGATAAATGACATAAGGCACGTGCCAACAATTGATCCAATTATCTAAATGTGGTGAAACTTCAAAAGGTATCCATTCGTTAATCAACAATCAAGGGTTTATGAGCCGGAGCACGACAATTTCTTCTCTTTAATTACCTGTGCGTCTGATCAGACCCGTAGCAATGGATGATTTCTGTCACTTGATTTGACTTCAGATCAGACTGCGCAAATCATTACGAAAACACGTCTATACAAATACATGACAAAAAAATAATAATAAGATTAAAAATTGTGATATTTTTTTTTCTTATTCCTGTTCGGGTGGGGCATGCTTAACATTGCAATAAAATCGCTAGTTATAAGTCCAGAGAGCAACCATAATTGTTCCTGATATGTTATATATTGCATTTAAATACAATTTTCTAACGTTTTCCAGTATGTATAAGTGCTTTTTGGTATTTATATGTGCTTTTTGGTATTTTGGTTTGCTTTCCGGTATTTTGGTGGGTGACAGGACATCTCGGCCCCTAACAAACTCGGCCCCTGACAAACTCGGCCCCTACAAACTCGGCCCCTAAAATTAGAATATGTATATAAGTGTTGGAATTGACTTATTATCAAACTATTACACATTTTTTAAATGTGCATATGCCTAATTACTTTTTGAACTCATTTTGATGAAATTATGAGTAACCCATTTCACATGAGTCAAATGAACCTAATGCCGTTGATTGAACCAGTGAATGACACGCTACTGTGGGCCCACTGCCACTCACCTTCCATTGTAATTAATAAACTATTTGATTGATTGGCATGTGATTACATCTCTGCCACTTAAAAGAGACCAGTAGTATGTTCTGTTGCGCACTTACAAAAATTGAACCATTTTGTTTTTATTATCATTTGCAGGGTTTGACCATTCCACAGCCATTAGCCTTTTTTCTATTAATACCAATGATTTTGATTGTTTGACGTTCCCGTCAACATTGTATAGGTAATTTTGGAGAAGTTGCTTCCAATTTTTGGGACTTTTACCCGACCTAAACCCATGAGGTACTGGTGTGTTCATTTAAGAAATGAATTTTATTTTTCTGCTGTTCATAGAAGTATGACGGCCCCCGCCCGTCGGGGCTTGAAGAAATATATGGGCTGCATGATGCTTCCACACAGAGCTGAATTCGGCCCCGCCCATCGTGGCTTGAAGAAATATATAGGCTGCATAATGCTTCCACGCAGAGCTGAAACCGACCCGCACACGAGTACTTGTAAACCGCTTAGAGGATCTAAGCCCGCCCAGGCACAGCAGTGCGAGTCGGCCCGTCCATGCATATAAACCCTATTTGTTTCATTGGGCGGCAGGGATTGAGATGTCCAAAATCTCATAAATACTGTTGACTGTTACTGCTAAACCTCAAATCAAACAAAAAAAAAAAAAAAACATCTTTATATAGGAGGTTTTAGGTATTCCGTTTATGACGTCATTCTTGCGCATGCGCAAAGTACTGGCCGTCAATTGAAACGGCCATCGCTATTCAAATGTATTGGCAGAACTTAAAATGCTAACAATATTCAGACATTTTGAGAGAAAATATACCCGTTTTCATTGAAATAATGCCTCGAGAAGGAAAGAATGATATTTTGCTTTCATTACCGAAATTCATTTATCCTAAATCCGTTTTAATTGACGAAAGTCTTTTCGTGAATGACCCATGTCAATGGCTCGAGATACCGTTATTCACAAAATAAGTTTTTACGTAACTTTCGTTTTATTCGCTATCTATCTATCTATCTATATATATATATCTCTCTAGAAGCCTCCGTGGTGCAGTGGTTACGCTACTCGCCTTGTAAACCAGGGACCGCAGGATCGATCCCGGGCTTCTCCAGACTTTTGGATGAGTCTTTAAACCGAGGTCCCATCTCCGTATGACCTTAGCTGTTGGTAGGATGTTAAACTAAAACTCACTCACTCACTCACTCTCTCTCTCTCTATCTATCTATCATGAGAAATCTGTCCAACGATCTGTCTACATGTGCAATTTAAATGTCAATATTGACAGTCGAAATAAACTAATGAGTGGACTGACGGAGGGGCGTTGAGTCATTGTTGGTTCGACGTCATGCCGTTGACACCCACTTCAACTCACTTCATTGTCACATGACCGTTGGCATGAGAGAGAGAGAGAGGTTTGACTGACACACTGATAGAAGACAGACAGACGACACACAGACCGACTCACTGAATGACTGACTAACAGACGAACGGACGGACTGTTAGACAGACAAATAAACATACTGACAGTCGAAAAAAAAACAAAAAAACAATGAGTGGACTTACAGACGGGCGTCGAGTCAACGTTGGCTCGACGTCATGCCGTCGATAACCACTCCAACTCACTTCAATGGCACGTGACCGTTGAGATGGTTTGACTGATCCCTGTATCCAAGAAGCCCATAAGCCTTTTTGTACCAAATTGAATCTTCCTCCTTTTATATAGCAGGAGTCATTTTCAAAATTTAGGGGTGTCAGGTTGTGTTTTCTTCAAAATTTATTTGGAAAATGGACGAACTTTTTGCAAACAGTGTAAGCCCTGATCAGACGCCGCGTTCTGCGGCGTCTGATCTGGGCCTGCACTGTTTGTCACTTACCCCTTTTGGGGTTTCCGGTACCAAATGGGTTAATGTAGAGGGCTGGGCAGGTTGAACCAATCTACAAATCTACCAGATTTTACTGTAAAATCTTGCACTTGCGAAGGAGTGTCTAACATTCTTATGCTCTGAAAGGGTGTTCTACGTTTGTTTTGAATTTAATGTTCCAATCCCACTGAGTCTTGATGGGTCCGAGCACTGGGCAAATGACATTTTATTAAGCAACGCCGTATTATCGCCAACGAAACGTTGTGACGTTTCATCGACGTTGCAATGTCAAATTCAATGCATCGCTTTGAAGTTGGTTTGATGTAGACACGACGTTGTTGACACGCTACATGTCGGTTGACGTAGCGTCATTTAACGACAAACTGTTATTTAAATTTGCCTGTGCTCGCTAATTATTGGTGCGCTGAGAGAGAGAGAGAGAGAGAGAGAGAGAGAGAGAGAGAGAAAGAGAGAGCGTATGTACAATATATCATTTTCGTAATGCGAAATTTCACATCTGGCAGCATATCGGTGTTCCCCCATTATCTTACATTAGAATTCCCCAAAAGTTTAAAAGAATTCCCCTGTTTTATGCTGTAATTAACACGTTATCTGTCCCACTGCCTTTGAAGCAATACGACAGATGAAGGCCAGGGCTTTTCCCGTTCTATTTTTAGAACCGGAAGTACGTCACGAAAAAAGCTCCTATATTATTTTCTATAGGTTAACATTTGGTTTTACACTGGAAATGTTAATATCACAAAAAAAAAAGGCCTGTTCTAAAATATTCATTTTTTTACCACCCAAATATGAAAATGTTCAGATGAAACATGAACATATTTTTCTTATTTCTGCTATTAACATAGATTTTGGGTACTTGTTAGAACCACATTGACAGGGCGAGTCTAACAAGTACCAACAATCTATGTTTTTGAGCAAACGGATTTGGGTACTTGTAAAAACGGCATCAACGAGGCGGTTTTTACAAGACGCAACAAGCTATGTTTTTGAGAAGAAAAAAGTAAATTGATATAAACCCTTGTAAACCCCAGAGTTACTATATAAAAGTGTGGTTGCAGCTGTTCAAAATTATATTGGCATGTTTTCGTGATGCCACACCCAATTCCAACCCCGTCCCAATTACAGCATGGGTTTCCGCGATCTTTTAAAGTGGATAAGATTTCGTATTAAAACGATAAATATGCTCAAACTTTCTGTGAAATTACCTATCCACCTTCCAAATTGATTCTCGGAAACAAAAACATTGTATTTTAGGACCTAAATGCTGCTAGGGACTGAGTTTTTAGGGACGGAGTTGAATGGGGGCCGAGTTTGCTAGGGGCCGAGTTTGTCAGGGGCAGGGTTTGTCAGGGGCCCAGTTTGTTAGGGGCCGAGATGTCCATCAATCTTTTGGTGCTTTCCGGTAAATGTATGCACCGTCGGCCTCCCACTGTGCAAGTTGATCCAGGTCATCTTGTAAAATAAGACAGTCAGAAGGAGAATATATGATCGACTCAGTATAAGATGATAGATAGATAGAGTATCATTTCACGTGATTTTCGGACTCCCAGCAAATTCGTCATGGGCTATAGGTATATAGCACACTTGAAATGCCTTGTGGGTACAAGCCGGATTTTATATATGTATAGTGACGGGGTAGAGTGTTGGCCTGTTGATCATGCGGTCCGGATTTGATCCTGCGGACGGGGTTTGATCCCCGGCCGGGTAAAGGAGATAGGATTTTTTTCACCTGTTACAAGTAGAAAGAAAAATTAAAGACAGAAACGATTCTGACTGCCCATAGGCACAACAACATACGGCACAACGTCTTCCAACGTCATCTTGGACTTCATTAGGCAACACCATTTCAACACTTATATCAAACAACATACGGTTTACCACAGTTAGCTGTTTAAGCGTGAATAGTACGTACACTTTTCTTTGTTGCTATTTTTGCTAAAACACCTTTTCTTTTTCTGGTCGAAGTCAGCCATCTTTGCTTAAATTGACAATTATTGATCTGTCTCACGATTTTTGATTGGCTGAAAAACAAGATAATAATTCTAGATGCGGAGAACGATAGGTATTACGAGTAACCGGAGACAAGCTTGGTAATCAAAATAGAAGTGGGGGCAAAGCTTCAGTTGGGACTGAAATGAACGAATCCGGGTCGTTTCGCCCTGAGTCATTTCGCCCTGAATTCGGGGATGGGTCGTTTCGCCCTTTTCGGGTGAATCGTTTCGCCCGTGGTTCGTTTCGACCGTGGGTCGTTTCGCCGCAATTATATTTTTTAGGGAGTGACAAACGGAAGGGAAAGTATAAAACCCGGGAGTAACGGCTGGGAGCCGGGAGTAAAATCCGGGAATAAATTTTGACAATCGAATAAAGGTACTAAACATTCACATATCTGGATGAAATTTGAATCAAAAGTAGAATATTAGACGTTTCTCTAAAATGCACATAAGTGTTAACATTATTACCATGTACTTTTCAAGATATGAACCGAAATATACGACCACGTCGCAAAATTTTCGCCCGGGAGTAACTTTTGCGGTATTGACGATGTCAAGCATTTTGCAAAATATGTTCAGTCTGTTGGTTCTACAAGAATTACTTTATGTGTTATTAATTAAAAACATATCAGAGATTAGAAAAATGCAAAATTAAAGTTATTTCATCGCCTCGCCTGGTAAGTAATTGACCCGGGAGTGGGCCGGGAGTAATTTCTGGGTTGAAATCGGCGTTTATTTGCCTTATTCTCGGCCTTATTGCTTCTATCACATACATTGTATTTCTTAAACGTTTGTCTGAAGAAAAGCTTAGATTCAGCATGGAGTGCATGAATTTATTTACTTGTCATATCGGGACTCGACACACATCCAAATCCGCAACTCACGCCCTGCTCCTGCGCCTATGATTTTATGTGACCGGGACATTTATATTTGGCGCTATTTGTTTTATGGCCGTATAATGTAGAAACGATGACACAATTACCTCCGCAGTCTGACCAGTGCCTTTGCTATTAGCTGTCAGGGTAGTAAGACTACGTTTAATAAATACAATGTATGTGACATAGTCAATAACGCGCATAAAAGCCGATTTCAACCCAGAAATTACTCCTGGCCTACTCCCGGGTCAATTTTTTTACTTCACGGAGCGATGAAATAACTTTATTTTTGTATTTTTCTAATCTTTGATATGTTTTTAATTAGTAATACACAAACTTATTCTTGTAGCAATCCCAGACTGAACATATTTTGCAAAATGCTTGACATCGTCAATACCGCAAAAAGCTACTCCCGGGCGAATTTTTTGCGACATGGTCATATATTTCGGTTCATATCTTGAAAAGTACTCAATTATTAATATAAAACTTTCTGTGGCGATTTATTTATGTTGTTGTTTGTTACTTACTGTGTGTATAACTTGTGTCTTTTAATTTTGGATGGCCATATGGCCATTTTGTGGGAAAGTAACTGTCCATATGGCCTTCCTTTGTTTAGGTTTCCATTATGGTCTGGTCGCTTAATGTTTGTATTTCTTTCCCTTTGGTGTCTTTTATGGATGGAGTAAGTTAATTGTATCAATTCCTGATCTTTGTTTTACTTCTACTTTTTATATGCATTTTAAAGAGGAGTCTATATTCTACTTTTGATCCAAATTTCATCTAGATATGTTAATGTTTAATACCTTTATTCGATTGCCAAAATCTACTCCCGGATTTTACTCCCGGCTCCCGGCTGTTACTCCCGGGTTTTATACTTTCCCCAAACGGAATGGATGGGTAAATGGCCAGACGGTTGAATGAATAAACGAATAAATAAATGAATGGAGTTGTACATTGGTAGATGTACGGACGGACGAAAGTACAGTTGAATAAACGGAGAATATATATTCTTCTTCTGACTGTCTCATTCTACAAGAAGACCTGAATCAACTAGCACAGTGGGAGGCCGATTGGCAGATGAAGTTCAATGTGGCCAAATGTCATTCAATGAGGGTGTCGCGACACCCTCCGGACAAGCAAATTAAAAGTAGAAGTAAAACAAAGATCAGGAATTGATACAATTAACTTACTCCATCCAGAAAAGACACCAAAGGGAAAGAAATACAAACATTAAGCGACCAGACCATAATGGAAACCTAAACAAAGGAAGGCCATATGGACAGCTACTTTCCCACAAAATGGCCATATGGCCATCCAAAATTAAAAGACACAAGTGATACACACAGTAAGTAACAAACAACAACATAAATAAATCGCCACAGAAGAGCCGCCTTGGAACGGGCAGTGGAAGATTTCCACTGGGGGGCTTAAATCGATTTTACGTGGCCACAATCCTCGCCCTTACTTCCGTCGCGATTTAGACAAATAATTTGTTCAGTCCGCATGAAGGCCTCCTAACTCATCAGTGCAACATCTCCTTGAACACAGAAATCAAAGAACCACAGAGGTGAGATCGAGACAACGGTGAGGACTCGACAGCAAGAAACCACTGAAATGCTGGAGCAAAAGAAAACTAACAGTTAGACTCCGATGAGCCCGACCAGAGACAGAGCATCAGGCACCAACCAACATTATCTCTTTAATTTTCAATAAGCCTTTACGTTGGAGCCGTCATAGAATCTGAGGCCTGACCCACCGGCGTGCAATTAAAGAGGGAAGCAAAGTTGCCAACCGTGATTGGGTTAACTACCATGCATGCAGTCTGTCGTATAATATCCATGTTGTACCCAATCTTTTTATATCGAAGAATGATTTTACGAAATTGGGTGCTGAAGTCATTGCGGTTATATATTTTTCTGAATTTATATACTAAGTCACCATAAAATTCGGGTTCCGATAGACCTTGTTGCAGAAGAGATTTAAGTCCAATATTGAATTTTGAAATTAAATCAGAATGGCGTCTATAAAATTTTGAAAAGGCTTTGCGTAGTTTATGGTACCGATAACCCTGATTAAGGAGTTTAGCCGTTAATAGTTTATTACGAGTGTTGAAGTCAGTTACATGACTACACACTCTAGCAAATCGAATTAATTGCGAAATATAAAACGCCATAGGATGGCGCACGAGGAACATCACCATCCAAAAAAGGAAAATTTACAATCTCAAAATCAAAGTCATCGCGTTTATCATAAATTTTGCACGAAACAAATCCATCTACAATAGATAGATGTAAATCCAAAAACGGGGCCTCGGTATCAGAAGAATTTGCTTTATTTAACTGAAGTTCTAGGGGGTAAATCTGACTGATCAAACCATCAAAATAGGTATTATCAATATTTAATAAATCATCTAAATATCTAGAAGTAGAGCTAAAAGCTTCAATAATTTCAGATTGGTTATCAATGGAAAGCGACAAAATGAAGTCTCTTTCATAACAATACAAGAACAGATCAGTTTGACTATAAACTACACCAGCAAATCTTGGAGCAGGTTCAATCCGCCAAATATCTTGGTATGGTCGCGGGACGTTTCGGTCCTGAGTCGTTTCGGTCCCTGGGTCGTTTCGGTCCTGAGTCGTTTCGGCCGGGTCGTTTCGGCCTGGGTCGTTTCGGCCCAATTTCGGGGGTGGGTCGTTTCGGCCAAATTGGTGGGTCGTTTCGGGCTGATTTTTCTATCACTTTATTTATATGTATATATATTTTGTTTTTCGAAGATCAGCCTGTGCTTTTGCTATCTTCGCTTGTTTTAAGCCTTTAATAGGTCAGAAAATAGAGTGCTTTTTCGAACTGCGTAGACTCGGAGATCAGCCTATGCTTTTGCTATCTTCGCTCGTTCAGTTTTTAATAGCTCAGAAAACAGAGGGCTTTTCAAACTGTGTAGACTCTGATCACAATGAACAGATTTATAGGTAATTAAGTCTTTGAATGTATCACAACGGCAGATGCAGGCTGATCATATAAAATAATAACATCGTTCAGTTTTTAATAGCTCAGAAAACAGGGGGCTTTTTCAAACTGTGTAGACTGATCACAATGAACAGATTAATAGGTTATTAAGTCTTTGAAGGTATCGCAGCGACAGATTCAGGCTGATCACAAAAAAGTAATTACATCGTTCAGTTTTTAATAGCTCAGAAAACAGGGGGCTTTTTCAAACTGTGTAGACTATGATCACAATGAACAGATGCATAGGTTATTAAGTCTTTGAAGGTATCACAACGACAAATGCAGGCTGATCATATAAAATAATTAGGCTACATTTAGCAAATATTTCGCATGCTGTTCTCAAAATGTGCGTGTCATTGAACCTAGTACAAAGACCACTTCTATATTAGGACCACTCCGCTATTAAGACCGGTTTTCGCCAGACCCAAATTATTTCTTATATAATTAATTAAGACCACCCCGCTATTCAGTATTGTGACCGCTTTCAAAAGACCTAATCTATCTACCATTACTGTTCTTTATTGAGACCACTTTTTGGCCAAGTCAAGTTAATTTGTATCTCTCAGTCCATTGGTCAATATAAGTTTTGCAGGATTCCTCATCATTACAACAGATCTTGGTAATGTTGACACATTTCCCCTAATGTGTGAAAAACAGCAGTTTACCTGTACTAATCAGTGTGTTGTTTTGACAAGATTTTTTATGCTAGGTGAATAAATAGTTTTAATAATTTTGGTAATGTGCAGCTCTGTTTTCTTCAGAAAGAAGATTATTGTGGAACAAGTGTTATCATTAATGTGATTTTTATTGGTGTAATACTGCCTATAATTACACATCGTCTGCTGAGTGCAATAACGGTGTAACTGACATTTTGGCCGAAGTATTTTTATTTTATTTTTTTTTCATAAATGGGCGCCTTAGGACTTGACACATTTGGTAAATAAGTTCTACAGCTGGATTCTGCCTCAATCATGATTTATTTCAGCATTTTGGAAAAACAAATTGTCAATTACACCGTTTTTGCTCTGACTTTTAGAAAAAAAAGTTTGGCGCAAAAACAGTGTAAGTGCACTTACCCCGTTGTTGCGCAAAGTTTTTTAATACCTCAAAAATTTTGAATCCTGCTGCTTGATATTTCAGAATAAGCATGTATGTACCATGCAGAATATATAAAATGTGACCTATTACCTACCAAGTGTCTTTAATTTACTGCTTTACCATGTAAAAGGCATAGAAATAAGGTTGTGGCCACGTAAAATCGATTTAAGCCCCCCAGTGGAAATCTTCCACTGACCGTTCCAAGGCGGCTCTTCTGTGGCGATTTATTTATGTTATTGTTTGTTACTTACTGTGTGTGTCGCTTGTGTCTTTTAATTTTTGGATGGCCATGTGGCCATTTTGTGGGAAAGTAACTGTCCATATGGCCTTCCTTTGTTTAGGTTTCCATTATGGTCTGGTCGCCTAATGTTTGTATTTCTTTCCCTTTGGTGTCTTTTATGGATGGAGTAAGTTAATTGTATCAATTCCTGATCTTTGTTTTACTTCTACTTTGTTGAGAATTAGAGAGATCTAATTCTTGGTAATGTTGGTTGGTGCCTGATGCTCTGTCTCTGGTCGGGCCCATCGGAGTCTAACTTGGTTTTCTTTTGCTCCAGCATTTCAGTGGTTTCTTGCTGTCGAGTCCTCACCGTTGTCTCACCTCTGTGGTTCTTTGATTTTTTGTGTTCACGGAGATGTTGCACTGATGAGTTAGGAGGCCTTCATGCGGACTGAACAATTTATTTGTCTAAATCGCGACGGAAGTAAGGGCGAGAATTGTGGCCACGTAAAATCGATTTAAGCCCCCCATTGGAAATCTTTCCACTGACCGTTCCAAGGCGGTTCTTCTGTGGCGATTTATTTATGTTGTTGTTTGTTACTTACTGTGTGTATCACTGGTGTCTTTTAATTTTGGATGGCCATATAGCCATTTTGTGGGAAAGTAACTGTCCTTATGGCCTTCCTTTGTTTAGGTTTCCATTATGGTCTGGTCGCTTAATGTTTGTATTTCTTTCCCTTTGGTGTCTTTGATGGGTGGAGTAAGTTAATTGTATCGATTCCTGATCTTTGTTTTACTTCTACTTTGTACATTTACACCGTTTTAGCGCTGGGTGCACTTACACCGTTTTTGCACCAAAACACTCGGCGCAGGAATGGTGTATCAACACTTAAATGCTAAATATTTCTTTTCAAATGTCATTTATTCAACAATAAACATCACACTCAAATGAAAGAAATCGTCATGAAGTTAAGAAACCAGCTTACTGTATGGTTTTCTATGCCATTCTTTAATACGGACATGAACATGTCCGTCTATAGACTAAGAGGTGCACGCGTTGTCATAACAACGTAATTCGCTTCCCTCATAAATATTTTGTGATGGTCAAATCACGTGAATTCTCGGTGAGATTATGCGAGACAACTTCCTGTGTATGGTTCACGCGTTCTTCCTTCTAATAAAATGTCTGCCTTTCACACAGTCGGTCCCCAGTCTAGTATAACATTCATCTTTTTTCTCCTTTTCTTATTTCAATCCGCTATATGTTTTACTTTTTGACGTATCCGACCAAATAAAAATAAATAAATAAATAAAAACTGTAACTTCGGATTCTTCAAAAACGTCACGATGACTGCTTCGCTATTATTGATCCATGTTGCACAGACGCTTATTGCATTTTCATAGACAAACTGTCTGACAGTTGGCGCAAAATAAAAACATCGAGTACCAGTCTTTTGTTTACCTTCCGGCGGCGTTATTTGACAGAAACAGGTTAGTTTTCGTTTAGGCCTATTTCCAGTATTGCCATGGTAGTTCCGACTCGCAGTGTCACCCCAGTGTGTGATACTATCGAGCATGAAGTAATGCCTAATGGGGGCCTTGGAATTCCTTTTCTTCTTTTACTGCAACACCCTCACACGAGGCTTACGTGCAGGTGTACATTACACTCGAAGGAGGGGTTGGCAGTGAACAGAGATAGATAATTAAATGGAGCACTAAAAGATTTTGAAGGCATTGTAATATGAGCATCATGTGTTTTTCACATACGGAAATGCACAAGAGACTTACTTAAGTACCAGGAGATTATAGGCAGCGATAAAATGTCTTACAGATATATCAACAACAAGATAGATAATATTGGAAGGGATTTTTTATTTGTGCAGGGGATGGATCGATCCCCAGCAGCGACGAACAAATTTCGGTGTCCGAACACGCTCCATTGGCATCATTTGCAGGGATGAATGTCACAAAGTGCACCGTCCTTCGGATCAGGACGTTAACTGGAGGCCCCCTGTGCAGGGAGAACCATCCCCTGTGCAGGTTAAAACCCACATGGTTACTGTGTAGGCTTTCATCTTGCAAAACCTTTAGTGTATGTAATGTACACCTGCGAGTAATGGCAAAATGTGACCGATCGCAGTATCAGTAGAAAGAAAGAAAGTGTAGCAGTTCGGACACCACAATGATCTTACGTACAGCAGTCTTATTATCTGGATGAAGAAGAGAGCAGTTAGAGCCTGACTTGGGACCAACGGCAATAGATCAGGACAAATCCATGAAAGACACTGGTCGCAAGTCATTTGTAAACATTGTCAGTTAAAGAAGTGTTTCTTTGACATGCTTCTTGTGTACCCTTAAGGCAGCTAATTTGATTTGGATCTGTTCATGAACAACCACATTTAGACGGATGTTCGTACGACCCTGCAGAGCCCAGCACATGACTGGCAGATGTAGATGACTTGGTTAACAGACAAATTTACTGTCCATGGAATCTGAACTCATCCATGATGCCAGAAAGTAGTGGAGCACTTTGGTGCAGTGGTAGCGCATCGGATTTGTGATCGAGAGGTTGCGGGTTCAAGCCTCATGCTGACGAAAGTGTTGTGTCCTTCAGCAAGGCACTTCATCCACATTGCTTAACCAATTAAAAAAGAAGTACTGGTTACCACCCAGGAAATCCTGCTCGTAATGCTCAGATGTGAGCGAGTAGCAGTATAAATAGGAGAAAAGAAAGAAAAAAAAGTATTTGAGATTCAGATAAAGAGAAAAGCTGGGAAAATGGTGATAATATTTTTGATTATTTGAAAAAGATTTTATGGATAACCGTGAAATGCTATGTTGTGACTGTTCCAACAAGTACCCACAACTTTCCCTTTTAGCTCTACTGTCACATAGAAGCCTCCGTGGTGTAGTGGTTACGATACTCGCCTTGTAAACCAGGGGTCGCAGGATCGATCCCGGGCTTCTCCAGACTTTCGGATGAGTCTTTAAACCGAGGTCCCGTCTCCGTATGACCTTAGCTGTTGGTGGGACGTAAAACTCAAACACTGACTCACTCTGCTGTCACATAGTGACAAGGTGAGCTTTTGTGATCACTTTTCGTCTGTTTTCCATGCGTGCGTCCGTAAACAATTCTTCAAACGACATCTCCTAAACCACTGATCAGATTTGAACCAAACTTCACAGGAATGATTCTTATCTGGACCCTTTTCAAAGTTGTTCAAATGGTTCCGCCTTGTTGCACATCTAGGTCACAGCAGCCAAATATAGATTTTTTTTCAATGAAAACTTGAAAAATCTTCTATGAAACCACAAGGCCCAGGCCTTCGATATTTGGAATGAAGCTTCATCTAGTTAAACTCTACCGAGATTGTTCTAATTATAGCCTCCGCCCCAGGGGCCTTTGGTTTTACATAGGCTTATATAGGGAAAATCTTTAAATATCTTCTCTGAAAATGCAAGATATTTGGTGTGAAGCTTCAACTAGTGGACCTCTGTCAAGATTGTTCAATTTATAGTACCGGGGCCAAAAATGCCCCCGCCCCGAGGCCCTTTGGTTTTTTCATAAGCTTATATAGGGAAAATATTTAAAAAATCTTCTTCTCTGAAACCACAAGGTCCCCCTCTTTGCTATTTGGTATGAAACTTCATCTACTGGACCTCTACCAAGACTGCTGAAATTATATCCCTGGTGCCAAAAATGCCCCTGCCCCAGAGCCCTTTGGTTTTACATAGATTTATAGGGAAATTTTTTAAGAATCTTCTTCTTTGAAACCGCAAGGCCCAGTTCTTTGATATTTGGTGTGAAGCTTCATTTAGTGAACCTCTTTCAAGATTGTTCAAATTATAGGCCTAGTGCGATAAATGCCCCTGCCCTGGGGGCCTTTGGTTTTACAAAGGCTTATATAGGGAAAAGTTTTACAAATCTTCTCTGAAATCGCATGGACTAGGTCTTTGATATTTGGTATGAAGCTTCATCTAATGGACGGCTACCAAGATTGTTCAAATTATACCCCTGGGGCCAAAAATGCCCCCGCCCCAGGGGCCTTTGGTTTTGCATAGGCTTATATAGGGTATATCTTTAAAAATCTTCTTCTCTGAAACCGCAAGACCCAGGTCTTTAGTATTTAGCCTGAAGCTTCAGCTAGTGAACCTCTATCAACAGTATTCAAATCATAGCCCTAGGGCCAAAAATGCCCCCACCCCGGGGCCCTTTGGTTTTATAGGCATATATAGAGAAAATATTTAAAAATCTACATCTCTGAAATCATAAGACCCGGGTCTTTGATATTTGGTATGAAGCTTCATCTACTGAACCTCTCCCAATATTGTTCTAATTATAGCCCTAGGGCCAAAAATGCCCCGCCCTGGGGCCCTTTGGTTTTACATAGACTTATATAGGGAAAATCTTTAAAAATCTTCTTCTCATTAACATTGGCTTATACAGGGAAAATGTTTAAAAATCTTCTTCTACGAATCCGAGATTGTTCAAATCATAGCCCTTTAGCCAAAAATGCCTCCGCCCCTGGCCTTTCGGTTTTTACATTCACTTATATATAGGGAAATTTAAGAAAATCTTCTAATCTGAAACGGCAAGGCCCAGGTCTTTGATATTTGGTGGACCTCTATCAAAATCAAGTGGACCTCTATCAAAAGTGTTCAAATTACAGCCCTAGGAAATAGAAGTCAAGGCAATGAAAACATTTGAAATCTTCTTGTCTGAAAGGAGAAGGCCAAGGTCTTTGATAATTGACATGAAGCTTCGTCTTGATGATTTCTACCAAGATTGTTCAAATTCTCAGTGGGAATTATTTCTCTGTGAGAAATATCATTTTTCTTTTTCATAGAAAATCCTGTATTTACTTGGTAAAAATTTAATATGCATATTTATTTCATAATTTCTATGACAGGCAATACATATATACATATAATAATAATTCATAGGAACGAAAGCTTAATACAGTGTTGATGGGGACATTAACCCATTGTATGCTAGTAGACTTTGCCACTGCCATACGTTGGTTTGTTTGTTTAATTTGCGGTTTAACGTCCCCGTCAACACTGTAAAGGTCATTTTGGAGACGTTGCTTCCAATTTTGTGGGACTTTTACCCGACATTGAGATGAAATGACATCTCAAGCCCTGTCGCCCAATGAAACTAATAGGGTTTGTTAAGATGGACAGATCCTAATCGCGGTTCCTGGACAGGCTTAGATCCTCCAAGCGGTTTACCAGTACTAGTGTGCAGGCCGGATTCAGCTCTGCGTGGAAGCATCATGCAGCCCATATATTTCTTCAAGCCCCTATGGGTGGGGGCCGCTGCCATACGTTGGACAAGTCAATTTGTCATAATTATAAGGGGGTCAGGCCTATATTTTTCGTTTCTTTTAGCTCACCTATCATGTAATCACTTTTCATCCGTCATGCATCCATCCATGCGAAAACAATTTCTTCAAATGACATCTGGTAAAGCACTGGTCGCATTTTGACCACACTTCATAGGAATGAGTCTTAGGCTGTTCCCTTTCAGAGTTGTTCAAATGGTTCCAGTCCGCACACCAAGGTCACGGGAGCCAACAACATATTTTTATAAATAGAAACTTAAAAAATATTCTCCTCTGAAACCAGGCCTTCAATATTTGGTGCGTAGCTTCATTTAGTGGACCTCTGCCAAGATTGTTCAAATTCTAGTCCTGGGACCAAAAATGCCCCCGCCCCGGAGCCCCTTTTGTTTTACATAGACTTACATAGGGAAAAGCTTTAAAAATCTTCTTGTCTGAAACCAGAAGGCTCATGTGTTTGATATTTGGTATGAAGCTTCTTCTGGTAGACCACTATCAAGATTGTTCAAATTATAGCTCTGGGGCCCCTGGGTTTTACATTGATTATAAAGGAAAAATCTAAAAAAGAAAATCTCCTCTAAAAGCGCAAGGCCCAGGTCTTTGAAATTTGGTGTTTAGCTTCATCTATTGGACCTCTACCAAGATTGTTCAAATTATGCCCCTGAGGCCAAAAATTCCCCCGCCACATTGACCTCAATTAGAGTATGCATCACCTGTTTGGCATCCCCATGTTAAAACTCAGGTTCAACAGGTTGAGAAGGTTCAGAGGACGGCTGCCCGATGGACCTGCAGGCGGTGGCGGAACAGAAGCAGTGTTGGTGAAATGCTCGATGAGCTGGAGTGGCCATCCTTGGAAGCCTGTCGCGAGCAGTCCTCTTTAACCTTCTTTTATAAGATACACTCTGACACAGTGTCTCTTAATAAAGATAAATACTTGACCCCTGTGACTACTTCATCTCAAACAAGGGCATCAAAACTAAACAACTGTCAATATCGTAGGTACCAGGCCTATAGTGATGCCCTGAAGAATTCTTTCTTCCCTAGAACTATTCCTCAGTGGAATAGTCTTCCCTCTTCTGTGGTAAATGCCAAAACTGCAGAGGAGTTCAAAGCCCGCATGGTGTAGATTGGGATCCAGAGGTGTGCGTTTTAGTACACCTCTGAAAGCAGATTGTAAATAGTTTTAAGAACTCATCCAGTGGGTGTTTTTTTTTTTTTTTTTTTTTTTGCTAAATTCTAAATTTAGCGCACCACCCAACTGAGGTAATGGCCAAGTTTGACCGACTCAGTATATGAAGATAGATAGATAGAACTTCATCTGCTAATCGGCCTCCCACTGTGCAAGTTGATCCAGGTCATCTTGTAAAATAAGACATTCAGACGGACAATATATACAGAACACATTATCAGCAAACAAACTGACTGATGACCTTATATTATCAGTCAGATCATTGATGAAAACTAAGAAGACCGGTCCAAGGACTGAACCTGGGGGGGGGGGGGCTCCAGATAAAACAGGGACTGGATCAGATGCTTGGCCATCAAGTACAACTTCTTGTGAGCCCCCAGAGAGCCATGAGCTTATCCACCTATGTGTGGATCTGCTTATCCCATAGTACTCAAGTTTATTTAATAGCCCTCTGTGAGGTACCTTCAATTTTGTCAAAGGCCTGGCAAGTCTATGATGATCAAGTGAGTCTGATTGTGGTCACGATTTATGGCCCCATGTAGATTGCCCACAATGTCATGGTAAAATTGAACAAGTTGCATTTGGCAAGACCTTTGACTTCGGAAACCATGTTCACTGGTGAAGGATTGTCTATGGACGTGTCACCAGTAAACAATTCTGATTCTGACAGCAAGAATGCTCACAAAGGCTATACAGTCAGCAGTCAACAAGAATGCTTTCAAGTAAAGCTATACAGAAAGAAAAATGTTGTCTGTTTCAACAAGGGACGTAAGTTAACCCTTATCTTGCTGAATATTCATTTAAGCCACACCCATTTCTGTCAATCAACCAATCAAATTACTTGATGTAATTTATTGCTACAAATTCATAAACTGAATGCCAAACAGTGTAGATCCTGATCAGGTGGCTTCTGAACCACCTGATCTGGATCTACACTGTTTGCAAATATAGGGGTTGTCGTGAACAGCAAGATAAGGGTTAAAGCATATTGGTAAAGTGGCTTGCAATTATTCACTCGGACTTCAGGTAGGTTAAAACATTATCATCTTTGCTTTTAAACATTAACTGACCGGTAACATTTGTTCATGTCCGTATCTAGGCTGTGCCTAAGTTCATATTAAAACAGGTTTTTTTTGTGTTTTTTTTTTTTTTTTTTTGTCTTTCCTGAAATGTTGCCATTTTGCACTTACAACGTTATTGCACTCAGCAGACGATATAATGAGGTAAAGAACAGTTAAGTTTAAGACAGCAAGATTTACTAAAAAGCAATGAAATAGGCACAGTGCACATAAACTGACGATCTTGATTGGGGTCAACATATCTCAGAGATTACATCTAAAGCAACTAGGACTTTGGGATTCCTTAGACGGAACTTGGCTTTTGCACCTAGGCAGACAAAGGATGTTGCATATAAAACATTGGTTCGCCCTCAACTCGAATATGCATCACCCATTTGGCACCCCTATGTTAAAACTCAGACTCAGCAGGTGGAGAAGGTGCAGAGGACAGCTGCTCGATGGACCTGTAGGCGATGGCGAAATAGAAGTAGCGTCGGTGACATGCTTAATGAGCTAGAGTGGCCGTCCCTGGAGGCCCGTCGTGAGCAGTCCTCTTTAACCTTCTTCTACAAGATACACTCTGATTCAGTGTCTATTGATAAAGATAGGTACTTGACCCCTGTAACACTGTCGACCCAAACAAGGGCATCAAAATTAAACGACTCACAATATCGTAGATACCAGTCCTATAGTGATGCCCTGAAGAACTCGTTTTTTCCTAGAACTATTCCCCAATGGAATAGTCTTCCCTCCTCTGCGGTTAATGCCAAGTCCGCAGAAGAGTTCAAAGCCCGCACAGTGTAAGATTGGGTCTCAGAGGTATGCGTTTTAGGATACCTCTGTTATGCAGATTGTAAATAGTTTTAAGGACGCATCCAGTGCCTCTCTTTTTTTTTTTTTTTTTTTCAGCTAAATTCTAAATTTAGCCACCCAATCAACTGAGGTAATGGCCAGATATGACCGACTCAGTATAAGAAGATAGATAGATAGATAAAAAAATATTTAAATCAGTCTTGCCAGCAATATTTTTTTTCACCAATTCCATTATAAGGGACCACCCCGCTAGTAAGACCACTTTTTAGAAGTCTAGAAAGGGATCTTAATAGCGGAATTTTACTGTAAATACTGATCATTCTCAGACAATAATCAAATCCTACAAATGATGCCAATGGAGTGTGTTTGGACGACGAAATTTTATCGCCGCTGCCGGGGATCGAACCCGGGACCTCTAGCATCAGAGGCAAGTGCACTAACCACTGAGCTATCACGCTCCGAAATCACAACATTCTTGGGTTGTTTTAGACCAATCAGACAAGTGAGGTAGTGGCCAAATGACTCAGTATCATTTTTGCGATGTTTCGTTTACCTTTATCTCCGACATAGGATTTATCTATAATGCACCCACAATGCACTTCGCTTACTTCCTGCATAGCAACATATCAACATCATGGCGGATCAAGAAGAAAGGTTTGTAATAAGTGTTCTATACTGTGAGTTATTACGTAGACACTACTTGTTTGTGGCCACGTTTTATTGGCTCACATTGTCTACTTGTAGGACACTACTTGTGAAAGTATATACTTGTGAGTTATCTCGGCCAGTAGAAGGCTTTGAAATGAAATGAAAGTGTTCGAAAGAAAGAGTTCATGGGGATTGTGGGGTACAGGAGCTTGACGTATTACAATATTAAAGGGTTCAGCTCTACGTTTCTATGTAATAGAAACGAAGGACGGACACTGTTTCAGAGAGCCGTTGAATTTCAAGCGAAAATCTCAAAATCTACTTATTGCTCCGTTGAAATCCAATATTGCTTACGTCAATGAACGAACCGTAAACCTTCCGCCGCCTATTGTCATTGCTTTGCCATATAATTCACCGTAAATTGTGTGTTTCTTAAGAATTCAAAATCGCACAGCTGCTGGTTACGCCGCCATTTTGTTTTTGTTAGGAGAATCGCATTTAATATCTTTAGCGTTTTGATTGGTCACCAAGCATGTGACGATTTTCTTGGGTTGTTTTAGACCACTCAGACAACGCGCATAGACTCACTCCGAGTAAACAAACATTGCGACGTAACCAACAACTGTGCGAACGACAAATTTTAAAGAAACAGACAGATTGTCATGGATTCAAGAGTAGCGAAGTATCGTTTGGTGCGGCGGAAGTTATATTGCACATTAATTAAATGTTTTAACATTTCATTTCGACGGAGCAATATGTAGATGTTGAGATTTTCGAATGAAAATTATCGGACCAGGGGCCTCTAGCTTCAGATGCAAGTGCAATAACCAATGAGTTATCATCAGACTTGCCTACCCTTACTATTTGGTCGTAAGGCTTACTATTTTCATGTCCAAATTATGACCTTACGACCCCAGCCGAATTCTCAGTGGGAATTATTTCTCTGTGAGAAATATCATTTTTCTTTTTCATAGAAAATCCTGTATTTACTTGGTAAAAATTTAATATGCATATTTATTTCATAATTTCTATGACAGGCAATACATATATACATATAATAATAATTCATAGGAACGAAAGCTTAATACAGTGTTGATGGGGACATTAACCCATTGTATGCTAGAAGACTTTGCCACTGCCATACGTTGGTTTGTTTGTTTAATTTGAGGTTTAACGTCCCCGTCAACACTGTAAAGGTCATTTTGGAGACGTTGCTTCCAATTTTGTGGGACTTTTACCCGACATTGAGATGAAATGACATCTCAAGCCCTGTCGCCCAATGAAACTAATAGGGTTTGTTAGCATGGACAGATCCTAATCGCGGTTCCTGGACAGGCTTAGATCCTCCAAGCGGTTTACCAGTACTAGTGTGCAGGCCGGATTCAGCTCTGCGTGGAAGCATCATGCAGCCCATATATTTCTTCAAGCCCCTATGGGTGGGGGCCGCTGCCATACGTTGGACAAGTCAATTTGTCATAATTATAAGGGGGTCAGGCCTATTTTTTTCGTTTCTTTTAGCTCACCTATCATGTAATCACTTTAATATCTTTAGCGTTTTGATTGGTCACCAAGCATGTGACGATTTTCTTGGGTTGTTTTAGACCACTCAGACAACGCGCATGGACTCACTCCGAGTAAACAAACATTGCGACGTAACCAACAACTGTGCAAACGACAAATTTTAAAGAAACAGACAGATTGTCATGGATTCAAGAGTAGCGAAGTATCGTTTGGTGTGGCGGAAGTTATATTGCACATTAATTAAATGTTTTAACATTTCATTTCGACGGAGCAATATGTAGATGTTGAGATTCAGATGCAAGTGCAATAACCAATGAGTTATCATCAGACTTGCCTACCCTTACTATTTGGTCGTAAGGCTTACTATTTTCATGTCCAAATTATGACCTTACGACCCCAGCCGAATTCTGTAAGATTTTTCGGTGTTTGTAAAAAAATCGGTAAATGGGCGCGATTAGTTCGGTTCGGGTAAGCACGCGTTTATACCAGAACAAGACAATAGTTGTCATTCCTGGCTTACTCTCGGTGCTAAATTAAATTAAAATTCATTGGCTAATGACAGATAAGCAATCCAATCACAGTTCATTTAACAAATTCGTTTTGGTATGATCAGCAAGATGGATGCCTTTACAAAAGAAAACAATATGGGAAAAAAAGAAAATTTGGTTGGTTGGTTGGTTTGAGGTTTAACGTCCCCGTCAACACTGTAAAGGTCATTTTGGAGACGTTGCTTCCAATTTTGTGGGACTTTTACCCGACATTGAGATGAAATGACATCTCAAGCCCTGTCGCCCAATGAAACCAATAGGGTTTATTAGCATAGACGGTCCGCCTCGCACCGCGGTTCCTGGACAGGCTTAGATCCTCTAAGCGGTTTACCAGTACTAGTGTGCTGGCCGGATTCAGCTCTGCGTGGAAGCATCATGCAGCCCATATATTTCTTCAAGCCCCTATGGGCGGGGGCTTGAAAAAAAGAAAAGCTGAATTGGCTGATTCATTGCAGTCCAACAAAAAATCAAAGCGCCAAAGGCACTGAAATGACAGATTCTATGAGAAAATCAAAACACTGTGAAAACTTACAGACAACCTTTCTAAAAAGATCTTAAAATTTAGAAAAGTAGTTCTGCAAATTCCATTGTATGATATGTTTGCAGATGTCTATACACCGGTGGTATCATGAAATGCCATTCGATGTTTCAAATTTTGGAAAGAAACTATTTACGTTTTCAAAACCAAACATTAAAATTCAAGTTTTAACAATACTACTGGCAATTAGTAACATTTTTGACTGGTCGGATGTGGATACCTCCCCCCAAAAGATACTCATAGGAGGAGAAAGGCTGGTCAGTCCAGTACATGAATTCCATTGGCTTGAAGACATTTTTGAGTAAGAACGCCACTATAAACACGCGCGTAATTCTGCTGGATTAGATATCCCGGATTCTGAGCATAAACAAATAAATGGAACCACCAGTGATTTTTTTAGGCGTGCGTCCTGCGTCCTGTACGCATAATTTCGCCAGAGGACGCATAAAAATATCGTCGGCGGGTCCTGGGACGCATAAAAATTCTCAGATGAATGCTTGTTTATGAACTCTTACTTTCGTTTTCGGAATGCAAAAACGGTGTTTAAGTACAATATTTGATAAAACCCAGACGTCTGATATGGATTAAAACTGTTCGATAATTTATAACGGTTCAATTATGACACTATTGTTAATCCCTGTCATATAATTGTCACCCTGCGGTGCGTGTCGATAAGGTGTGAAAATATGGTCAACTTATGTCTCTAGTATGCGTTTATTCCCCATTCATAAAATTTAATCTGCAATCAATGTGAAAATTATGTAATTGCTCCTAAGACGAGTTGCTACGACTATTCTACTATCCCGTGAATGGTTATGTTTTGGCGCCAAATAGCAGACGCTTGGCGAGAAAAGTTGAACTCTTTTATTTGTGTTAACACATCTATATGTTGTTGTTGGATATTGACACGGAGCTTACGGAAATCGCTGTTTTCCACAACCGTTTTGCTATCGAGAATTTTTTTACCTTTACCGTTTCCAAACAATTTTTTGTGAAGAGATACGTCCCATTAAGATAAAACAATAGACATGTGTGGGGTTGCTGGGGTCCGATGACGTCATTTACCGATTGCGTGCAGGAAAAAACTAGCGGTGGTTTGTGGGCCGCAGTTTGGATGCCGAAATTCGATGGTCGCATTGAACTTGCTTGTTTATTTCGTTTAAAATCAGAGTTTTAGGAAAAATACTCACAAAAATCGGGCTTGCTTAGTAATGTTATATATTACTCATGTGTAAGTAAAATTGAGTGGACAATTATTCAATTAAACGTTATTTATGTCGGGAATTGTAAAAGGATAGAGCATAACATGAGATGCATCGTATTTTCAGCTGACAAAAGTAAAAATAAAATGGTCCAAAAATAATTTGGGCGGGTTACCCGCACCCTGAACTTGGGCCTGTAATTTGTGGGAAAATGCGGGTAATGTGTGTGTGTGTGTGTGTGTGTGAATTCGGGTTTAATTATATATATCATCATAGTGCAGATTATATTTTCTGGTCCTTTGGGATCATTGAGTTCATTTTAAATTATTTTGAAAATAGAGTTCTGCTTAAGCCGTCGCTAGAGGGCGTGACCGGTGTAGCACTTTTCAGTACTGGTCATGAACAGACTCAATAAAACCGAGTCTGCTATTTTCGTTTATTTGGTCTATTCTTTGCTTCCAAAGGATCTAACTTCAGAACTTATTAATGTCGCTTTCAACAATTTTTCAGTCATATCACGACGGTGTCTGGTTGCGACAGGGAGCTCAATGCTCACGTTTATAGTGCTGCCTCACTGAAGTATCATGTCCCAGACACATTACATGATACCACACCCAGTCACATTATCCTGACACTGGATCGACCAGTCCTAGCTCTACCCCGCAAATCTGAGTGCCAAGCGAGGAGCAGCTAGTACCATTTTTAACGACTTTGGTATGTCGCGGCCCGGGATCGAATCCGAGACCTCCCGTTCCCCGGAGCGGACACTCTACCAACTGAGCTATCGGGGCCGGTAAAATGCGGGTAATACACGCCTGAATACGGTATATACACAAGTTTAAATAAAACTGAAAACGGGCAATGAACAGGAATTGCTACAATCCAGAATTCATGCATTCCAGACTACAAAACTTGCTCTAGGGTGCAAAAGACGGTTTCACAATGGGTCCTGGGTTGGATGCATGGTTTGGGTCTGGGATGCATTAATTCTGGACCCAGTGGGTCCCAGGACTCATAATGGCAAATGTGTAAAAAAATCACTGAACCACGTGAGGTCGACGCACTTGATTGATGTAACGTCTCGCTGTTCAGTTAACGTCTCAGCCATGATCTTGAATGTTCTTAATGTCGCTAGCTACAATAGCTCGACATACCATTTCGCTTATTCCATCCGATATGTCATGCTCTATTACGCACGCGTCGCCTCAGCATACCTTACATCTATGTGTCGAAACATCCCGAAACGACAATCGGCGTGATTCACGCTGAAGTGCGATGTGTCACTGAAACGCATATCACGCGAGTCGCTTAGACGCCAATATACATGTACGTAATTCATGCACCAGCGTAAGTGTTCCGTACTGTGTCGACATCTTAATTCTGGTCAGGACACGGACGTCTAGCTCGCATAAGTGCGACGAACAGTGTCAGTGCTTATTAGTCGGTAGTTGAAACCCTTTGTTTATCTACAGGTACAGTGTAGCAGATGCCGGCGGAAATCTGCTTCGCATATGCGTCTGTCGGATGAATCGATCTTGACGTACTGACGTTGGTCTTCCGCTACGCCGACGTCCACTGGCGTCTTCTATTGATAGTAAGATGTCGCTCAAACAGACAAATAGATCACACACATGTGGCACCCAAAATCAGAGTCAACGCCATCCGCTTTCCGACCAGCTTATAACTGTCCATTAGAAGGCTCCGTGGTGTAGTGCTTATGCTACTCGCCTTGTAAACCAGGGATCGCAGGATCGATCCCAGACTTCTCCAGACTTTCGGATGTGTCTTTAAACCGAAATATCGTCTCCGTATGACCTTATCTGTTGGTGGGACGTAAAACTCAAACACTCACTCACTCTAACTGTCCAGGGTTTAATGAAAAATGTTGCAATACGTTCTCACTTGATGCTTTTTTAGAACAAAATACAATTTCTTCTTTTCTAGGCACGACCTTACATCACACATCAAAAGTTTGATCCTGAACATGTGGTTTCTATCAGTGCTGGTGTGAAGGTGGTACACAGGATCGTTGGCCCCCACCCATCGGGGCTTAAAGAAATAGATGGGCTGCATGATGCTTCCCCGCAGAGCTGAAACCGACCCGCACACGAGTACTGGTAATCTGCTTAGAGGATCTAAGCCTGCCCGGGCAAAGAGGTCCATGCATATAAACCCTATTGGTTTTGATTTGGCGGAAGGGCTTGAGATGTCATTTCATCTCAGTGTCTGTTTAAAGTCCTACAAAATTGGAAGCAACGTCTCCAAAATGACCTATACAGTGTTGACGGGGACGTTAAACCTCAAATCAAACAATACAAAACACAGGATCGTGGCCGGACTGGTAACCATACGTCACGGTTGATTGATTTAACCTTTTTAGCTTAAGGGCATGGTGCCTAAGCGTGTTGTAATCATGCAATCGTTTGGTTTCAAAATCAAAGCACCGAAAGTGTTAGTGGGATGTAGGTTGGGGTAAAAGTCCTGGGATGAGATTTAACTGTTTTAACTCTGAAATTCTATACAAATAGTGAAGATTTTGATAAGAAGCGCATTCTGCAGCGTCTGAATTTGGTCTACACTGTTTGCCAAGCTCACCCTATGATTCCAAGATGACCCTCTTCAGTCTTATGGAATACCCTGATCTCACTGCGGCTATTTTCTGCAAGAAAAAGGTTATTCTGAGAAGTCAGTGATAGTCACGTAGACGTTAGCTCTGAATCGCTTTTTTATTAGTAACTTCGGGTCGAATGCCAAACAATCAACCCAAACATAGCCAAGTCGTTTGTCAGTCTTGGTTACATTAAGTGTTATCTTTAAAATCTGCACTTGAAAAAATGTTCGATCTGGCAAACAATGTAGACTAAGATCAAACGCCACAGAACACGGTGCTGATCTTGTTCTACATTTTTTTTGCATCAGTTACTAAACTTCCGTTAAGTTTAAACGGATCAGTCCAAGTCCTCGTTCATGACCAGCCTGAATTTAGAGACAATCGGCATGAGTGTTGTCAGTGCTTTGATTTATTCACTGCCTTGAGTTTCTGGAGTGTACTCTTCCATCACTGAAGTTGGGCTCGTCCATTCTGCTAAATATGGCACCTAGAATTATATCACAGGACCTACACTGTTTGCATAGGTATCTGTACCATATTCCAGGGTTGAAAGGGACCGCCTTTCTCGCAAAGTCTGATATACACCTAGTTGTAACTGACCTAGACTTGACCTCCAATGTCGGAAAACCGATTAATATTCTGGTCTGCAGCTGACCGGCTGGTCTTTAAGGATTAAATATTGACAGCACTATTAGAAAACAGTGTAAAACCTGAGCAGACGTCTAAGCAGATGCCGCATTGATCTAGGTATACAGTCTCGCATGATGCAGCTGATTCATATGAAGTGCTGAATATATTCTCTGAAAGGTAAGATAAAATCGTCAAGTCGTCTGCTTCAAAAGTTTGTATTGCGATTATAGGATGTACAATTTTGATAACTGCGTCTAACCGGACTACATTTTTGTGCGGACTCCTATTTCTTTGGCGGTCAAAGCCGGAAGAAAGTCGTAAGAAAGCCGGAACTACTTTACAACACGCAGGATAGCTAGAGATGACAGATAGAATCTGTCATTAAAAACGTGTTGCAATGTGCTTATTTTGACCTCGCATCGGATACCTTAAAACCCTTACGAATAAAATTTGGATCTTACGATTTTTCTATGGGATCTTACTATTTTCTGTCTCAGGGGGTAGGCAAGTCTGTATCATGCTCCTTTTTCAAAGAAACTCTGGAAAGAAATTAGATGTTGATTTCAAATGACTATTTACCGAATCCTCCATGTTTTGTACCAAAGCTCGTACTTGCAGATGTACCACACAAGTCACATGACACCATCTAAAAATCGCAAAATGAGGCTCCATTTGGGTCGTGGTTCATAGTACTTAATTATCAGCCTGTTCAGAGGAAAACTGACTGTTAAAAATATTGAGCAGCTGGATAATGGTTAAGTGATATTTGCCTTATTTGTTGTTGGAAGTATATGTTGTGGGTACTCGTGAGAATCATTCTGACAAGTACCCCCACATCGTGAAAACATTCCTATTTAAGTTTGGTCCCCTTAAAACCAACTTTTATATTGTAAAACTGGGGTTTGTTGGGGTTTACAATTTTTCTTATTTCTGCCCCAAAACATGGATTGTGGGTACTCGTTAGAACCGCCTTACGGAGGTGGTTCTAACAAATTCCCACAATCTATGTTTTGAGCAGAAATATGAAAAATATCAGGTTTTTTTCATCTGAAAATTTTCATTTTGGGGTGGTAAAATTTTCAAAGTATTTGTATAGGAATGTTTTCATAATGACATGTTTTTTTTGTGAAGAAATAAAAAAATTTATTGATACCTGTTGCCATGAAATACTACACTTATAAAGAAGTTCTTGTTTTGTCTCTATTGTTTGTTGTCTACATTTAATTAGACCACCCTCTGGCGGTTCCAGAAAGTCTGATAAAGATGGAGACCCAACCCCAGGTGATGGTGCCCCGGATGAAAGAACCTCTTCTAGACCTGGATCAGCGAAACCTCCATCAAGACCACAGTCGGCAGCTAGATCAGCAGGTGTGGCCTATTTTCTTGAAAATTGATACACTGCCTACAGTAAAAATTGTAAAAATTCAGACACCATGAGAACTGTAATTCTCTGAAAATTTTAGCAAGTGTCTTTCAATATGAAGCAAGGAGTCCAAATGGAAAACAGTGTAGACCCAGACAGTGTTCAATCTAGGCTGCGCCATTGCGCCCTGGGCCCGTTTTTTACACGAGGGGCGCACTGGAGATCATTCAATGGGCCCATCGGGCGCAAAGGTAGAATTTAGAGACTGTTTCTTCTGGAGTTCATTTTTGCGATTTTCTCGCGGTTTTTCGGCTGCCTGATGCGTATTGTTGATCAAAAAACGCATGTTGCCTGATCAAAATAACTTAGAAAAACATTTTGTTTCATCTATTTAACTAGTAACAATTCTTGTTTTTATAAACCCAAATCGACGTTTTGTTTACCGGGGATGCGGCCATGTTCGGTATACTTGTGTGCGCCGGGCGGCTTACGCCAAATTTGTGTGCGCCGAGCGGCTTACGCTAAATACCGGACCAAAATACCGCAATATACAGAGACGGGCGCTACTTATTATAGAGTTTTTCTCTTCCAGAAATATTGTTTAGCATTCATTCTAGAAAAAACATGCATTTAGCACTTGAGCAAGACACTTTATCCAAATTGTTTTGTACTGGTTAAATGAGGTAATGAGCAAATGTGACCAACTCAGTATTAGAAGATGGATAGATAAACTAAATAGATTTTGTCTGTTTTGTGTCCATTTTTATCATGCAGCTAAAACCTTAAGATGAATCTTGTAACTTTATATAGTATAATTTAAGGGCCCCCTAAATTTCCAAATGGCCCCCTTTCGCAAAGCCTGTGGGCCCAGAGGGCCCCCAAACCCCAAATCCTGGATTGAACACTGCCCAGATCAGACTGCTCCTGAAGGAGCAGTCTGATCTGGGTCTGCACTGTTTGCTGTGCCTATCTGTCCCAGTACTTTAGATCATTGTGGTACCTCCATTTAAGGATGGATCACAAAGATAATTTTTGTTTGCTTCTGTTGAGATTTTACTTCCCATCAACACTATTTACATCATTGAAGAGACATGGCTTCCGATTTTGTGGGACTTTCACCCAACGCAGAATTGAGATGAAATGAGATCTCAAGCCCTACCACCCAATGTAACCGCTAGGGTTTAACGAACGGTCGGACTCAAACCGCTTTTCCTGGGCAAGACAAAACCTTCATTCTTAGCGGTTTATCAGTACTCAAGTTTGGTCTGAGCTCTGCTCAAAGACATTATGCAGCCCAATCTATTTCTTTAAGCCATGATGGGCCACGAAGATAATTACATGCATATTAAGGGATAATTTGCCCATTCTTTGTTAGAAACATGTATTAAGGGTAACTTGTTAGAATTGCCTCATTGAGATGAAAATATTGAGAAATACAACCACACAATCAGCAGTTTAACAATACAACTTCTCCCTGTCGTTGTTTGCAACGAAAATGAAAGATGTGCTGAAAGCTTTGTTGCACCATGTTGAACTTGCTAAGATGTGTTTCTGAATTGGTATTAGAGATGACTGGCCACGTCTGCAGAACGATTGCATAGTCAATCCTTCGCAGTTGATTAGCCAAAACTTTCATATAACTGACATATCGTTAATAAACATTTTTTAATATGCAGCGCAAGTCTAAAGAAAGTGGGATCACATTGGTATAGATTTTTTGACAATCTCTAAGCTCGGCCCCACTTTCTATGAGAAGTGGAATACCATTATTCAATATGCTTGATATGGATTTCGGTTTCTTTGTTCTTTTGACAAACATGTCACTTATGATGTAAATTCTTGTTCAGCATGTCAAATTGTGTTTTGACATATTTTTACTTTAATGAACTGATGAGAGATGTCATATTGCTAAGCTGCTGGTTGCGCAATTGTAAGAAAAATTATCCCATAAATTATCCTGATTCACGCATCTATACCTGGAACTATGTACTATCAAGGGAGACAATTTCATCAACAAAGGGTCTGCTTCTAAAGATAAAAAACTTGTGCCCAGACAAGAACCAGATTCTTTCCTTTAACCCTTATCCTACTACTGAACACGACAACTCCTTCTTTATAAAGTGTTGACGGGGACGTTAAACCTCAAATCAAACAAACAACTACTTTTGCAAACAGTGTAGGTTCAGATCAGATGGCTTCTAAAGAAGCCATCTGATCAGGATCTACACTGTTTGTCATTCAGTTTGTGAATTGAACAAATGCAGGAAATCAAGTAATTTGATTGGTGGATAGTCAGAGATGGGTGTGACTAAATTATGTTTGTCAGCAGGATAAGAGTTAACCCTTGTCCTGCTGAACCCGGATATGTCTTAGCTTTCAAACAATGTAGATCCAGAACAGATGGCTTCTGACAAAGCCATCTGATCAGGATCTACATTGTTTGTCGTTCAGATTGTGAATTTGTTGCAATAATTTGCATCATTTAATCTGATTTGTTGATAATTGGTGGTGGGTGTGGCATATTTAAATATTCAGCAGGTTAAGGCTTTAAGGGAAGGTCCCATTTTGTATGAGGCTGATAAAAAGAAATCTCCAAGTTACACTGATGGTATAAATACTGCTGGTCAGGTACAGCGCAGCTCTTTTATAATGCTTTGACTGGGGTGCATACAAATACTGTTAAATAGTAGGATCCCATTGTATCCACAAAGCTGTTAGAATAGAATGTATTGTAAATTTTATTTGGGAACAATATAGTTTTTTACCAAAAACAGTGTTACAACCAGTGCTTCAGCTGAAGTGCACGACCCGCCGGATGCTTTTAGCTTTATGAGTGTTACCATATATGGGTATGGCGGCCATTTTGGTCATGTGACCTGGACCTAAAACTGTTCCCCAAATAAATGCGCCTTATCATAAGGAGCAAAAATATATCTTATACTTTAGTACTGTATTCTGAATCGTTTGCAGGATAAAATGCATTCTCACTTTTCCAATACAAAAGCATATGTGTCAAAGTTTGACCTAGGCATAAAGAAGGTCAAGGTCAACCCAGGGTCACCATTTTAGCAATTTATGATGGGCCTACGTCCCAGATGCTATTTATCAAGTTTCATGGAAATCTGCCCAGTGGTTCTGGAGAAGACTATTTTTGAAGGGTTTTTACCATATATGGCTTGGCGGCCATTTTGGTCATGTGACCTGGACCCCATGAGCAAATTTTGGTTTCCCCCATCCCGTAGAGGCTCCATATGAAATTTGACTTCAATCGGCCCAACGGTTTCCGAGGAGAAGCAGTTCGAAAATTTTCACATTTTTCCCCTCGGCGAGGCTATACTAAATGAAATGTAATATTTCGCAAATTCATTGGTTAGATCTCATGGATATCCACCAGTATGCCAAAAATTGTTTAAATATTCCAAGCGGTTAAGTCACTATCACCAATTTTCACAAACGGGTTACAGACGGACAGACAGACAGACCATAAATGGCTTGGTGGCCATTTTGGTCATGTGACCTGGACCCCATGAGAAAATTTTGGTTTCCACCATCCCATAGAGGCTCCATATGAAATTTGACTTCAATCGGCCCAACGGTTTCCGAGGAGAAGCAGTTCGAAAATTTTCACATTTTTCGCCTAGGCGAGACTATACTAAATGGAATGTAATAATTCGCAAATTCATTGGTTAGATCTGATTGATATCTATCAGTATGCCAAAAATTGTTTAAATATTCCAAGCGTTTAAGTTGGCCCCCGCCCATAGGGGCTTGAAGAAATATATGGGCTGCATGATGCTTCCACGCAGAGCTGAATCCGACCGGCACACTAGTACTGGTAAACCGCTTAGAGGATCTAAGCCTGTCCAGGAACCGCGGTGCGAGGCGGACCGTCCATGCTAATAAACCCTATTGGTTTCATTGGGCGACAGGGCTTGAGATGTCATTTCATCTCAATGTCGGGTAAAAGTCCCACAAAATTGGAAGCAATGTCTCCAAAATGACCTTTACAGTGTTGACGGGGACGTTAAACCTCAAATCAAACAAACAAAACCAAGCGGTTAAGTCACTATCACCAAACGGGTTATGGACGGACAGACTGACTGACAGAATTACAGAATGACACAGTGATTTTAGGGCACTCTTAGAAAATTAACCGACTTCAGTCGGTCGCTTTTTCTGTGGGTCGTGCAATGGGGAGCTTCACAGAGCCTAATGAATGAATGTCATTGGACATGTCACCAGTAATGATTCTGATTCATTGTGCTAAAACATTACCATAACGATCCTTAAGTATTGGGACAGATAGGTCTGAGCAAACATTGCAGACCCAGATCAGACTGCTCCATCATCACAGCTCCTGAAGGAGCAGTGTGATCTGGGTTTTTACTGTTTGCCATTATGTCTGCACCTTTTGGACTCCTTGCTGGACCGTGAAACTAATTTGTTAGAACTTTAGGAACATTACAGCAAGTCCTCAAAGTGTCCGAATTTTTAGGATTTTTACGGTATTTCAAAGCAGTGTAGTGTTTTACTTCTATCAACATACAATATCTGATTTTTTGTTTATGGTTGTTGGAAAGTGCATAAAAAATATTCTTCATGACTTCGAGAAGGGCATTATTTGGTGATATATCTGACTCAAGATTGTCGGTGCATGATGCAACTTTACCCATCTAGTAGACTAGTACCTGAAACCCCAAAACGGGTAGTTGGCAAATAGTGCAGGCCCAGATCAGACGCCGCAGAATGCGGCATCTGATCAGGGCCTACATTGTTTGCAAAACGTTCAGTCAATTTCCAAGTAGATTTTGGAGAAAACACAACCTAACACCCCTATATTTGGAAATGGACTCATGCTATATATAAGGAGTAAGATTCCATTTGGTACAAAAAGGGTTAATGATGCATCTCCCATATATAAAGATGTTTGGAGGTGTTTGTAATATGGCCAGTTAAGATTGACCTAACAACCAGGGGCCAGTTGTTCAAAGCAATGTTGGCTTAAAGAGTTCGTTAGTAGTCAAATTGTTAGCTGTTCTAGCGAGTACAATATCAAATATTTTGGTATTTTTGCTGAAAAAATGTGAGCAGCTTTTGCATCCGCAAAAGCTGCTCACATTTTTTCAGCAAAAATATAAACATATTTGCCATAATACATGATCAAAGTTTTAACGATACATTAACTAACGACGTCGTTAGTTTTGAACAACTGGGCCCAGTTGTTCGGCGCTAAGGAAAGTGTCATTTACTGTAAAAATAAAACAAAAAATTCTGACACCTTGAGGATTTGCTTTAATTCTCCTAAAATTTTAGCAAATTTGTTTCAGGATCCATCAATGAGTCAAAAACGTTCCAGCAGAATAGAAAACAGTGTAGAACCTGATCAGACTTTTCTTTCATGTTTTCACTCAATTTGTTTTGTTTTTGGTTTTTTTAGCAGGTTCAAAAGGAGGCTCTAGGCCAACCTCAGCAAAGGCTGGTTCCCGGCCAACCTCAGCTAAATCTGGTGGAGCTGGAGAGCGACAAGGGACACCAGTGGGAGAGAAACCTCCTTCTCCAGCAGGAAGTGGCAAGGGTTCAGTAAAGGCTGAAAAACCACCGAGTCCTGAGGCAGCCCCACCTCCTGTGGAGCCAGAAGAAAGGGTCCCATCACGGGCTTCAGGTGGATCCCGTCCAACAAGTGCTGCTAAACCGGGATCCAGACAGACTGCTTCTCGAGAAAAAACACAAGAATCCGCTCAAGGTATACAATAAACCAGTTATTGTTTTATTGGCGTGACATAGTATTTGAGCTTTCCATCTATTCGTCAATCCGTCAACATTTGCGGCCACCCTAACTTTTACCCTAATGTAAGAGTCCCCAACAGGCGCGACATAGCCTTCGGCGGAATTCTTATTTGAAATTACACTGAAACTTCTATGACTCAAACTTGGATGTCTTATTTAATGAGGCGGTTCTAACGAGCACCAACAACCTATGTTTTGAGTATAAATAAGAAAAATATCCCTAATTTTCAGGCAAAGTGTTGCAAGTCAGATGGTTTGTTTTGGCGGTAGGACTTGAGATGTCTTTTCATTTCAATGTTAAGTAATAGTCCCACAAAATAGTACGTAGCACCTTCAGAATGACCTAAATAGTGTTGATGGGGATCTAAAACCTAAAAAAAAAACAATGTTGAATCTCATGGTCCCAGGGGTGCTCAAGCCATTCAAGCTAGATTTTATTTTTGTGGTAAACTTTATGGCAACACCTTCAGAGTGTTGTGAATATTAATATATCATTAATAGTTAAAAATCAACATACAGTAAAACCTGTATTAGCGGCCACCTCTATTAAGCAAGCAACCTGTCTTAAGCAAGCAAGCATTTGGTTCCCAAATTGGGCAAATGTATTAAATTTCACCTGTGTTAAGCAAGCACCTGTCTTAAGCAAGCACATTTTGGTTATTCCTTAGGTGCTTGCTTAATACAGGTTGGACTGTATATGATATGTTATTAGTTTACATGTACTGGTGTGCTAGATTCACCAATTGAGTACTGTGTGAAATCATTGGGCCAGGGAATAATTGACGCCTAAATCTGACCAACCAAAATAGTTTAGTAGGTAACGGTTAATGTTACGGCTTAGACAAACATTAATACCTGTGAATATTTAGATTGATATACAGTGTACAGGTATGAATGCAAGTTTCTTTTACAAACAGGTATCATGATATTGCTTTATAGATTTATGCATAGGAGTGGTCGTAGTAATATGATGGAGGAGTTAATTACAGTCGAACTTCGATAACTCGAACAACTTCGGGACCATGCAAGTTTGTTCGAAATAGGGATAGTGTGAGTTATTGATGGTTACTGATACTGCCAGCTGACAGATAATGGGGATGACCTAAGGATATATTTTTGCCTTTTTTAAATAAATGTATGCTGTGTGTACTCATAAGAATCGCCTCAATTAGGCGATTCTAATGAGTACACACAACATACATTTTAAATTCTTCTAAACTATATTTCCGCAGGGAAAATAACAAATAGTCTATGAATTAAAAATCACTCTTTTTCAAATTTTCGGCCCTTGGCCTTCTTCAGGAATCTATTAATTCATCGAACAACTAAGTGACATCCATCTTGTGATGCTGACAGGAAGAAAGTCACAAGATGGATGTCAATTAGTTGTTCGATGAATTAATAGAGTCCTGAAGAAGGCCAAGGGCCGAAAATTTGAAAAAGAGTGATTTTTAATTCATACATTTTAAAGTTAAAATGAAACAAACTTCTATAAATTGACCTAAACAATGGAGCTATAGGAACAATTATCTAGGGACCTAAGAGTGAGTTCAAATTATCTATGGTAAACAAATTATCCATATTCGACTTATCAAAGTTTTACTGTATCCTAATTATGCATGACACTGCGAATGTTAGATATTTTGTACATGTATTTGCTAATACATACAGTGGTTCATTTAATGGTTAACACCCTTGTCCTGCTGAATATATGCTCAACCTTTGCAGTGTAGATACAGATCAGTATTATGTTCTCCCACCAAAGGGGAGTTAAAATTGACATATTGTTTTGGTGCGGATCCCGCTGGCGTATACATATGTGTATGCGTCGGCGTGACACTCTCTTGTGTGCAAGATATCTCGTGAACTACTAGGTGGAATTTAATAAAATTTATATGGATACAACATTGGGACAAGGTGAAAAACTGATTTGGTTTTGGTGATCTTGACATTATTTTCAGGGTCACAGCCATGCTAAATATGTCAAATTTAGGCCAAGTTTAGGTTGTGCGCAGTATATCTCATGAACTACTGGGTGGACATTAATCATATTTGCAAGGCTGTTACATTTGGTCAAAATGAAGAAATTTTGGGACCTTGACCTTATTTTCAAGGTCACAGCAGTGCTGTTAAATTAAGCTTGTTTTGAAAGGGGAATCAGGCCTCCTAGCGAAACCCATAAAACCTGTCATAATTTTGTTTCAAACCTATAAAACCTTTATTTTCTTCATAAAACCTATGCTGCTCTTACACTATGGCAAATATCCATACGAAAATGAAAGAATATGAAAAAATATGAGGAATTTGAAATTTGCGGTCAGAAGAAAAACTAAGAAAAAGTGTAACCTTATGAACGTTTGTGAAAATGTTATGAATCCTTACCAATTATAAAGAATTTCTTATGAATCTTACGAATCAGTAACGACAATTTTCCGAATTCTTAGGAATCCTTTCCAAATGTACAAAAATGCTGTTGCAAATCTTGCCAATGCTTACGAATGTCTTATGAATAAAACGATTATTTGCTTGCCAATATTGTCTCTTTGGCAGTTATTCGTCTTGATCCAGCATGACCTTTGCAGTCTTTGTCTGCCTCTGAGTCTGCACTGGAGTTACCGCTGTTGTTGCCTTTGTTGTTCTCGCTGCAGAGCAACCACTGCATTGTGTGTCATAACAGCATGTTGGGTAACAAGCACGGCTAGTGTTGCCAGTTGCCTTGTCACATCATCGGCCATTGTCAAACTAGAAATGTGTATCAGACAAGGAGAATAACGTCTTTTATACCGTTGTGGTGACCCCGCCTTTTGCGAATGACTCATATTCGTATTTTAATTGCTAGGTCAAGCAAATCATTTGTAAGACAATCTTAATATTTGTAAGCTATTCTGAAGCATTTGCAAGTACTCGCAATCGTTGGCAAGCCGTTCGCATACATTCAAAAATTTATTCTCATATAACTACAAAAACACTCTTATTCCATTCGCTTTATTCGCAATGGATTTGCAAGTATTCATAACAGTTCGTTAACAATTTGCAAGGTATTCGTAAGGAAAAACTTCTGCAAATTCTTGCAAATGTCTTTCGATCAATGCAAATGCCTTGCCATCAATAAGAATGGCTTCCGATTGCGAATGAATATTTTGCGAAAACAATGAGAATACGCTTTTCTTACGAATATAAGGCGCATGTTTCTAATATTCGTAACACCCAAAAATCATCAGCATATGCCTACGAACTCTTACCAATATTTGGCGCTTACCTTACGATCATTACAAATTGGTGAAGAATGGCATTTGTAGGCTCATTCGCAAGTGCATTTGCCATAGTGTAAGAGCACTATTATAAAAAGCCTATATTTTCCTGAAAAAAAAAATTATATTTTTCACTTTTTGAACCACACTCACTTTTCTTCAAAATGTCCTACTATTTTTAATTTTCAGTCTCCAAAAAGTGATGAAAAGTGTCAAGAGAATGGTTTTTTTTTCCTTGCTGGCTTTGCTCGCTCAGACATGATAAAATTCAAATCAACTTTATGACTTTATCGGATTAATCATGGCGCAAAATTACATCAAATATTTTTTCTACAGTTTTAAATCTTTATGTGTCTTTGGAATAAACTTTTGTGTGAAAACCTGTAAATAACCTGTATTTTGAGTAAGAAGAACCTATATAAAAACTTATATTTTCAGAGGTGTGGTGGGGGGACATCTGTTTGCTCAGAAAACAAGTCTAGTTTACAGTGTTCGACATTTAGTTTGTGAATTTGAGGGAATAACTTACATAATTTGATTGGTTGAAAGTCTGAAATGGGTGTGGCAAAAAAAATATTCAGCAGGTCAAGGGTTAAGCTTTGAACAACTGGATCCAAATCTTGAAGTCTGTGTTTCTGTGTACCATAAAATTCCTAAATATTCAGACACCTTGAGGCAAACAGTGTAGACCCTGATCAGACTGCTCCTTCACTATTTGCTATTGCCTGTCTGTCCCAATACTTAACCCTTGTCCTGCTGAGCCCGGATATGCCTTATTTTCCAAACAATTAAGATCCAGATCAGATGGCTTCTGACGAAGCCATCTGATCAGGATCTACATTGTTTGCCATTCAGATTGTGAATTTATTGCAATAATTGCATCAAGTAATCTGATTGGTTGATAATCGGTAGTGGGTGTGGCAGATTAAAATATTCAGCAGGACAAGGGTTAAGATCAATACGATGTTATAGGTCAAGAAGATGGTGGCATGGACGAGGATCAAGGCGAGGGTGAGGATTTCTATAACCCTCCTCCCACAGGGGAGTTGAACCCGATCCAACATGTCAGTGACATGGCTACATACCAGGGTACTGGACCACCAGATGGTGGTGGTGATGATGATGGTGATGATAGTGACATGTCGGGAGATGATGATCAGGGAGAGGATCAGGATGACTCGGATGATGAAAGTGGTACAGAAGGAACCATGCTTGTTCTAGAACCTAACCATGTATGTTTCTTATTCTTTTTGTTTTGTTGTGTGTGTGTGTTTTTAGCTCGGCTGTTTTCGAAGAAAACGACAAGGTATTGTCATAGCTCTGGCGTCGTCGGGCAAAAACTTGGACAATTTGTAATATCTTTGTCATTACTGAACATATTTACTTGAAACTCGGACTAGTTGTTGATTATTAAAAGGGGCTGCAGCCGAGCGTTGGCACCCGCATGCGGTGCTCTTATTTTTTTTTTGTTGTTGTTGTTGTTTTTTTGTTGTTTTTGTTGTTGTCATTACGATAACACACTCGTGTGACAGTGCATTTTTTCACATCTCCAAAATGGCTACTTTTCTGATGAAAATCCATGATAATTTTCTTATTTATACTGCAAACATAGGTTGTGGGTTCTTGTTCATTCATTTCATTGAGACGGTTCTAACGAGTACCCACAATGTATGTCTTGGAGCAGAAATTAGAAAAATAATGTATACCCCTGTAAACCCCAGTTTTCTCTATATAAAGTGGGGTTTAGGGGAGTGTTCATTTCACGGACTGGTTCACGTGATGTGTTGTTTTTATTTTTTTACCCTTTCAAGATTATTTCACTTGTTTCATGCTAATTGTTAATCAGCAGTAGGCAAAAATTGGAGTACCCAAAGAAATATCTCCTAACCTTTGTTGCAGAACTCTGCATGTCACATGCATGTCACGTGATCTGAGCAAGGCTCGAACCCACAGGGTGACATGGACCCAAGCGAGGCTAAAACTCGCAGCAGAGAGAAACATAATGATTAAAGACCCACAATGCCAGATTAACGTTTGTTATTTTTGTTAGACCTTGATTCCTGCACACGTTTTCATTAAATAAACCCTTGTCCTGCTGAGCCCGGATATGCCGTATCTTTCAAACAATGTAGATCCTGATCAGATGGCTTCTTCAGAAGCCATCTGATCTGGATCTACATTGTTTGTCATTCAGATTGTGAATTTGTTGCAATAATTTGCATAAAGTAATCTGATTGGTTGATAATCGGTAGTGGGTGTGGCATATTTGAATATTCAGCAGGTCAAGGATTAAAAAGATTAATTAACCCATTTCTTGTATACAGGAAACCACAAAATGGGTCATTGACAGACAGTGCAGGACCAGATCAGACGCCACAATTTGTGGCGTCCGATCAGGGTCTTCACTGTTTACAGAAAGTTGAACCATTTTTAAACTTTTAAATCATTATTCTGAAATCAGCTCAAAATGTTACCCCTAATTTTTTATATGGACTCCTCCTGTACATATAGTGGAAGATTCCATTTCATAGGATATTGGTTAAGTGCTGAATTTGACAAGATTCACATGTAAACAGGCTGTTTTTTGATATGACAGATAGAAAATTTTTATATAACAGAGGAAGTTAAACTCGACATTTTCATATGTGAACCCCTTAGTTAAATTTACTGTTATACTAAAGCTAAAATGTTGCATTTGGAAAGGAACACACACACACTTGCACACACACACACACACACACATCACCCCCGCCCAGGGCTTGGAGAAAAAGATGGGCTGCATGGTGCTTCCACGCAGAGCTGAAACCGACCAAACTTGAATACTGGTAAACCACTTAGGTCTAAGCCTGCCCAGGAAAAGTGATGTGAGTCAGAACGCTCCTTAAACCACAGTGGTTACTATGGGCCGTAGGGCTTGAGATGTCATTTCATCACATTGTCAGGTAAAAGTCCCACAAAATTGGCAGCAACGTCTCCAAAATGACCTATATAGTGTTGACGGGGATGTTAAACAACAAATCAAACAAACAAAACAAAACATACAAAGAAGGAGATAATGTAATTAGGATTCAAGCAGTCTGGGTCAAACGAGCTATTTTTGGCTAATTCTGTCTCATATTCCAGGTCTTGTATTTTACATGTATTCATCTCATTTTCTGGCATGAAGTTATTCACTAAATAACTGTGATGTTACATGATAGAAATACATGTGTCAGAATAATCTGCCCTCTTTTTAACGGCCCACGTCCATGGGGGCTTGGAGAAATATATGGGCTGCACAATGCTTCCATGCAGAGCTGAATCCGACCCACACACCAGTACTGGTAAACCGCTTAGAGGATCTAAGCCTGCCCAGGCAAAGCAGTGTGAGTGTCGGACCGTCCATACTTACAAACCCAATTGGTTTCATTGGGAGACAGGGCTTGAGATGTCATTTCATCTCAATGTCGGGTAAAAGTCCTGCAAAATTGGAAGCAACGTCTCCAAAATGACCTTTACAGTGTTGACGGGAACGTTAAACCTCAAATCAAACAAAATCAAAACCCATTTTGTACTGGAAACTCTTAAACGGGTACCCTGACAAACAGTGCAGGCCCAGTTCAGACGCCACAGAAAGGGCCTACACTGTTTGCAAAAAGATCCGCCGTTTTCCAAATGAAATTTTAAGAAAACACAACCTGACACCCCTAAATTTTGAAATGGACTTCTGTTTTATATAAGGAGGAAGATTCCATTTGGTACAAAAAGGGTTAAAAATATATGCTAATTTTATTTTTAAAATTCTGTTTTTTTGTAGCCCTTGATGAAACGGTTCCAAGCAGCCTTGAAAAAACAGCTGTCTAAACAAGATGAGAAAGTAACCTTGGAATTGAGAGAACTGGTGAGTTACAACTTTTACTTTAACCCTTATCTTGCTGAATATTCATTTAAGCCACACCCATTTCGTTATATCAACCAATCAAATTACTTGATGTAATTTATTGCTACAAATTCATAAACTGAATGCCAAACAGTGTAGAGCCTGATCAGATGGCTTCTGAAGAAGCCATCTGATCAGGATCTACACTGTTTGCAAAGATAGGGGTTGTCTTGAACAGCAAGATAAGGGTTATCATTTCCATATTTTTATAAATGAGCCAGCACATGACAAATCCTACAACAAGATGTGTGCGCCCATCGAAGACTCAGATCAGCCTGTGCATATCCGTATAGTCTAACCAGAGACTTCTCTTGCTGCATGAAGGAGCATTGGGCCTTTAGCTATCCTTAGAGTACACAACGAAGACTCTGATCAGACTATGCAGATGCGCAGGCTGATCTGAGTGTTCGTTGGGCACATATGTCATTTCCATATATATATAAATCTAAGTTTGGTAAAAATTTCAATTAAGAAATAGATCAGCTCTAACTGTGTAATAAATCACAGTTTGGAGGTCAGTCGTAAAGTAGATCAAATCTCGAGCGCATAGTGCACGTGATTTGTCTCCTTACAACTGATCGACAAACTGTGATTTATTACCCAACAAATTACTGGCTAGAGCTAATCTATCTCAATTCTAACACGATAAAAATCGGCAATAATGTTGTTGTTTCCTTCAAATTCTCACAACTTGTCGCCATTGTTAGAAGAAATCCCGCAAAAATTGTTGACTGTAATACATGCATCCATGTCCTTTTGAAACATTTTCGGTGCAAGAAAGTGACGTTACACCGTCTAACGTTAATGAAACTACGGAGTGACGTCATAAATTGGCAGCTTTTAATGAGGTCACTCGACACGCTCTTCCACACAGTGATTTGTTGCATAATAAAACACAGTTGCTTTCCATTGCCTATATAGGCGCACTGTGTTAGAATGAGGCTTAGAGAATAGATTGGGTTGCATGATGCTTCCACACAGAGCTGAAATAAGTACTTATAAACTGCTTGGAATGACTAAGCCTACTCAGGCAAAGTGGTGGGAGTTGGGCCACCCCTACATATAACCCCTATTGTTTTGTTTGGGCGGTAGGACTTGAGATGTCATTTCATCTCATTGTAGGGTAAAAGTCTCACAAAAGTGGGAGCAGTGTCTCCAAAATAACCCAAATAGTGTTGACAGGGACATTAAATCTCAATTCATTCAAATCTTATAAAAATAAGCCTTAGCAAGCAGTGCAGACCCAAACATGGCAATATTGTTTGCCACAAACTCTGTAGATCCAGATCAGACTGCCCTGCTGCTCCTAAACAACCAGTCGGATCAGGGCAATATTGTTTGTCACGGAACATAAGTCTTTGCAGTCAAAATATACAATTTATAGGTTATTGACTTTATTTTGTGAAATATTCGGCACGAGTTTATATGGCGAAGGACGCACGAGCTTGCGAGTGCGTCTTCGCCATATGAACGAGTGCCGAATATTTCACAATATAAAGTCAATAACCTTTTTATTATATACCAAAAATTCAACTGTTTACTAGAATTCAGGATTGCCTGGTATAGAAACCTGAACGTAAAATCAGATTATATATCTTTAAGTGGTTTGAAATGGAAAATAATGAAGGTCATTAAGTGTCTCCCAACACGTTGAAAAACCACGCCTAACGGCACCAAAGTGAAGACGACGTTAACTTTGGTTGATGTGACGTCATTAAAAACATTGACGCTTCCCAACACAGGACGCCATTTTTTCCGAAGCGTTGGTTATATTTCTTTCAAATTACCAGATTTCTTAGAAGAAAGTGTTGAAAATCTAAACAGATTGTAGGTAGGTCATATTTGACAGCATAAAATGCGCTTTATACACTTTGTCAGCACCTATTTTCGTTTTGTTTTACGTTCTTTCAGTGGATATGCACGACGAGATGGCTGTCGATTTTTAATATCTAAATGGGCAAATTTGAAAGTAGTTCTATTGTGAACGTGACTGCTTATCTACGGGCAATATGAACTTGACTACAGGCAATATGAAAAAAATATTGACCGGTAACTTCTGTAGAAAGTAAACGGGACATTTTCTTGGTATATAATAAGAATAATTTATAATACTATAAGGCTTGTTAAAACGTGTAAAATTATGGTACCGTAAAAATCTTTAAAATTTGGACACGTTGAGGACTTGGTGTATTGCTTGTAAAATATTAACCCTTGACCTGCTGATTATTTATATATGCCACACCCACTACCAATTATCAACCAATCAGATTACTTGATGCAAATTATTGCAACACATTCACAATCTGAATGGCAAACAATGTAGATCCTGATCAGATGGCTTCATCAGAAGCCATCTGATCTAGATCTTCATTGTTTGGAAAATAAGGCATATCCGGGCTCAGCAGGACAAGGGTTAACACATTGGTTTCATGATCCAGTAAGAAGTCCAAAAGATGCAGACGGAACCGCGATCAGTCAGGTATGGGTCTGCACTGTTTGCTTAGACCTGTCTGTCCCAATACTTGGGATCATTATGGTGCTACCTTTTATTGGTCCTTGATTTCTTAACAGCCCCTGCCCATTGGGGCTTGAAGAAATAGATGGGCTGCATGATGCTTCCACGCAGAGCTGAAACCGACCCGCACACGAGTACTGGTAAACCGCTTAGAGGATCTAAGCCTGCCCAGGCAAAGAAGTGCGAGTGTCGGACTGTCCATGCTTATAAACCCTATTGGTTTCATTGGTCGGCAGGGCTTGAGCTGTCATTTCATCTCAATGTCGGGCAAAAGTCTCACAAAATTGGAAGCAACATCTCCAAAATGACCTTTACAGTGTTGACGGGGACGTTAAACCTCAAATCAGACAAACACAATTGATTTCTTAAACTAGTTGATCAAAGTTTTGCAATCTGATTTTGAACATAATGATAAAAAAAATTATCATTTGTTGCAGCAAATATAGTATTTTTTCTGTTGAAAAAATGAGTACCTTGTATGGTAAAAAAGCTGAATTAATATAATTCAATTGAAGGATCACCTGTAATTTAGTAGGTCAGGCACTTCTGAGCTAGAGAGTCAGGTCTAGGTTTGAGTCCCTCAAAAGGCCCAGAAACTTTTCATCTTGTCCATCCACTAAATTTAATGCTCAAGTGTGTTGGGCATGAAAAAAATGTTCTATAACCTGAGGCCTAGGCCATGAGGATATAAAGCTTTTTTCATGCGCAACTCAACTGAGCATACAATTTGTAATGCTCGTAAAAATTACAATACAAATAAGTTGGGCTATTTTCTTTCTCAATAAGTAGAAAATGTATTTTGTCCTGCTCACAAATTTTACAAGCCAACAATTGTTGGCATTTTAAAATTTTTGAGCAGAATAAATTCCATGCTCAAGTGAGTTGAGCATGAAAAAAGTTATATAAACCCAGAGCCTGATCTGTGAATGGCATAAGAAAAACACGCTTATGCAACTACATTGTAATCTTTACCGCCGAAAACACGAAAATTTTAAGATGAAAAATTGTGATATTTTTCTTATTTCTGCTCAAAATATAGATTGTGGATACTGGTTAGAATCGCCTCATCGAGGCGGTTCTAACAAGAACCCACAATCCATATTTAGAGCAGAAATAAGAAAAATAAGATATACCGCTGTAAACCCCAGTTTTACTTTATAAAAGTGGGGTTCAAGGGGGTCAAAATTATATAGACATGTTTTCGTGATGATTTACATGTTTTCCAGGATGAGACACTAAGAATAAGAAAAATGGAAAGGGAAGATCTAGGTGTGGAGCTGTATGGAATTCAGCAAGAACTTGCTCGTTTCCAAATGATGTTAGAGAAACGTCATGATGAGTTTTCGGAGGTGCAGCAGGTTCGGCAACAAGAAGAACAACAGCTGACAGATGTACAAAATATGTACAAGGAACTTCAATTCAAATCTAACCAGGAAAAGAAGAAAAGTATGTACATATGAGCCAGCGCATGACAAAACCTACAATAAGCCATGTGCGTCCAGCAAGGAATCAGATCAGCCTTCGCATCCATTTAGTCTCACCAGAGACTTCTCTTGCTGCATGAAGGAGCATTGGGCCCTTTTCTATCCTTAAAGCGCCCAATGAAGACTCTGATCAGACTGCGCTGATGCGCAGGCTGATCTGAGTCTTCATTGGGCGCATGTGTCTTATTGTAGGTTTTGTCATGCGCTGGCTCATATTCAATTGGGATCCACAGCCGATTTCTTTCCTTTTGTCATTTATATAGGTTTTTGTTTGATTTGAGGTTTAACGTCCCGGTCAACACTGTAACGGATATTTTGGAGATGTTGCTTCCAATTTTGTGGGACTTTTACCCGACATTGAGATGAAATGACATCTCAAGCCCTGTCGCCCACTGAAACAAATAGGGTTTATTAGCATGGACGATCCGCCTCGCACCGCCGTTCCTGGACAGGCTTATATCTTCTTAGCGGTTTACCAGTACTAGTGTGCTGGCCGGATTCAGTTCTGCGTGGAAGTATCATGCAGCCCATATATTTCTTCAAGCCCCTATGGGCGGGGGCCGCATTTATATAGGTATAGTGATCCAATAGCTGCATAGCTTCAGCTCTTATTGCTATTCTACCTTGTATATTTTTGGAAAATACCAATTTTTTAACTTTAAATTTTAAAATAAATTTTATGTCATGTAGCTTGATAGAAGAAGAGAAACTTGTTAAATTACTCATTTACAATGATTCTTTCTGAAAATTAAAATGTCAAATAAGTAAGTAAGTAATTAAGTAAGTAAGTAAAGTGAGTAATTCAAATCATTATGTTAACAAGTCTGTGAAATGAACACCCCATAAACCCTACTTTACATTGAGAAAACCGGGGATTACAGGGGCATTCATTATTTTCTTATTTTTGCTCTAAGACATAGGTTACGGGTTGTGGCAGGATAATTGTCATGTTAACATGCCCGTGAAATGAACATTCTTGTAAATCCCTCTTCATACAGAGTAAAAAAGGGGTTTACAAGAGTAGACATTTTTTCTTGTTTCTGCGCCAAGAAATAGGTTGTGAGTGCTCATTAGGCTGTTCTAACATGTTCTAATAACTTATGTTTGGGGCAGAATTAAGAAAGTATTTGAGATTTTTATCAGAACAAGAATTCTGCCAAATGCTATGTCGTGCCTGCAGTAAACTTGGCCATTTGGGTGAATGGCTAGGGTGGTCGCAAATGTTGACAAATGGGGGAACAAATGGACAGAAATTTGAACTCCTATATTGCCCATGCTAATAGCAGGCAGAACAAAAATGTCATTTTTGAGATATGAAAAAGCATTAAATCACATGGTTGTGTTATCATTATGGGTGGCTCATCCAAGAGTGGTGTTTTTCTTGGGCTTTCCTGGCTTTATTCACCGTTTAAGACCACAATTTGCTAAGATCTGTAACTTAGAGAAAGCTTAATTCAGTCTATGTTGACTTCTGTTGCAATCCAAGTAATATAATAAAGTTTAAACATATATTTAGGTTCTGAGCTCCAGGGTGAAGTAGAGAACCTGGCATTACGACTGTTCTACATGCAGAATGCCAAAGAAGATGTGAGGTCAGATATTGCTATCATGAAGAGGGCTGCTGAGAAAGCCGAGACTGAAGTTGCAAAGGCTGAGATAGAGAAACAGAGACAGGTAAAATGAACAAAAAACAATTCTAGTGTACTTCCAGGTCAAAAATTTGCAACAGTGTATTTTATGAAAACTGTTTGAAACCCGACTACATCATATGAGCCCAGCCAAGCAAATTTGTGTCCTCTAGCATTCTGTCATGACAAATTTTAACTGCGCATGCCCAGCAATTCAGAGGGGCCAGGGATATGGCTTTCTGTCTGAAAGTTACTCTTGATTCACTGCTTGTATGAGCGAGCAGCGAAGGTTCTGGCGAGACTGCGCGGATGCGCAGGATCGCCTGAACCTTCGCTGCTGACATAGGCGATAAGTACCAAAATCGCTTGACGGGGCCCATATAATGTCAGTTTTGATTGGCTGGCATTTGTTTTTACACAGCTTACTGCTTTTGCTGTGCAAATAAAACAATTTTGAACAAGAAAGTGAACAAGTGCATTAGAATCATTAGAATGGGATTGCCATTTTGAAAATTGTCATTTTGGGAGTTACCAGTATATTGTGAGGTTTAGTTTGTAAATCATGTTTTACATAGAGGATCTTACATGAGTATTCATGTATTATTGAATTTATTAAACGTGTTGCGGAAAAGGGATAAAATGCGAGGCTTTGCCGAGCATTTTATCTCTTTCCTCAACGAGTTTAATAAATTCAATAATACATGAGCACGAATGCAAGATTCAATTTATCATATGACATTTAATACGCATTTTATTCACGATTGTTAACAAAAATGTCAATATTCCGACGTTAGTAAACGTGACATCCTTATGGACATCGTACATGTAACGATACGGGACGTATCTAGCTAATTTGCATATTTAATCCACTAGTGGATTATAGAAAATATTACATGGCGTTATTACACTCTCAGATGCGACGTCATATGATAAAATATAAAACACAATTTCCAACCCCAAACACTGTTTCTGCTTTATTAAAAACAGTATTTCATGCACACCAGATAATGAAAACCATTGTTTTCATATGGGATAGAAATTCTGTTCTTACCCTGGTGTTCTTACCCAGGAATAGAATAAAAATGGAATATTCTCACATGTTTGATATGCACTGCTTGACTATGACCTCATATGCACCTTCGTTAAGGTTGACGTCACAGCACATTACGTAACGTCACTGATCATCACACCATTGTCATGACAATATGGCATACATGGCAACTGAAGTGACTGCATTATTAAAATTCCAGAAATGAAAGGTATGCAAGAAAAAGAATCTTACATGGTGTAAGGGGTGGATAGAAAATCCGTCCCTCGGGATCATAATCTGGCATCACTCGGAAAGCCTCGTGCTGCCGGCTGTGACCCTTGGAACGGATTTTTCTGTCCACCCCTCACACCCATGTTAGATTCTTATATTATACATAAAATAAAACATTTTTGTAATGTTTTTTCTACAGGATTTGTTTGTAGACAGACTGGTAGAGCGAGTTGACAAGTTAAAAGAAGAAATAGCAATGTATGAAGCTCAACTCACAGCACAGCTAGAGGAAACTAAGGCTGCAAAAGAGGCTTTAATGGAAGCCCATATGGAAATTGAGGTAAGCTTGAGAGAGAGAGAGAGAGAGAGAGAGAGAGAGAAAGAAAGAGAGAGAGAGAGAGAGAGAGATTAAAGACTCGTCCAAAAGTCTGGAGAAGCCCAGGATTGAACCCACAACCCCTGTTTTTTTAGGCGAGTAGCTTATCCACTACATCATGGTGCCTTCTGGGGGCTTTTATGAAGAATGGTACAGAAATACAGAAATTTAATCACAGAGTGAGATGCAAGTAGCAAGAATTGTACACATAGTTTCATTTGTTGCTATTGCTATAGTTTTATTTGATGCTAACCTCATGTAACCATCTCTTAACAGAGCCATTTGACCTCGAAAACTTGAAAGGAGGTAAAATGACACATTTTTGTTTTGCTTCCAGGCTATCAGTCTTGAGAAAAAGCAGTTATATCAGCAATGGAACAGTAGTTTAATTGGAATGAGGAGACGAGATGAGGCCCACGCTGCCACATTAGAGGCTTTAGGGTAAGATACCATACATACCTTCTGATAAGGTTGGTAGTTGATGATAATTAAAGGGTAATTTTTCTTATATTCTAATTTTTCTTATTTTCCTCTATAAAGCCATGTGGGTAGTCATTTGAACCGCCTCACTTAAAATGAATACCCACAACATAGGTTTAATGAAGAACTGACAGAAATTATCATATGAGCCCCGCCAAGCGAATTTGTGTCTTCGAGCATTCCGTCATGACAAATTTTAACTGCGCATGCCCAGCCATTCAGAGGGGCCAGGGATATAGCTTTCTATCTGAAGGTTCAGCGAAGGTTCTGGCGAGACTGTGCGGATGCACAGGCTCGCCTGAACCTTCGCTGCTCGCATAGGCGATAAGTACCAAAATCCCTTGACGGGGCCCAAATAATGATCACCAGATACCTACCTTATCCGTTGCTATGCGGTGTATTCATTGTAATTAGAGTGCAGGGTGCGTAGAAATTTCATTTTAGTCATTAAAGTTTTGCAACTAAGCTCAAAGTCAGGTATAACCAAATGCTCCTTTTATGACTGTTTGGTCATACCTTACTGTGCCCTTAAAGAGCAGACACACAAAATATGAAAATAAGCTCCTTAACCTGCTTAAACAGCAAGGTGTCCAGCATTGTTAAAGTATGTAAGTGTGGTATTTTAACACATCAAACTACAGAATGTTGTATTCTTGATTTACGTCAAATATACTTCTTCAGAAATCATTGGTAAGAGCTCACGAGAGTGTTTGCAGTAATTAGGTTGAATATGGTAGTTTGCAGAAGACATAATACCCCTCACAGCTTTTATACCTCACACATATCACAGTGCCAACAATTTTTTACATTTTCATATTTATGTGCAGGGCACATTCCATGGTCAAATGAGTTAAACACGAACAAAGTTTAATCTTGAACCCAGGCCTAAGGGTTTTTTTTTTTCATGATCAACTCAGCTCAAGCATGTCATTGGTGGTCCTGCACATAAATATTAAAATGCTAACAAATGTTGGCATTTTAATATTTATGAGTAGGACAAATATTATTTTCTACTGATCTGAGTATGATAAAATACATTCATTAGTGGTACATTTAAATCTATGAGCATTAAAAGTTTCATACTCAATTGAGGTTGAGTAGCATACTCAATTGAGTTTGAGCAAGGATAAAGTCTTATAACCTTAGGCCCTGGGTTGAGCATAAAAAAGTTTTATGAACTCTGACCCTAGTATAAGCATGGAAAAGGTTTCATTACCTCAGACCCCAGTTTGAACATGGGAAAAGTTTTGTATCCTCAGGCCCTGGTTTGAGTATGGAAAAAGTTTAATAGCCTAAGGCCTTGGTATGAGCATTGAAAAAGTTTTATTGCCTTGGGCCCTGACATGAGCATCAAAAATTTTTATTAGCTTGTGTCCCTGATTGTACTTGTATACGATCACAGAGGGAGTTTAGTTGACCTACTATAGTTAAGTCTAGAGACATCAAGAATCTCTACTCTTGTCAAATGTCAACAAAACCAATCAAGTTGACCCTCAAGTAAATTGAAAGTATAAACAACATAGCGGACGCAACTGGCATACTCACACTATTCATTTTCAGTCAACTGTAACTATAAATGACATGTTTTTAAGTTGGATGTGATTTTTGCAACACTTGCATGCAAATGCAGAGCAAAAATTTGTAATAACTAGCATATTTACAGGAGCTTGAAATAATCAAATTTTGGATTGCGATTACAATTCTCCACCGTCCGCCATGTTTGTTGTTGTTGTTACTCTTCCTATTCTCGTATCAAGCTGGGTTGAACTCGAGTTTACTCTAGTAGTCACACGATTCCTACTCTGCATGTTTTGGTGTAACTATAGTTAACTCTAGTAGGTCAGCTGAACTCGCTCACAGTGTGCATTTGTACCTGTTGCATTGATAATTCAGGATTTTTTGTTTTCACTCTTCCAGTCAACAACAACAGAAGGTACTCTCTCTAGAAACAGAAATTGAGGGATATAAGAAGTCTATACAGAAGGAACAAGAACAGAATGAGAAATTAACATTAATTCTCAACAAGACAGAGAGAGATATAGAGACGATTAAGAAACAGCTGACGATCTGTCAGAATAAACATGACGCACTGAAGGCCGAGTATGCTACTTATACGAGGATCTTACACGAGACTGAGCAGAGTTTGAACAGGGCCATGACTGTGAGTACTGGAGTAGAATCATTGATGAATAGTTATATACTTTTTCAGGGGCCAGTTGTTCAAAACTAACGATGTCGTTAGTTAACGTATCTTTAAAACTTTGACCATTTATTATCGCAAATATGCTAATATTTTTGCTGAAAAAAATGTGAGCAGGTTTTTGCAAATGCAAAAGCTGCTCACATTTTTTCAGCAAAAATACCAAAATTTTAAATATTAAACTTGCTAGAACAGTTAACAATATGACTACTAATGAGCTCGTTAAGCTAACAATGCTTTGAACAACTGGGCCCAGACTGAAAGATTCTGTGAAATGACAAATTCTAAATTCACGTTTAATTTTACACATAAATCTCGAAGATAACGCCAAATAAATTGATAGTTTCATATGGGCATCTCAATATTTCCACAGAAGGATAAAGTTTCATTTTACCCTGAACTACAGTAAAATTCCACTATAAATAAAAATCAAAAAAGAGTTCCTTTAAGAGCAATGAAAACATTCATAAGAAAGAAGATGGGTCATACTACGTAGTTTCGGCTAATAAAGCCTCATCAGTGACCCTGTAATGATCCAGCAAAGAAAGCCAGAGGAAACATACTGCAATTTTGCGAATTTCGAATAGGCAGTCGATTCAAAGACTGATATAAATAAAGACCACCTAAAATTAAGACTAATTCAAGATTCTCAAAAATCATATTTAAAATGTTTCAGTTATTCTGTCTGTGTGCGTTCTACACCTGGTGCCCTCTAGTGAGAGAGACCACTTTAGAAACTGTTCAAAAGTGGTCTTAAAGACCACTTTTGAACAGTCCCAATGGTGGTCTTAATATAGAATTTTTACTGTATTTAGAGGTTTTTAAAATTTTCTATATATTATCCATATTTGTTGTTGAGATGAGTTTGAAAGTTCAAAAGCCTATGATGTATAATAATATGTTTCTAGATCAGTAGCTACCTCAGTATTAAGGGCCTATATCTCATGGAAACAATGAATTATATATGAATGGAAACAGTGGTAATTCAGATAATTTGTTTTTGTTTGATTTGAGGTTTAACGTCCCCGTCAACACTGTGAAGGTCATTTTGGAGACGTTGCTTCCAATTTTGTGGGACTTTTACCCGACATTGAGATGAAATGACATTTCAAGCCCTGGCGCCCAATGAAACCAATAGGGTTACTTAGCATGGACGGTCCGCCTAGCATCATGGTTCCTGGACAGGCTTAGATCCTCTAAGCAGTTTACCAGTACTAGTGTGTGGGCCGGAATCAGCTCTGCGAGGAAGCATCATGCAGCCCATATATTTCTTCAAGCCCCTATGGGCGGGGACCGGGTAATTCAGATAAACCTGCACATAGATATTGCCCAAGCTTTCACTTAGAGCAACAAGCAAAGATTTTGGTAATACTTGATGGACAGGCTGAGCTGAGGCTTCACAGGTCAAGCAGGTGCTTTTTAGATTTTGTCATTTGTGGGCTTCATTATGATGACAAAAATTTGAATGATCTCTGCATCTCTGATAAAAAATGCTTTAAAGTATCAGGGTCCAGCTGTACAAAACTAATCGTTAATTATTGTTTCAGAACTTTGATAATTTGATTTGGCAAATAAGCTAATATTTTTGCTGAAAAAAATGTGAGTTGCTTTTGCAAATGCAAAAGCTACTCACATTTTTTTTTTGCAACAAAAATAATTATGCTTGCTAGAACAGTTAACATTTTGACTACTAACAAGCTTGTTAAGCTAATGGTGTATTGGACAACTAAACTTAGAAGGATATTCTCAAAAAAAAAACCTTTGTATTTTCAGGACAAATCTCTGAGACTAAATGAGTTGAATGCTCTTCGTAAACAAATTGAAAGAGAATACCTTGAGAAAGTGAAACTAGAAGATGACATCATGGAGAAGATGAGATCACAGTTGACTATGGACAAGGCTGCGCAGTACACCAGAAAACTCACAGGAAAAAAGAGAGAACTCACCAAACAACTAGTAGGTTTGAAATTTACTATACCACCACCAGAAGCCTCTGTGGCGCAGTGGTTACGCTAATCGCCTTGTAAACCAGGGGTCGCAGGATTGATCCCAGGCTTCTCCAGACTTTCGGATGAGTCTTTATGACCTTAGCTGTTAGTGAGACGTCTGTGTGCATTCTACACCTGGTGTCCTCCAGTGATAGAGACCACTTTTGGAACTGTTCAAAAGTGGTCTTAAAGACCACTTTTGAACAGTCCCAAAGGTGGTCTTAAGTCTCCGTATGACCTCAGCTGTTAGTGAGACGTAAAACTCAAACGCTCACTCACTTACTATACCACCACCTTCAAAACTGAAACCATGTTAATTTTGTCTGTTTGAATTGAGGTTTTACATTTCCATCAACACAATTTAGGTCATTTTGGAGATGTTGCTTCCAGTTTTGTGGGACTTTTACCTGACACTATGATGAAATGACATCTCAAGGGCTACTGCCCAAGCAAACCAATAAGGTTTATATGCAGGGATGGTCTGACTCGCATCACTTTGCCTGGGCAGGCTTAGACCTTCTAAGCAGTTTACCAGTACTCAAGTGCAGTCGGTTTCAGCTCTGCATGGAAGCACCATGCAGCCCAATGTATTTCTCTATGCCCTGGTGGGCTGGGGCCTAAAACCATGTTTAGAACAGCCACATTTTATCTAACAAAAATGTATGGATTATGAAGAAAAATGACCATATATGGTCATTTTTCTATATAATCTATATATTTTTGGAATCTAAATAGAAAAAGGACCATTTATTGTAATTGTTCTGTATAATCTATACATTTTGCAATCCATCTTCAAATCATGCTATAACAAACAGTATTATAAAAGGTGTTAATGTGTTAAATTCTGAATATTTCACTTGAAGGTTTGTTTATTCAGTAATTTCGTTATGACATGAAAGTCGTAAAAACAAATGAACCATTGCTGAAAGAAAAACCCTCCTTATGGTGGGATTCAAGCCCAGGCCGCTCGGGTGACAGTCTAATGCTCTAACTACTGAGCCAAAGAGTTGACTCACTGACACAGTTGTCAGAGACTGGTTATAAACCTATAAGCTTTGCATAATCTACCAATGTAGCTGACTGAAAGGAGGAACTGCAGGCTGTTACACTCCCCTAATCAAGGAAGTAGTGATTTTTGCGGATAAAAAGACATTTTTGGCAAAGTAAAATATGACCTGAAAGTCATAACAGTACTTACAGAGGATTCTCGCTATAATGACTGAATTTGTTTCCTAACAGTTTGCTACAATAGCAAATTTGCCACTATAAAGAATCCCAATAAGGAGTAGTTTAACAGGTATTCTAACACAGCGCGCCTATATAGGCAATGGAAAATAACTGTGTTTTATTCTACAACAAATCACAACAAGGAAGAGCGTGACGAGTGACGTCATTAAAAACTGCCAATTGATGACGTCACTAGTCCTTTTCCTTGACGTTAGACGGTGTAACGTCATTTTCTCGCATCGAAATCGTTAGAAAAGAATATAAATGCATGTGTTTCAGTCGATAGTTTTAGCGGGATTTCTTCTAACAATGGCGAAAAATTGTGAGATTTTGAAGGAAACAACAGCATTATTGCCGATTTTCAGCCTGTTAGAATCGAAATAGATCCGTTCTAGTTTGTGATTTGTTGAGTAATAAATCACAGTTTGTCGGTCAGTTGTAAGTAGACAAATCATGCGCGCTACGCGCTCGTGATTTTTCTACTTTACAGCTGACCTCCAAACTGTGATTTATTACTCAACAAATCACAGCTAGAGCTGATCTATTTCTTAAATGAAGGACATTTTTAGCTCGTCTGTTTTTTGAAAAAAAACTTTCGAGCTATTGTCATCACTCCGGCGTCTGCGTTGTCGTTGGCGTCGTCTGGCGTCGTCGTTCCAAAAAAACTTAACCTTGGCTATAACTTAAAAAGTATTAGACCTAGCCTCATGAAACTTCATACACACACTCATCATCACAAGAGCTACATTTTGACCAATGACCATAACAACATTGTTGATTTTGGCTGAATTATCTCCCCTTTTCCAATTTTTTTCGGAAACACATTTTTTTCTCTCATTTTAATACTATTTACAACAGAGCCTTCAAACTTCACATGAATGTTTCTTGGGACAAGACCTTTTCAGTGATACCACACTTTTTGACCTGTGACCTTGACCTTTGAACTTTGACCTATTTTTCGAAAATTTAACCGAAAACCTTAACCTTGACCATATTTCCAAAAGTATTTGGCCTACCTTCACGAAACTTCATACACATACTCACCATCACAAGAGCTACATTCCCTACAACTTTTATAACTCCATCTTGCAATTTGATTGAATTATCTCCCCTTTTCTCTCCGTTTTTTTTAACAGGAAAAACAGACGAGCATGGCGCCGCTTGTGGTGCTCTTGTTCCGTAATTACAGTGTATTCAATGTAACAAATGTTGTGGACATTTGTTAGAATCGCCTCAACGAGGTGATTCTAACAAATATCCGCAATGTTTGTTTCTTGGAGTATTAAATTCATTATTCTTTAATATCTCTGTTTAATGTCTCATCCTGAGCTAAGGATTCCTTCGAGTGAAATTGACATTATAACAAGTTTTGTTGGTATGTTAAATGTCGGTATAAAGAGGGTTGACTGTACCTCTTTTGTCTACAGGAAACCCAGATGGCTGAAGTAGAGAATGAGATCTCTCAGGAGACTTTGGAGATCGCTAATGTTCGAGCGAGAATTGAGCGTCTAATGAAGATCTGTCAAGACCTTGACAACCAGATTCAACAGAAGAATGAGATTATTTCTCACAGTGAGGCAGAGATTGTGAAGAGAAATGCTATCATCGAGAGAAAACAGAATATTATAGATCAGTTTAATAAGAAGCTCGAGCAGATGATTAGTAAAGCTGGGGTAAGAATTCTTTTTTATTTATCTTTTACCCTGTTTAGACGACGCTTTTAATGCGCATTATTCCCGATGTAGTTGCGCATTATCCGTTTACAGGAACCTCTTTAATTGGATGGAAATTTTTATTTATATCGCCGCAACTTAATCTACCTCAGGACCTAGAAGCAGATTTGCATTAAATTTTCATTTGCTTTGAATTCTCCATCCTAACAGCTGCAGCGCATCAGCAGCGCAATAAAGTTATAATTAGGACGTACTCATTACACTAACGTGTGTAAAAAAAACTTTCTTTTCGATTTGGATAATCCAACAGTAAACAACTGAACATTAATGATGAAATTAAAGTCTCTGAGTCCGCTGAATTCTTTGGAACTTTTCACGACTCAAATCACGACTTTTCAGTAGCCCCTGAACTCCATTTTTCTGCTTCCTTAAGAAAAAACGCCCATTGTTACTTGGAGCCATTTTCATGGTGCTTTTCATTTTTCCTGCGGCATTTCATTTGTCTATTTGATATAAAATCCGAGCAAAAATTTGCTCGTGTGGAAAGTTTATAGATTTATATCGCTTTACCTTGAAGTGCTGCAAACAAAAGCAATGCTGCTGCGCAGTCGTGTAAACGGTCTATTTGACCCTCTTAACCCTTGTCTTGTTGAATAAATGAGTTTGCCACACCCATTTAAACTACATGTATCAACCAGTCAAAATACTTGATGAATTTGTTCAGTTCACAAACTGCATGACAAACAGAGTGGATCCTGGTCAGATGGTTTCTTCAGAAGCTGTCTGATCTGGATCTACTGAGTTTACAAAAGTAGGGGTTGTCATGTTCAGCAGGACCATGTTTTTTTTAATTTGAATATCAGCTGACAACATTTCAAATAAGCCTGCACATGACAGAATCTGCAATAACAGCATTGCAACCAACAAAGACTTATTTTGTTTGTTTGTTTGATTTAGGTTTAACGTGCCCATCAATGCTGTAAAGGTCATTTTGGAGACGTTGCTTCCAATTTTGTGGGGCTTTTACCTGACATTGAGATGAAATGACATCTCAAGCCCTGCTGCCCAATGAAACCAACAGGGGTTATAAGCATGGATGGTCCGACTCACACCGCTTTGCCTGGGCAGGCTTTGATCGTCTAAGCGGTTTACCAGTACTTGTGTGCGATTGGTTTCAGCTCTGCGTAGAAACATCATGCAGCCCATCTATTTCTTCAAGCCCCGATGGGTGGGGGCGAGCAAAGACATATCAGCTTGTGCATCTTTTCACTAGATCATCGTCTTCCCTGTTCCCATAAGTATTCTATATCCTTTGTGCTATTTTAAGTGCAGAAAGCAAAGATTGACCAAACTGACTGATGCACGAGTTGGCTTTGCTGGTACATAGGAAACACTTTCCAGAGTTACGGATAATAATAGAGATAATTTCGGGGGAGGGGGTGTTCTTTTTTTACCTCAAAAAGGTATGCTGTGTGCACTCATTAGAATCACAATTCTAATGAATTAACACAATATGCCAAAAGGTATGCTGTGTGCACTCATTAGAATCGCCTCAGTCAGGCGATTCTAATGAGTGCACACAACATACCTTATATATTCGCCCTAATTACCGCACATGCTCCTATAAGCGCACACCAAAGCTATTTTTGAAAAGGAAATGCATAAGCGCACACTTTACAGTAATCCCCCCTTGAAGCTCTCGTAGTAAATCTATAAAAACTTACCATTATTTCTTCCAACAGTGAAGGCAATGCTTAGGTATCTTTTTCTGTCCCATTAAATATCAGTATGCATCATATTGGAAGCTGTTGTTTTCGTATCAAGTGTGTGCTAATTAGGTAGATTTTTCACCATGATTTTATGACATGATTTTGAAAAAACTAAGCGCACGGTGCGGTAATTAGGGTGAATACGGTAGATGAAATTAACCTAAACCCTTCTGATCTGGTACTCTAAATAACCCTCAGTGGCTTAAACTATACTTGTCTTTAACAGATTTTCATGGCCTCAAGTGTTTGAGCCATTGAAGTTTGACCGTATGTTTATATACATGTATTTGTGTTTTGTTTGTTTGATTTGAGGTTTAACGTCCCGGTCAATACTGTAAAGGTCATTTTAGAGATGTTGCTTCCAATTTTGTGGGACTTTTACCCGACACTGAGATGAAATGACATCTCAAGCCCTGCCACCCAATGAAACCAATAGGGTTTATAAGCATGGATGGTCTGACTCGCACCGCTTTGCCTGGGCAGGCTTAGATCCTCTAAGCAGTTAACAGTACTCATGTGCGGGTCGGTTTCAACTCTGCGTGGAAGCATCATGCAGCCCATCTATTTCTTCAAACCCCGATAGGCGGGGGCCGTTATATAGTTGTATCTTATATGCCAGTGTTCATATGTTTATTTTGAAGGTCTTTGATCATAGTATGTATGCATGTTCCAGGAATCATTCTAGAGGGAGATTTGGGAGAAATAGTCTCCCTCAAGTGTCTGAATTCTCCATACCTTGCACTGAGGGAGAATTGAAAATGTATAGGGCATCTTGGAGAATCCTAAGTTTTGACCAAAACTCCTCCCCCAAATCCTGAAATTGATGCATAACTTCTCCATGTCTGACAGCTCTAGACTGATCCTCTGATTTTCACACTGACTTTTGCTTTCATGTTTAGCTCACCTGGGCCGAAGGCTCCAGGGGAGCTAATAGTATAGTGGGTCCTCCGTCGTCCGTCCGTCCGTCGTCCGTCCACACTTTTGAGCAGCTATATCTCTGTATCCTGCAGGCTGATCTCTATCATTTCTCACCTGTAGCATGCATCTGGTGGGGCATTGATGACATAAACTTTTTTTTGAAATCGCCCTAAAACTTTGGTTCCTATGGCAACCACAAGGTCCCATAGACTTACTATGGGAAAATGCTTGTCATCACCGTAGCGCCTTCATTTTTGATCGGATCTTTCTGAAACTTATATGTAAGGTGACTGGGGATAAAAACTCGGATGAGTTTGAAAACCGGCCAAGTCGGCCCATTTATCATAGAGTTACGTCCCTTTGATTTCTGAAAATGCCCATTTTCGACCTTGTCATCACCGTAGCCCCTTCAGTTTTGATCAGATCTTTCTGAAACTTATATGTAATGTGGCTGGGGATAAAACCTTGGATGAGTTTGAAAACTGGCCAAGTCCGCCGATTTATCATAGAGTTACATCCCTTTGATTGCTGAAAATGCCGATTTTTGACCTTGTCATCACCGTAGCCCCTTCAGTTTTGATCAGATCTTTCTGAAACTTATATGTAAGGTGGCTGTGGATAAAATCTCGGATGAGTTCGAAAACCGACCAAGTCGGCCCTTTTATCATAGAGTAACGTCCCTTTGATTGCTGAAAATGCTGATTTTTGACCTTGTCATCACTGTAGCCCTTTCAGTTTTGATCGAATCTTTCTGAAACTTATATGTAAAGTGGCTGGGGATAAAATCTTGGATGAGTTCGAAAACCAGCCAAGTTGGTCCATTTATCACAGAGTAACATCCCTTTAATTGCTGAAAATGCCGATTTTTGACCTTGTCATCACCGTAGCCCTTTCAGTTTTGATCGGATCTTTCTGAAACTTATATGCAAGGTGGCTGGGGATAAAGCCTCGGATGAGTTCGCATACCGGCAAAGATGGCCTATTTATCATAGAGTTAGGTCCCTTTGATTGCTGAAAATGTTGATTTTTGACCTTGTCCACACTGTAGCCCCTTCAGTTTTGATCGGATCTTTCTGAAACTTATATGTAAGGTGGCTGGGATAAAACCTCGGATGAGTTCGAAAACCGGCCAAGTTGCCCCATTAACTATATAGTTATGTCCCTTTGATGGCTGAAAATGTCGATTTTTAGCTCGTCTGTTTTTTGAAAAAAAAACTTTCGAGCTATTGTCATCACTCCGGCGTCTGCGTAGTCGTCCTGCGTCGTCCTGTGTCGTCCTGCGTCGTTCCAAAAAAACTTAACCTTGGCTATAACTTAAAAAGTATTAGACCTAGCCTCATGAAACTTCATACACACACTCATCATCACAAGAGCTACATTTTGACCAAGGACCATAACAACATTGTTGATTTTCGCTGAATTATCTCCCCTTTTCCAATTTTTTTCTGAAACACATTTTTTGCTCTCATTTTAATACTATTCACAACAGAGCCTTCAAACTTCAAATGAATGTTCCTTGGGACAAGACCTTTTCAGTGATACCACACTTTTTGATCTGTGACCTTGACCTTTGAACTTTGACCTATTTTTCGAAAATTTAACCGAAAACCTTAACCTTGACCATATTTCCAAACGTATTTGGCCTACCTTCATGAAACTTCATACACATACTCACCATCACAAGAGCTACATTCCCTATAAGTTTTATAACTCCATCTTGCAATTTGATTGAATTATCTCCCCTTTTCTCTCCGTTTTTTTTTAAATTGTTTTTGTCTCTTATTTCAATACTATTCACAACAGAGCCTTCCAACTTCACATGAATGTTCCTTGGGACAAGACCTTTTCAGTCATACCACGCTTTTTGACCTGTGACCTTGACCTTTGAACTTTGACCTATTTTTCGAAAAATTAACCAAAAAACTTAACCTTGACCATATTTCCAAAAGTATTTGGCCTACCTTCATGAAACTTCATACACATACTCACCATCACAAGAGCTACATTCCCTACAAGTTTTATAACTCCATCTTGCAATTCGATTTGACTTAGAACTTTTGTTTTCTAAAAGAAACTGCAGACGAGCGTTGGCACCCGCTTGCGGTGCTCTTGTTTACCTTGTCATCACAGTAGCCCCTTCAGTTTTGATCGAATCTTTCTGAAACCTATATGTAAGGTGACTGGAGATAAAACCTAGGATGAGTTTGAATACCGGCCAAGTTGGCCCATTTATCATTGATTTACGTCCCTTTGATTGCTGAAAATGCTGATTTTTGACCTTGTCATCACCATAGCCCCTTCAGTTTTGATCGGATCTTTCTGAAACTTATATGTAAGGTGGCTGGGGATAAAATCTTGGATGAGTTCGAAAACAGGCCAAGTCAGCCCATTTATCGTAGAGTTCTGTCCCTTTGATGTCTGAAAATGTTGATTTTTGACCTTGTCATTACTGTAGCCCCTTCAGTTTTGATCGGATTTTTCTGAAACTTATATGTAAGGTGGCTGGGGATGAAACCTCGGATGAGTTCGAAAACTGGCCAAGTCGGCTCATTTATTTTAGAGTAACATCCCTTTGATTGCTAAAAATGCCAAATTTTGACCTTGTCATCACCGTAGCCCCTTCAGTTTTGATCCGATCTTTCTGAAACTTTTATGTGAGGTGGCTGGGAATAAAATCTTGGATGAGTTTGAATACTGGCCAAGTCTGATCGGATCTTTCTGAAACTTACATGTAAGGTGGCTGGGAATAAAACCTCAGGTGAGTTCGAATACCGGCCAAGTCGGCACATTTATCATAGAGTGACGTGCCTTTGATTGCTGAAAATGCCTATTTTCGACATTGTTATCACTGCTGCCCTTTAGTTTAGAACGGATCTTCATGAAACTTACAAACAAGGAAGTCAGGCAGAAAGCTTGGAGGAGTTTGAAAACTCTTGTTTTTGAACTTGTCATCACCATAGCCACTCCAGTTTAGATAGGATCTTCTTAGCAAGTCAGGAATAAAAGCTTGAACGAGTTTGAAAACCAGGGAGGTCAGCCTGTTTATCATAGAGTTAAATTCTACTTGATTTTCAGAAAATGCATACCCTGTCATCACCATGTCCTCCCATAAAGCCTTCAGTAAAGGTTGGCACTTCCTTAAACTTTGAATCTGTTAGCTCAGGTGAGCGATACAGGACCAAGCTAGCTTGGTCCTCTTGTTTTATATCCTGTCCGGCTTCATAGCCTTTTGGAAGCTTGAAATAAAATCTGAATGTAAATCATTACAGTAGAACTTCGATTGCTCGAACACCGATGGCTCGTTTACCATGGCTGAGTCGAACCAATTCTTGAGCCCCTAGCGAAATCCTCTACATTAGAAATAGTGGGACATAATTAAGGAGATTTTAGTCTTTTATCTTGCAAATGTATGCTGTGTGTACTCATTAGAATCGCCTCAATGAGGCGATTCTAATGAGTACACACAGCATACATTTTCATTATAGAACAGCGAAAAGATATCTAAAAGTATCTCGGTATGCCTTCTGACATTAACCTCAGTGGCTCGAACTACCCCTGCCTCGAACAGATTTTCGAGGTCCCAAAGGTGTTCGAGCTATTGAAGTTTGACTGTATACTGAAAGGTTGCAGGCACAGCATTTATGTAAGATTATTCTGCCTTGATCCGCCATATTGGAGACACCAGGCAGGTTTTTGTGTACAAATTTATTATAGCCCCGCTTTGAAAAAGTGGGGCTATATTGGATTTGCCATGTCCTTCTGTCATTCCGTGATTCCGTTAATTTGTGTTGGCTCCATAACTTTGTATCTGCTTAACATATTTTCATGAAACTTCACACAAATGTTAAACACCATAAGACAATGTGCAGAGCGAAGGAATTATAACTGTGGATTGCCTACTTTTGGAGTTATTGCCCTTTGAACATTTTCCGTAATTCCGTAATTCCGTAATTCCGTGATTCCGTTAATTTGTGTTGGCTCCATAACTTTGTATCTGCTTAACATATTTTCATGAAACTTCACACAAATGTTAAACACCATAAGACAATGTGCAGAGCGAAGGAATTATAACTGTGGATTGCCTACTTTTGGAGTTATTGCCCTTTGAACATTGAAAAATGGCAATTTTAATTGTGTCCGCTTCATAACTCGAAAACCGTTTGAGATATTTTTAGGAAACTTCACACAAATGTTAAGCACTATGAGACGATGTGCAGAGCGCAGGAACCATAACTCTGCATTGCTTATTTTTGGAGTTATTGCCCTTTGAACATTGAAAAATGGCAATTTTAACAGTGTCCGCTTCATAACTCGAAAACCGTTTGAGATAATTTCATGAAACTTCACACAAATGTTAAGCACTATGAGACAATGTGCAGAGCGCAAGAACCATAACTCTGGTTTTCGTATTTTCTGTGTGTCTGTCTGTGTGTCTGTCTGTGTCTGTTAACAATTTTCGTGTTCGCTCCATAACTTTAAAACCCATTCACATATTTTCATGAAACTTCACACAAACATTAAACACCATGAGATGGTGTGCAGAGTGCAGGAACCATAACTCTGGATTGCCTAATTTTTGAGTTATTTCCCTTTGAATATTGAAAAATATCAATTTTAGCCGTCTTTGCTCGATAACTCAAAAACCGTTTGAGATAATTTTATGAAACTTCACAAAAATGTAAAACACCATATTACGTGTGCAGAGCGCAGGAACCCAAACTCTGGATTGTCTACTTTTTCAGTTATAGGCTTTTGAATATTATAAAATGGCAATTTTAACTATGTCCGCTCCATAACCGTTTCTGATATTTTCATGAAACTTCAAATAAATGAAAAGCACCTTGAGATGATGTGCAGAGTGCAGGAACCATAACTCTGGTTTGCCTACTTTAGGAGTTATTGCCCTTTGAACATTTAAAAAGGCAATTTTGACTGTGTCGGCTCCATAACTCACAAACCATTTGAGATATTTTCATGACACTTCACACAAGTGTAAAGCACCATGAGACAATGTGCAGAGCGCAGGAACCCTGACTCTGATTTGCCTACTTTAGGAGTTATTACCCTTTGAACATTGAAAAATGGAAGATGAAATTTAGTATAAACATGGACATTCTGGTAATGTATCATGCTCATTGAAATGAGGGACAAGGGCTCACAACTCTTAGAGTTTTTCCAGATAATGTAAAATTTTCAACAGTTATTTCTTGTTCATAACTGTTTTCTCTGCAGCTTAAATATCTTTCTTCTCTGACAGCGCTGAAGCGGGGCTATAGTCAGATCCTCTGACAGCTCTAGTTCATTTTTGACCTATTATCCTATAGTGATCAAAATTCTGAAGGGGTTAATGTGTGCCTGTTATTGTTCTTAAAGATCATAAGAATAAAATAATCAAGGTATAGTCATAATTTTCCAAAGGACAAGAAAGTTACTTGCAAGGAAAGTACATTAAAATTCTGATGGAACTGAGCCTCAGTGTCTCCAGCAAGATAAATAACTAGGTGTGTGAAGTAATCTGCAACCTCTCAATTGGTGTCTGTTTTGTTTTTCTGGTATTTAATTGTTTCTTCTTCATCTTCAGGGTGTAGAGTTAGGTCCCCTTGAGATCAACATCAACTCTCTGCAGAAGTCTATAGATGCCCGAGTACAGGAGATCGTGGACCTTCAGCAGTTGTGGCTGAGACAACAGACAGAGCTGGTCCGCCTCACCAAGGACAAAGATGAACAGTCTCAGGATGTTCTCAAACTCAAGAAACAGCTTACTATACTGACACAGAAGAAAGCCAGAACTGAAGGTAGACAGTCATTGCATACTAAATGGGTTTTAACCCTTAAGATGCCAGTCATAACAATTGTCATCTGCTTTGTTGTCTGCTGGTGACTTTAGAAGTCATTTTATCATATGGCATCGTTGATAAGCAGTGGATAATGTCATGTAATAAAAATCATGTGACCACAAGTGTAATAACACTTTGGCGGGATTAAGTAACATCATGACGACGTCCATGTCAATAATGCATTTTTGAGGAAATTTTGCTAAATTTAAAGGCGATGAAATCCAATTTAAAGTGGCCATATGATAAACAGAATCTTGCATTCGTGGTCATTTTATATGAAATTTATGAAACTCGCCGAAGGCTCATATCATAAATTTCATATGAAATGACCGCTCGTGTAATATCCTCTATGTTGGAGACAGTGTAGACCCAGATCAGAGCAGTCTGATCAGGTTCCACAGTGTGTTTGCCTGTGTGCAATAGCAATTTTAAAAAGTTAACCCTTTTCATGCTGTTCACGACAACCCCTATCTTTGCAAACAGTGTAGATCCAGATCAGATGGCTTCTGAAGAAGCCATCTGATCAGGATCTACACTGTTTGGCATTCAGTTTATGAATTTGTAGCAATAAATTACATAAAGTAAATTGATTGGTTGATAGACAGAAATGGGTGTGGCTTAAATGAATATTCAGCAAGATAAGGGTTAAGAAGAGCAGCAGACGTCATAAAAAGACAACATTTTCAGATGCAGTTTTTCTCAGCATCTTAAGGTTAAGGGTTAAAATGTGTGCCCTCCGCAAAGACTAATCAGACTGCACAGTGCACGTGTGCGCTGTCTGATCAGAGTCTTGTCTGAGACTATAAGAATCTGATATGGGGTTCTGTTGCAGATGAGCGTTTCCATCCCGAGGGATGACCGTGCTGAGCGGAACCGAGGCTATGCCGAGGTTCCGCTCAGCACGGTCATCCCGAGGGTTGGAAACGCCCTTCTACAACAGAACCCCATATTGGATTCTTTTTCTTGCACAACACCTCCAGTTAGTTTTGAAAGCTCGCACATGTATATTATGGTTTACAAAATAAAAGTAGTGCGGAAGTAGTTCCGGCAGTTGAATAGAATTGAAGCGCATTTATGTTAGTTGCCTGGGTCAGAACACCAGGTCAGAACATAAATTTCTATCCCAGGGTAAAATCACGGATTTCCTTGTCTGGTGTGCAAGAAATAATGATCTGACTGGTGACCAGGAAGTTGCGGATTCAATACCAGCCAGATCCAGCAACATTTTTTTTTGTGGAGATTGATTGTGAAATATTTCTGCAGTCATTTTCTCACTTCCACTGATTTAAGGAGGCTGTTGGCAGTTTTGGGCACTGTACTGGTTAACCGCATGTGTATAAGCCTGCCCAGGAAAAGTGTAGTTATGTAAACAGACCAGCTTTACATGTCCTTAATATTGTTGACTGGGCCATTAAAGGGGGCTGGATACAGCTTCAGGGGAGGCAACTCCTGTAAAAGTATTTCTGTCTCCCATGTCAATAGGGGCCAACTCTATAAGGAAAGAATTTGCTCCTTAAATTCTTAACTTTAAGAGTAGACCCCCTTTTTATGCCCCCGCCATTCGAAGAATGGCAGAAAGGGCATATAGCCTTGCTGCTGTCCGTCCGGCCGTATGTGCGAAACTTAAACGCGGTTAATAACTTCCTATTTCTGGCTGGATTTTGAAATTACATTGTAGAAATGTTAACCATCATGAGAAAATGTGTCACCTGCAAAACCAAGGTCCGTACCTCTAAGGTCAAGGTCATACTTGAAGGTCAAAGGTAAAAAAATGGGTCCGAAACTTAAATGCAGCCAATTACTTTCTTATTTCTGGATGGATTTTGAAATTACTTTGTAGAAATGTTAGCCATCATGAGAGGATATTTTCAGGTCATACTTAGAGGTCAAAGGTCAACAAAAGGGTCTGAAACGTAAACGCAGTCAATAACTTTAATACTTATTTCTGGATGGATTTTGAAATTACTTGGCAGAAATGTTGGCCATCATGAGACAATCTGCCTCACACAAAGCCAAGGTCCTTCCCTCCAAGGTCAAGGTCATACTTAGAGGTCAAAGGTGAAAAAAGGGTCCAAAACTTAAACACGTTCAATAACTTTTTATGGATGAATACGAACATAGACATATTTTCAGGCGGGGGCATCCGTGTCCTATGGACGCATTTCTAGTTTTGGTGTGACAGTTTATAGAAAAGTGGACAGGAAGTCCTGACCATTGTCTTCCTTTGAAAAATGGAGGAAAAATCTGCCAGGTATATCCATTTCCCATAAATAAAAACCAGCCAGCCAACCAAGTTGGTGACGAAAACATCTGACAGTAAAAGAACACAAAAAAATTAGAATGATTTATGATTTTCTGATGAATAATGCGACTCTTACACTGTCAAGACTTTGACCACGATTGTCCACGACTGTCCACAACCAATGGGGACCATGAAAATCGTGGCAAATTGGGGCATACACGGTTCCGATTTCACTACCCTACGAATACTCACGACATTGCTACGACACTTCTACGAATTATCACGATTGCTGTATGATAATGGAGCCGATTTACAACGATCCTCCACAATCGACCACGATGTCTTACGATCCTCTAGGATTCTTCTACGACTGCACCACGATTGCTTCAAGATATCAGATGATCATACACGATTTCTCACGATCCCTGCAAGACTGCTCTACTACCAAGGCCGAATTGGCACGATGATCAGTACTGTCATGGAGGATTCGATACGATTTACTCACGATTAACCAAGACTTCTCCCGATTCGTCAGGATTTATAACGATCTGGGTATATAAAAGTATTCATCAAATGCACAGTGTCATTCAGTTTCAACCATTTCTGTAGAGAGCATCTGACAAAAATGTTTTTGCAGCCAGGTCAAAGGCTTCTGTATCTTCAAAATTTAGTTCAGCTCGAACAAGACATGATCGAAAATGACATTGCAATGGCTGAACAACTGGAGGTGCAGAGGAACAGGAGGGACAGGAGGAGACGCTATTGGGTCAGGTCATGGATAGCAAGAAGGCCTTTATTACATTCGACGTAGCGTCGGGATAAATCGTGCTAGCATCGTCATCAATCGTAGTGCATTCCTGGTGAATCTTGCATTGTCATGAGCAGTTGTCGTCATATCGTAGTAGATCGTACGGCAGTCGCAACGGAATCGTAGAGGTGTCGTAGATGATCTTGTCTCGTCGTAGCTCAATCGTGGTAGAATTCAGTCACGATTATTCACGATTGGCCACGATTACCACGGCGACGGCTCACGACTGAACTACGATTTCTCTACGACCGCTCTACGATTTGAAAAATGATGCCGACTCGTCACGAATGTTTTGAACATGTCCAAAACAGTTGTGGTCACTCCCGAACTATCATGATCAACCACGATTCCTCAAGATCTCTGCTGACTTCTCTACGACGTTGTTCACGATTTAAAAAATCGTGGTGAGTCGTGGCCAAAATCGTGACAGTGTAAGAGCCCCTTAACCCATTTCAAACGGTAAACCCCAGAATGAATCATTAGCAAACAGTGCAGGCCCAGATAAGATGCTGCAGAATGTGATTTATTTATTTTTTCTTTTTTTTGTTTCAAGATTATTTCACTTATATCAAGCCTACCGTTAAATCAGAGGTAGGCGAAAACCGGAGTAACCAGACAAAAACCAGCTGACCTTCCGTTGCAGAACTTGGCATCTCACATGTGACGCGAGCCAGGCTCAAACCACTGCAGAATGTGGTGTCAGGTCAGGGCCTTCACCATTTGCAAAAAGTTAATCCATGTTTAAATCAATTTGCTAAAATCAATTTAACCTGGTACCCCAAAATTTCAAACTAGACACCTGCAATATTCATGTATGAGGTGGTAGATTCCATCCATTGCAAAATTGGTTAAAATTTAATGTGAATTTTAATAGGTGAAATTGATGGGCAGCGACGTGAAACTTACGACATTGAGCGTAGCGTCAGTAACATGCAGAATGACATGATTAAGCTGAACACTCTGTTGCATAAGGAGAAAGGAACTCAAGTGATGCTACAACAAGAAAATATTCTCAGAGAAAATGACTTTATCAATAATCTCAAGGTAAGATCTTATCTGTTGTCTATATACAGAGAAACTTAATTTCTCGTACACGAATGGTTTACAGCCCCCGCCCATAGGAGCTTGAAGAAATATATGGGCTGCATGATGCTTCCACGCAGAGCTGAAACCGACCCGCACACGAGTACTGGTAAACCACTATGAATATCTAAGCCTGCCCAGGCAAGCGGTGCAAGTCAGCCCGTCCATGGTTTCTTCAGAAGCCATCTGATCAGGATCTTCATTGTTTGAAAGATAAGACACATCTGGGCTTAGCAGGACAAGGGTTAAGTCCCATGGGAATTGTTACCATAACACAATATGTCAATGTAGAATTGTTTAGGATAATACAGGGATTTTTTTTCTTGTTTGAACTTGAAAATGTTTGTTGTGTGTACTCATTAGAATCGCCTCACTGTTCTAATGAGTACACACAACATACCTTTATTTTAAAGAAGATCAAAGAGATATCCCACAAATACTCCCATTAAACATTGTGACCTGTTATAATGAAACCTCAGTGGCTCTAGCTACCCCCTGTCTCAAACTTTCGTGGGCCCAAAGGTGTTTGAGCCATTGAAAAACATATTCATAAATTTTGCAAGTTTTTGGCATTTGTTCTGGCTAACCTTGTTCCATGGGCACTCAACCTCCTCAGTTGGCAGGACAATTACAATATGAATGAGCCATGGTGTTCCAATTTTTGAAGTACCGTTTTCGACCTATTTACCGCACATACTCCTATAATTGCACACCCAAGCTTTTTCTGGAAAAAATACACAAGCGCACACTTTACAGTAACCTCCTGCATCTTTGACCCGGACATTCATATGTATATTTGGTGAACCCTTATGCTGAAATTCAACTCTATAAAATAATCATATCAGAAGCTTTTTTTCGTATTTTTTTCATATTGAGTGTGCGCTTATTAGGTAGATTTTTCACCACAATATTTTCATACAATTTTGAAAAAACTAAGCGCAGGGTGTGGTAAATAGGTCGAATACGGTAATTCAGCAGACACAAGAGAAAAGAGCTGTTGGCAATTTCTGCAATTTATTACGAAAACAAGCCTATACAAATACATTGTAAATTTTACTGCCCAGAAAAAAGAAAATTTTAAGATGAAAATTTGTGATTTTTTTCTTATTTCTGGTCAAAATGTAGATTGTGGGTACAGGTTAGAACCGCCTTGTTGAGGCGGTTCTTATGAGTACCTGCTCAAAATATAGATTGTTGGTACAGGTTAGAACTGCCTCGTTGAGGCGGTTCTAACGAGTACCTACAATCTATATTTTAGAGCAGAAATAAAAAAAATAACCTTTACCCCTGTAAACCCCAGTTTTGCTATATAAAAGTGGGGTTCAAAGGGGTCAAAATTATATAGGTGTGTCATGTTTTTCAATTATGCATACTTTATGGTGATCATGAAATAATTTCTGTGGTCATTCTCCCCACCTATTGATTGATGATGGGCAGTTGTCAGTTTCTCAAATTCTGACAAAAGAATTTTCACTGCATTGGTTAACCGGCCCCCGCCCATCGGGGCTTGAAGAAATAGATGATGCTTCCATGCAGAGCTGAAACCGACCTGCACACGAGTACTGGTAAACGGCTTAGAGTATTAAAGTCCCATGACCATAAATCTATATAATCTTTACATTTTCGTTTCGATATGACAAGGTCCTTTATCTAACACACTTTCTGCATTGGTAGTGTTATTAAGAGGTCCTGGGGTACCACATTTCTGGCTGTGTTTTTGAAGGTTCGACAAGGGCCATATTACATGTTTAAGAACAGGGAAGGTTCTGGTGAGACTGCACCTTTGTACATAGGCTTATCAGGGCTCAAGATCATGGGTATTAAACTGTTCTCATGCTCAACACGCTTGAGCATGAAATTTGTCCTGCTCATAAATATCAGAATGCCATCAGTTGTTGGAATTTTAATATTTACGAGTGGGACAAATATTCTCTGCTAAGTTGAACATGACAAAAAAATCCCCATTTGTTAATGCAGTAAAACTTGAATGGATTGAGCTTCTTAGGGACCAAGAAAATTTGTTCGAGATGGGTAGTTTGAGCAGCTGAGAGTTTTTCATAACGTGATGGTGTATAATGCTTCTATGAAATAAAAGTATGTTGTGTGTACTCATTAGAATCGCACACATTATACCTTTTCATGATAAAATACGCTCTTAACCGTTAAAATGCCATGAAAAACTGCATCTGAAAATGCGGTCTGCTTATGTCGTCTGCTTAATCTTCTTGTAAACTTTTTTAAAATATCTTTGATTATAGGCAAACAGTATGGACCGTGATCAGACTGCTCTTAGAGGAGCAGTCTGATCCGGGTCCACTATGTTTGCAAAAATGACTTTTAAAGCAATAGGAAGATGACAGAGTAGACGACAATTGGCATTTCATATCAGGAAGAAATCCCTGGGGACTTAAGAATGAGTCGGCCATGGTGAATGAGCTGTCGGTGTTTGAGCCATTGAAGGTTCACTGTATTTTAAAATATGTGAGCATTAAAAATTTCATCAATTTCAATTTTCACCTTTTGTGTGTGCAGTTTTCACATAGTCTTCTATACCCTAGCAGAAGACCTCTTTAAACGTATTTGCTGCTATTTTCTAGGATCATGAGAGAGAGTCTATCGAGATGCAGCAGAATTTAGATGCCTTGAAAGAAGAGAAAGAAAGATTGCTCAACAGTCTTGTTGAAGCTGAGTAAGTCTGTTGTGAACTTGTAGTTAAATGCACCCCCACCCATTGAGGCTTGGAGAAATAGATTGGGCTGCATGGTGCTTCCAGGCAGAACTGAAACCAACCAAACATGAGTACTCGTAAATTGCTTAGAAGGTCCCATGGCTAAATTATGCAAGTCAGACCATCCCTAGTTATAAACCCTAGCAGTTTCTTTGGGCAGAAGGGCTTGAGATATCATTTCATCTCAATGTGGGGTAAGTACCAGAAAATCGGAAACAACATGTCTCCAAAATGACCTAAGTAGTGTTGACAGGGATGTAAAACCTCAACTCAAACAGACAAAAACTTTTTGTTTAAAGAAAAGTTTTGGGTACCAGCTGAAGATATTAAACATTTGCACATTCCTTAGAATTTCTTATCTTAACCAGTTATCTTACCATCAACCTATATGATCAACTCCTGCTGTTCAAGCTACTGATGTCCTACTTGCAATGCATGTCTGTAGATCTGCAGAGGCTTGGCTGACAATTTACAATAAAACTGTAATTAAAAATCACACAAGTATATTGAAAATGCAGAAGACAATAGAATATGTATTTGTTTTCTTTGATTTTTTTTTTTTATGTTTATCTAAACTTCTGCATTTTACCCTATTTTCATGGAGAGCTATTTATAACATGTAGACCTAGTACTAAACTATGTCATTTGCCCTTGGTAGCATTGCAGTTACAAAGTATGTACCAGGTGATCTGGTTCATCAAATAAAGGCAACAGTTCTAAAGTATCTGATCTGGGCCTGCACTGTTTGCCAGTACCCCATTTTGAGGATTCCCATATAAAATAGATTAACATACCATCGGAAAAAATACTTTGGAGCTGTTCAAAAGCGATTTTAAAGACCACTTTTGAACAGCCCGAAAAGTGATCTTAATTCAGGAATTTTACTATATTTGGTTTATCTTTCCCAGGCGTCAGATAATGTTGTGGGAGAAGAAGACTCAACTAGCTCGTGAGACCCGTGCTGCCGTTGATTCAGAAGTAGGTCAAGGTGAGGTGCGGGCGATGAGGGCAGAGATACACAGGATGCAGGTCCGCTACAGTCAGCTGATGAAACAACAAGAGAAGATGATCCAAGAAATGGAGAAGGCTGTCTCAAGGTTAGCGGAGTTACCTTTCTTACCTCACTCTTTGCACTCTGGCTAATTCCATCAGATTGTCAAACAGTTCGACTCAGATCAGGCCTGATGTTTTGTCAGGCAAGGCCCAGAGTTTATAAAACTTTTTTTCATTCTCAACTCATTTGAGACCGGCCCCGATAGCTCAGTTGGTAGAGTGTCCGCTCCGGGGAACGGGAGGTCACGGGTTCGATCCCGGGCCGCGACATACCAAAGTCGTTAAAAATGGTACTAGCTGCTCCTCGCTTGGCACTCAGATTTACGGGGTAGAGCTAGGACTGGTCGACCCAGTGTCAGGATAATGTGACTGAGTGTGGTATCCTGTAATGTGTCTGGGACATGATACTTCAGCGAGGCAGCACTATAAAAGTGAGCATTGAGCTCCCTGTCGCAACCAGACACCGTCGTGATATGACTGAAAAATTGTTGAAAGTGACTCAGTGTGCCTGTAAACAAAGACAATGTTACAGAAGTTATGTCCTTGATAAAAGTTGGGGGTGGGGTGGGGGAGGGGGGAGGAGTGGAGTGGATCTATCAGATGTATCCATCCTCCACAGAATTAGTTGCATATTATCTACATTTCTGAATGAAATTTGAGTGAAGTTTGAGGAGACCCCAGACATATTTTATCAAAACTGAGTTTGGTTGTCAGACAACAAAATTATAACAAATATTGTATACCATCTTTGACTTTCATTGTTATACCTTTTCTTGCTGTTCACGACAACCCATATCTTTGCAAACAGTGTAGTTCCAGATCAGATGGCTTCTAAAGAAGCCATCTGATCAGGATCTACACTGTTTGGCATTCAGTATATGAATTTGTAGCAATAAATTACATCAAGTAATTTGATTGGTTGATAGACAGAAATGGGTGTGGCTTAAATGAATATTCAGCAAGAGAAGGGTTAATATAAAGCAAGTGTTAGCAATAAGTATTGAAAGGAAAAAAAAAACAGCACTGAAGTCAGTACTAGCAACAGATAAAGGGAGATAGTGAGGATAATCAAGGGATAATTTCATGGTGGAAGGGCATATAGTGTTGCTCCTGTCAGTTTGTCGGTCCGTTCGAGCGTTCATCCATCCATTTGTTCGTCCGTCCATCCGTCCGACGAAACTTAAATGCAGTCAGTAACTTTCTTATTTTTGGGTGGATTTTGAAATTACTTTGCAGAAATGTTAACCATCATGAGATGATGTGTCACGCACAAAATCCAGGTCCGTACCTCCAAGGTCAAGGTCGTACTTAGAGGTTAAAGGTCAAAAAAGGGTCTTTTTTGTGTCCGGTTATTCTGAATGGATTGGGAAATTACTTGGTAGAAATGTTAACCATCATGAGTTGATGTATCATGCATAAGACCCAGGTTGGTACATCTTAGGATCAGTACGGTACCCACATCTTATCTGCCAGGTCGGCAACATTCTCTCATGGAGATTGATTATGAAATATTTTCTACCATCATTCTTTCCGTCCTGTTGATTCAAGAAGGGCAGTTGTCAGTTTTTGGCAAAAGAATGTACACTGTACTGATAAACTTCTTACGAATAACCTGCCCATTAAACTTGTGGTAAGGAAAACTGACCATATCAACGTGGCATAAATAGTGTTGACAGGGCCAGGAAACTCCAGACAAGCACAACAAACCAAACATACAATCTGAATGTAAGCTTAATATGAAAATTATCACAAACTTTCGGCAGCAAAAGACCATATTTAAAGATATCATAGACCCAGTGTTCATGTGATCTTGTTTATGTAGCAGCTGATTTTGTTAGCAAGTGCGCTGTGAAACATAACTTTGTATGTAATTTCAGACGTGATACGATTGTGAACCGTGGAGACGCCCAGCAAAAAGTAAACAAGAAGGTGCTAACTAAAGGAACATTTGAGAGACAGATGGCCGAGACAAGGAAGAAGATTAAACAAAACTATTACTGTAAGATTGTGTCTCTTATAAGAATCTGATATGGGGTTCTGTTGTAGATGAGCGTTTCCAAGCCGAGGGATGACCGTGCTGAGCGGAACCGAGGCTACGCCGAGGTTCCACTCAGCACGGTCATCCCGAGGGTTGGAAACGCCCATCTACAACAGAACCCCATATTGGATTCTTTTTCTTGCACAACACCTCCGGTTAGTTTTGACAGCTCGCACATGTATATTGTTTACAAAATAAAAGTAGTGTGGAAGTAGTTCCGGCAGTTGAATAGAATTGAAGCGCATTTATGTTAGTTGCCTGGGTCGGAACACCAGGGTCAGAACATAAATTTCTATCCCAGGGTAAAATCGCGGATTTCCTTGTCTGGTGTGCAAGAATATCATTTCCATATTGTTAGTATACCACAACCTCTGTGTAACACTGTTGTTGTGATCCAAAACTGAAAATAATGTTAGTTTAAACAGTTTGTGTTATAACAAAACAAAAATGTATCAAATGGGATCCAAAGGAACTCTTTTGTTAGTTAACCGGCCGTGTTATAAAACAAACAAAAATGTATAAATTATATAGAAAAATGACCATTCATGGTCATTTTTTTTTCTATATAATCTATACATTTTTGGGATCTGTCCTTAAACAGTGTTATAGCCAAAACTGTGTTTAAAACCCCTGTCACACCAGGACCCCCATTTTCACGGCGTCCAAGAAATGCAGAACGCCGAGGGTGTGCGCAGTACGATCACAAACATCGCCGTAGCAATGCAGTGGCATCGCCAGTAGGCGTGTTGGGATTGCATAGGACGCCAAGCGACGGCGCTCATTTTGAGCATGCTCCAAACAAACGCCATCGCTCGGCGTTTGATAAGAGCGCAGTGAGGTCGCCGTAAGGTTGCCATAGCAGCGCAGTAAGGTCTCCTACAACGCTACATGAGCTCGACAGAGGCGCAGAGAGGTCTCCTACAACGCCTTATAAGCTCCGCTTGTATAATTGATTAATTGATTGATTGATTTGAGGTTTAACATCCCCGTCAACACTGTATAGGTCATTTTGGAGACGTTGCTTCCAATTTTGTGGAGCTTTTACCTGCCATTGAGATGAAATGACATCTCAAGCCCTGTCGCCCAATGAAACCAATATAGTTTATAAGCATGGACTATCCATCACACACTGCTTTGCCTGGGCAGGCTTAGATCCTCTAAGCGGTTTACCAGTACACTTTTTGTGGTCGGTTTCAGCTCTCCATGGAAGCATCATGCAGTCCATCGGGACTGGAAGAAAATAGATGGACTGCATGATGCTTCCACGGGCGCCCGCTTGTATAAACAGTGGCTAGAGTAGACTGTGGAATGTAAAGTTTGATTGAGTACTGTCCTTCTGTGGTGACTCATCCCGGAGTTGATAAGGTAATGGCGGTGGACTTGCTCCTGCTTGCGGAGATGGTGGTGGACTTGCTTCCGACGGCACACGAGTACTGGTAAACCGCTTAGGGGATCTAAGCTTGCCCAGGCAAAGGGGCGCCTGTTGGACCATCCATGCTTATTAACCCTATTGGTTTTCATTAGGCGGACAGGGATTGAGATGTCATTTCATCTCAATGTCAGGTAAAGTTGGAAGCAACGTCTCTAAAATGACCTATACTGTGTTGATGGGGACATTAAACCTCAAATCAAACAAAACTGTTTGACTGATGAAGTTGTCTGTTTACACTTTGCTTTATAGTGCAACATGCCATCAGCGCAGTGTGAGGGCCATAAAAGCGCAGAGCACGCATTGATAGCGCCGTAAAAGCGCAGTGCATGCAGGGTTAGTGCAGTGTAAGCACAGTGGATGCGCCGTGAGAGCGCATACAATTGCCATCAAGAACGCCACAGGATCGCGATAGATTGCCATGTAAGCTCCGTAGCAACGTCTTGGTCGCTGTAAGGATGCCATGACAGGTCCATGTTCACGAAAAATATCCCATATTTCTTGTGATCTCGGGGCGTTCTGGAAAATTAAACAATGCCGCTCCATCACAGTGGAAATGCGGCACAGTGTGACAGGGGCTTGAATGAACAGTGTTATAGAGAGGTTGTGATGTTTTCATTTTATATATCCTAACATATTATCAAGTCTGTGTGTGCAAATTCTTGTAAGCCATACTTTATGTTACATAGGGACAAGTCGGGTTTAAAAAGGATATTTATTCTCCTGTTTTCTGATAAAATGAATGTCCCTTACCTCCAAAATTTCTAAATTAACCAGGGGCAGGTAACGCTTCCACTATACTATTGACAGATTGCTGATGACCTCACACACCAAGAGTTGGCTGTCTTGCTGGAGACACACAGGCTGATTTTCAACAGTATCATAATGTACTTCCAGCATTAATTATGTTCATGACTTTTGAATAATTATGTTGAAACAATGTTTGCTTCATTATCTGATATTAATTTGAGATTATTTATGACTAAATTTTAAGTACCTAAATCTGTTCATCATTGAGATATTAATGAAAATGAGAAAAATTGTCCACTGAGGCACATCCTGTGTCTGATGTCAAGGAAGAATAATCTTACAAACCAGCATGGTGTGCAATCTGTCTGTGAAGTATCAAAATGTCAATGAAGTGTGATGGACAGACAGGTGGACAATGGTAAAACTATATGCCTCCCTGCCCCCCCCCCCCCCCCCCCCCCCACACACACACACACTTTGTAGCTGTAGCATAAATTGTTGATACTAGAACTGCCTTATTGAAGTAGCTCTAACAAGTACATGTATCCAAAATCATTGTTTAGTGCATAGATACATTCTAACTTACAATGGCTCGAACAACTTCAGGACCATGAAAGTTTGTTTGAGACAGGGGGAGTTTGAGTAATTGAGGGTTAATCATTACACCATGGGGAAGTATAAAGGGGATAATATAGGGATATTTTTTATTATGGATTATTTAGGGATTTTCTTCTTTAAAAATTAAATTATGTTGTGTGTATTCATTAGAATTGCCTTGATGAGGCAATTCTAATGAGTACACACAACATATGTTTTCTGGATAACAAAAATCTCATAAATTATCCCAAACGTTTGGTTATCTGGAGCTAAGCGAAGGCCTGTTGGTTCAAAACTAATGATATTGTTAGTTCACGTATCGTCAACTTTGATCACTGTTTATGGCAAATTTACTTATATTTTTGCAGAAAAATGTAAATAGCTTTTGCTGATGCAAAGGCTACTCACATTTTTTATGCCCCCGCATCATATGATGCTGGGGGCATATAGTTTTTCGGTTTTCCGTATGTGCGTACATGTGTATGTCCGTCTGTACGTGTGTGTGTACGTACGTACGTACGTGATCCTGTAACCTCAGGTTAAAGTTTTTGTAACAGGTAGATGAATGGCATTTGGCGGGGGCATCCGTGTCCTATGGACACTTTTTCTAGTTTTCAACAAATTTGGAGTCCAGGGTCCAATTGTTCAAAGCTTTAGCTTAACAAGCTCAATATTGGTCAAACTGTTAACTTTTCCAGCAAGTATAATATTGAATATTCTGTTTTTTTTGCTGAATAAATGTGAGAAGCTTTTACATTTCCAAAAGCTACTCACACTTTTCAGCAAAAATAGTATAACATTTGCTGTAATAAATGATCAAAGTTTAAGGATACATTTATTAACCACATCATTAGTTTTAAACAATTGAATCCGGACTTTCAGTGTCAACACCAACACTGTTGAGCTGTGGAAATTTGTTTCAAATCCAAACAAAAATGTATAGATTATATAGGAAAATGACCATTTATGGTCTGTATAGTGAATACATTTTGGGATATTTCTTTTAAACTGTGTTAAATCCAAAACTCTGTTATAATGAACAGTGTTATAAAGAGGTTTAGGTGCAGTTTGAGTTACTGATGGTTAGGTCAGAAGGGATAGTCAGATCAGAAGGGATGATTAGGTCAGAAGGGAGGGTTAGGTCAGAAGGGAGGTTAAGATCAGAAAAACAGGGTTACGTCAGAAGGGAGGTTAGGTCAGGAGGGAGGGTTAGATCAGAAGGGAGGGTTAGGTCAGAAAGAGTTAGGTCAGAAGGGAGGGTTAGGTCAGAAGGGATGTTAAGGCCAGAAGGGAGGGTTAGGTCAGGAGGGAGAGTTAGGTCAGAAAGAGTTAGGTCAGGAGGGAGAGTTAGGTGAGAAGGGATGTTAAGGCCAGAAGGGAGGGTTAGGTCAGGAGGGAGAGTTAGGTCAGAAAGAGTTAGGTCAGGAGGGAGGGTTAGGTGAGAAGGGATGTTAAGGCCAGAAGGGAGGGTTAGGTCAGGAAGGAGAGTTAGGTCAGAAAGAGTTAGGTCAGGAGGGAGAGTTAGGTGAGAAGGGATGTTAAGGCCAGAAGGGAGGGTTAGGTCAGGAGGGAGAGTTAGGTCAGAAAGAGTTAGGTCAGGAGGGAGGGTTAGGTGAGAAGGGTTGTTAAGGCCAGAAGGGAGGGTTAGGTCAGGAGGGAGAGTTAGGTCAGAAAGAGTTAGGTCAGGAGGGAGAGTTAGGTGAGAAGGGATGTTAAGGCCAGAAGGGAGGGTTAGGTCAGGAGGGAGAGTTAGGTCAGAAAGAGTTAGGTCAGGAGGGAGAGTTAGGTGAGAAGGGATGTTAAGGCCAGAAGGGAGGGTTAGGTCAGGAGGGAGAGTTAGGTCAGAAAGAGTTAGGTCAGGAGGGAGAGTTAGGTGAGAAGGGATGTTAAGGCCAGAAGGGAGGGTTAGGTCAGGAGGGAGAGTTAGGTCAGAAAGAGTTAGGTCAGGAGGGAGGGTTAGGTGAGAAGGGATGTTAAGGCCAGAAGGGAGGGTTAGGTCAGGAAGGAGAGTTAGGTCAGAAAGAGTTAGGTCAGGAGGGAGAGTTAGGTGAGAAGGGATGTTAAGGCCAGAAGGGAGGGTTAGGTCAGGAGGGAGAGTTAGGTCAGAAAGAGTTAGGTCAGGAGGGAGAGTTAGGTGAGAAGGGATGTTAAGGCCAGAAGGGAGGGTTAGGTCAGGAGGGAGAGTTAGGTCAGAAAGAGTTAGGTCAGGAGGGAGGGTTAGGTGAGAAGGGATGTTAAGGCCAGAAGGGAGGGTTAGGTCAGAAAGGGAGGTTAAGGTCAGAAAGGGAGGTTAGGTCAGAAGGGAGGTTAAGTTCAGAAAGGGAGGTTAAGGTCAGAAGGGATATGTTAGGTCAGGAGGGGGTTAAGGTTGAAAAGGGATGGGTCAGGAGGAAGGCTAAGGTCAGAAAGGGAGGTTAGATCAGAAGGGAGGTTAAGGTTAGAAAGAGAGGAATGTTAGGTCAGGAGGGGTGTTAAGGTTAAAATGGAGGTCAGGTCAGAAGGGAGGATAGGTCAGAAAGGAGTATAGGTCAGAAGGGATGTTAGGTGAGGAGGGGCTTATGGTTGAAAAGTTGAAAAAGGATGGATAGATGAGAAGGGAGGTTAAAGTCAGAAAGGGAGGGTTAGGTCAGAAGGGAGGTAAGGTCAGAAGGTAGGATAGGTCGGGATGGAGGTTAAGGTCGGAATGGGAGCATTAGGTCAGGAGGGAGGGTTAGGTCAGAAGGCATAATGAAGATCAGTAAGGGACATCTTTTTCTGTATTTTATGTGTGTGTTTATGTGTACTCATAAGAATAGCCTTGCCGAGGCATTTCTAATGAGTACACACAACATGCATTTTCAAGAAAAAAAAGAAAATCTCTCTACACTACTTCTACACTTGGATCTCTTTTGAGATGCCATATTCTGCAACAGAAGGTCAGGTGTTTTTCTTTGGATTTTTGCCACCTCTGATTAACAATCAGCTCAAAATAAGTGAAATAAGCTTGAAATGGCCGTAAAACCAAGACCAAAAAAAGACACTGTTTCTTGTTTAGAGATATGGGATGAATTTCCAAGGATCTTATGGAAAATTTGAGTCAACTGTGGTAAATCATAGTTATTGATGGTTTACTGTTTTACTATTTCATTTGTCTGTTTCCTACACAGGAAGCCGGTGCCTGTGATGGAGAGATTCAACAGTTGAAAGACACTCAGGGAGAGTTGAGTCAACAGCTTGAGACTAAACAAACCAATGTCCAACATCTACAGAGTAGCTCCGACACCCTGGACGGAGACATTGATAGGCTGGTGGAAGTCAAACAGAAGGTATCTATCTATCTATCTCCCGTATAGTCAAACCCCTGGCAGGGACATAGACTTTGGCGTGTGTCAACCGCCAAGAAGGTTAAAAGAGTAGTAAAAGCATAACAGACAGAAAAGAAATGTTAAAAATAGATAAAAACAGGGCAAGAGTACTAAACTCGGGGCCAGACAGGGTGACAACATCAGTGGGCAGGGCATTCCAGTGGACGGTAGTTCTGGGGGGAAAAGAGTACTTGTGATAGTCAGTTTTCATATGTATTTGCTGGAATGTCTGAGAATGAGAAATTCTGGAAGGTCAAGAGAGAGGGGTCATGGTGTTATGTATAGGGATGGCAACACTGCTATGCAGAATGTTCTGGAACATAACGAGGCATTGGTCAATGCATCTGAGGTCAAGTCATCGCCATTGTAGAGAATTTAGCATGTTACAGAGGAGGTCTGCCCGTAGTCCCGTTTGGTCCAGTGAGCAGCTCTCCTCTGCACTGTTTCAAGTTGGTCAATGCATGGTAAACTCAGCAAGAAGAATATTATTGGTACCCACAGCAAGGAAAAATCTGGGAAAAATTTTCTTTCTCTGACTAGGGTCGGGAATCATGGACCTACGTATTGGGAGGTATAGGACTAAGCAAACAGTGCAGACCAAGATCACACCGAAGGAGCCGTCTGAACAGGGTCTACACTGTTTGCTATTCCATCTTCACCTTTTGGTCTCATCCAGATTATGCCCCTTTCAAGAGTTATTGCCCTTTGAAAAAATTTTGATAAAATCTTTTCATCAAAATAGCTTGAAAACCATTGGAGCTAGAGCCTTGAAAGTTGGTGAATAGATTGGTGGTGATGAGTAGATGACCTGATTAACTTTTGACTAAATTCTGAAAAATACTTCATGAGTTATGGCCCTTTGTCACTTTGGATATTTGTAAATTGTATGCTTTGTGATGCATAGCATAACTTTAGAACCGTGTATGCTAAGGTTTTGAAATTTCATATATGGATTTCTCATGGAAAAACAGCTGATGAGTATTTTTTTCTCACCCAGATTATGCCCCTATCAAGAATTAATGCCCTTTGATTAAATTTTGTAAAATCTTGTCAGCAAAATATCTCAAAACTATTGGAACTAGAGCCTTGAAAGTTGGTGAATAGATTAGTGGTGATGAGTAGATGACTTGATTAACTTTTGACTAATTTCCCAAAAATTACTTCATGAGTTATGGCCCTTTGTAACTTTGGGTATTTGTACAGTGTATGCTTTTGATGCATAACATAACTTTAGATCCATGTATACTAGGGTTTTGAAATTTCATATATGAATTCCTCATGGAAAAATAGCTAATGCATATTTTTTTCTCATCCGGATTATGCCCCTTTCAAGATTTATTTCTCTTTGAAATAGTTTGGATAAAATCTTGTCAACAAGATATCTCAATAACTATTCCAGCTAGAGTCTTGAAATTTGGTGAATAGATTGGTGGTGATAGGTAGATGACTTGATTAACTTTTGACTAATTTACAAAAAAATACTTTGTGAGTTATGGCCGTTTGTCACTTTGGGTATTTGTACATTGTATGCTTTGCGATGCATAGTATAACTTCGGCACCGTGTATGCTAGGGTTTTGAAATTTCATATATTAATTCTTCATAGAAAAATAGCTGACTCTTATTTTTTTCTCATCCAGATTATACCCTTTTCAAGAGTTATTTCCCTTTGAAAAAATTTTTGATAAACTCTTGTCAGCAAAATATCTCAAAAACTATTGGAGCTAGAGCCTTGAAAGTTGGAGAATAGATTTGTGATGATGAGTAGATGACCTGATTAACTTTTGACTAAATTCCGAAAAATACTTCATGGGTTATGGCCCTTTGTCACTTTGAGCTAGAGCCTTGTTAACAGGTACATTGATTAGGTCTTTGAAGGAGAATACCTCGTTAAATTTTCAACCAGTGTAATAATATTTTGTTGGAGTTATGGCCCTTTGCCATTTCTGTCCATTTAATTGTGTTTCTTTCTTGTAGCACATTATTTAAAAAAATGTTTAAATTGTTGCCTAGAAACTTGACAGGCTGTCAGATAGGGACTGACATTAACATTTGAAAAAACTTTGAAAATTTTTTTTGGCTATGGCCCTTTCAAAATTTGGGCATTTAAGCATATGGTTGGGGGTATTGTGCTTTATACAAACACCCTTTCTAGTTTTCTAGTCCTTTGGGATCATTGATTTTACTGCATAACTTTGAAAATATTTGAGGGTCACTGATGGGCCTAATTGGCCGAAACTATCTAGTCTGGCCCAGAAAAACTCTATGGTTTTGATTCTGTTTTATAATCCTTCCAAATAGAACATTTATATGGGCCCCGCCAAGCGAATTTGTGTCTTTGAGCATTCCGTCTTGACAAATTTTAACTGCGCATGCCCAGCCATTCAGAGGGGCCAGGGATCTGGTTTTCTGTCTGAAGGTTCCTCTTGACTCACTGCCTGTATGAGCGAGCAGCGAAGGTTCTGGCGAGACTGCGCGGATGCGCAGGCTCGCCTGATCCTTCGCTGCTCGCATAGGCGATAAGTACTAAAATCCCTTGACAGGGCCCATTTATATTATAGTACATGTACTTGTTATTTCTCCTTACTGCAAAAAAGTTTTCATTACACATTAATTATGTATAATGAGCACTATGCCTATTCCTACTAATATCTAGACTGGCTACAGTCTGAAACATTGACATATCAGTTAAAAAAAATCAGTACACCACAACCTCATTATAACATGATTCATTATAACACAATTTTGGATATGAAACGGTTTGGTGATGGATCCCAAAAATGCATAGATTGTATAGAAAAATTACCATAAATGGTCATTTTTCTATATAATCTATACACTTTGGTTTGGATATACCGGTAACACGGTTGTTTAACTAACAAGGTTTTTACTTTGGACCAAAACAAGAGTGTTATAAAGAGGTCATGGTGTATGTACATTTTTAGTGAAATTATTTTTCTTGATATAAAAAATCCATCTCCAACTAGCCATATATTAGAGCCATCAGAATTAGAACAGTTACAAGACTATGCATTAGACTTGCAGAAAGACTTATGACTGAAATTTTAAAAAATACTCTTTTACGGACTTGGGCCAGTCTAACTAATGCCGTATTTACCCTAAATATTGAGAAACTCATCTCCTTACCTTACTTGTTAAAAAAAGATGGGAAAAATAATTACAACTTACTGCACAATATTGTGTCTTAAAGGTGCATTATTGAGCTATCTGGAAAAAATGCTTCCAAAAATAAAATACATATAGCCGTTTTTTTTCTATAAAACAATACAAATGAATGCATTTTATGCAAAAATGCGAACAATTATGATGACAGGTAAACGAGTTTGAGAGGGATTCCCTAACTGGGTTTCGAACACTAGTTAGATCTATTATTAGTTTGTGACAAAAATAGAATCCCCATATATGACTTTATGCGACGTTCATTTTTGGCCTTGTTTGCTTAGGCCATGCCTGAATGGGAAAAAATATGACACTGAATAGCATGCCATAAGTAACGACACTCAGAGACGATACTGTCCCCATGTATGTGTAAAGTGACAGATTTATTTTTAGAACAGAAATTCCGAACACATGTTCAGAGTGAAGGGTAAACACGAATGAAAACGACCATTTTCACAAAGTTCTGAAGCTGTATTTGGCTCCAAAAGTGTACACATGACAAAGGAGTATGCATTGAAGATAAAAACCAGAAAAAAAAATTGAGACCCGGTAGCTCAATAATGCACCTTTAAGATAGGGGAATGACTGGCAAAGAGTGTAGACCCTGATGAGGTGCTTTGTACTGTGACATCTCGTCTGGATTTACGCTGTTTGCTAAGGTTTGTCTGTCAGAAAACATAAATGCGGCAAGGACACTTAAACCTCTTTATAACACTCTTCATTGTGACGTAGTTTTGGATATACCTTGTATTGTGGTTTAAAGATGGATGCCAAAATATACAGATCATATAGAAAAATGTCCATAAATGGTCATTATTCTATATATATATATACTTAGTCAAAAAAGTAACTATACCAACCTCCGGGTGAAACTCACTAGATATCTGGCAGCTACTGAGCTAAATTTGGCTGTAGACATGTAAAAGGTACGTTTAGCTAAAGTATGCTCAAACTTGCATTTGCCCATACCTTTCTGCTCCAGAGTTGTCTTGCAATATGTGCCTAGAATGATTTTGGTAGAAAATGAGCGTTGCGCATGCGCAGAAATCTCTTTTTGTCTAAGATGGAAGACAATATCCTCTGAACATCGGATAACACTTTACTTTTACAATATCTCGTGATCTCCCATTATAAGCGAGGTTTTAATTTGTGAAATTCTCTAATTATCTCCCTTGCAATTAAAAATATAGCAATTTTCGGGCTGCTGTAATTTTTATTCCTGTTAATTCATGTTTGTCATTTTTTCAAAAAACGCTTTGTTTCCACCATTGCTGTTCATCATGATGTTAAAAGATGCAGAAAAATCATGTAGCATGTAGCACTATCGATTGCGATTTTCTATGGAGTTCCCATTGCATTACGATAACACACCCGTGCGACATAGTGCATTTTTCACATCTCCAAAATGGCTACTTTTCTGATAAAAATCCTTGATATTTTTGGTATAAATGTTCAAAACATAGGTTGAGGGTGCTCGTTAGAACCGCCTCACTGAGGCGGTTCTAACGAGTACCCACAACCTATGTCTTTGAGCAGAAATAAGAAAAATAATGTATACCCCCGTAAACCCCAGTTTTCTCTATATAAAGTGGGGTTTAGGGGGGTCTTCATTACACGGACTTGTTCACGTGATGGAAAGCAGCATTTGCGCACACTTCTAAGATTTGGAGGTCAACATGTGACAGCCTGTTTCTCGTAGCTGGTTCAACTTAAGTTCCAAATCTTTTGTGAATATACGCACACGGTATCTAAAGAAATGTAACATGTATCAAATTTTAGAATGTAGGGTACAGGGAAATTTTGTGATGTTAAAAATCATAGCATGTTTTAATGATTTTCTCTGCGAAAATGACACAGTGACCCCTTGGGTGTTTAAAGCAATAGTTTTACGATGATGTGTTTATGAAAACAAAAACGAATGGGGCTTTTGCACTGAAAAATGAGTCTTCTTACCAAAACATAACAAACTTTGTGTAGTTTTTACCTGTAGTAGCTATAGTAACATAAGCAATTTTACGTATAGGAACTTTTTTGACTGAGTATATATAAAACAACATATATTTGTTTGGATATGACATTTATTTAACTAATACAATTTTTGCTATGGACCCGAACAACAGTATTATACTTATAGAGAGGTTGGGTTTATTACATCTTCTACCTGTTTTCTCTAATGAGGGCCCCGCACTGAAAGTGTGGGTGCCCTATAGTAATCACTCTGTCCGTCCGTCTGTCTGTCTGTCCGTCCACAAATTTCTGATAGCACTGCCGGGGCCCTAGTCAGTTTCACTGACAGCTCTAGTTATATTCATTATAACCTGCAGATGCACCTTGTTTATAACAGTAAAACCCTCCTTCAACAATAAAACTAAATTTGTAAAAGCAATTAAAACTGACAAGAACAAATTGTTTAAATTTATGGCTACATTTAATCAAGAGGTACTAGGAAATGGTGCTAATTGTCAAGGAAACAAAATTACTACTGTTGTCTTACGTCAGTTTTCTTCCCTGGAGGAGTTAAAAGTACAAATTTACTGGTGATCAATTTTCTTTTTATGGTTTGCTTCAGGGGGTGAGAGAAGAAAAATGCATCCTGTCATTGCTGACTTCTAAATTGCTTTGATGTTAATTATTGATGGAAGTCTCCATTTTTTTTTCTGAATTTTTAAAAATGAAAAAAAAAATGATATATTGTTTTAACCCTCAAGTTGCCATAAAAAAAACTGCATCTGAAAATGGTGTCTGTTCATCACATGAACAAGTCCGTGAAACGAATACCCCCTCAAACCCCACTTTATATAGAGAAAACTGGGGTTTATGGGGGGGGGGAACTTTTTTTTCTTATTTCTGATCCAAGGCATGGTTGTAGGTACTCGTTAGAACCCACAACCTATGTTTGCAGCAGAAATAAGAAAAATATTACGGATTTTTATCAGAAAAGTAGCCATTTTGGAGATGTGAAAAAATGCACTACCGTATTTCTCCCATTTAGCGCCCCGGGCGCTTAAAAAATTGGAAAAAGCGGGGGCGTTTATTAGAGACAAAAATCTTACCAGATGGGAGAGTTCAAACCCATTACATGGGGTAGATTTGCATTAGAATATAGTGGAATCATGGCATGCAAAGTACATGTACCAAGTGGTCAACACAGACATTGTGATAGCAGGGGGTTTAGAAATACCTTAAATGATAAGTAGCGTGATGATTGAAAGGCTGAAATCTTTAGGTAATCCAAAATACTATTTCCTGCGACTGCAGAAGGGGCGCTTATTATTTTGTTCTTGGAAAAACAGTGAGGGGGCGCTTATAGGAGCAGGGGCGCTAAATGGGAGGAATACGTATGTCATCTGCTGTGTCTTCTTTCATCATGTTGACAAGTCTGTGAAATGAACACCCATCTAAACACCATTTTATATTGAGAAAACTGGGGTCTACAGGAGTATACTATAAGAAATTAAGAATTGTATATGGGTGTGGGGTCTGGATGAAATAATCCGTCTCGAAGGTCATTGTCTGGCATCACAAGGCTGGCCGAGTGATTCCGGACAGTGATCTCATGGGACGGATTTTTCTATCCACCCCTCACACCCATATAGGATTCTTTTTCTTACAAACCGTCTGTTTCCAAATGCAGATTTTTAGCTCGGCTGTTTTCGAAGAAAACAACGAGGTATTGTCATAGCTCTGCGTCGTCGTCTGCGTTGTCGTGCAATATTTTTGGCACAGTTATGCCCTTTTTTCCGACTTAAAATTTTTGCAAAAACTGGGACATTTTGTAATATCTCTGTCATTACTGAACATATTTACATGAAACTCGGACTAGTTGTTCATTATGAAAAGGGGAACTCATACCAATAGATGAGGTAACCCTCAAAATATTTTTGGCACAGTTGTGTCCCTTTTTCGACTTAGAATTTTTGCAAAAACTTGGACATATTGTAATATCTTGTCACTACTGAACATATTTGCTTGAAACTTGGACTAGTTGTTCATTATGAAAAGGGGAACTCATACCAATAGGTGAGGTAACCCTCAAAATATTTTTGGCACAGCTATGCCCCTTTTTCAACTTAGAATTTTTGTTTAACTAAAAGAAACTGCAGCTGAGCATTGGCACCCATATGCGGTGCTCTTATTCATACTGCAGTCAATTCGAATGCCAACGTCCGCCATATTTTGATGACAGTGGTGTGATGTTCAGTGACATCATTTAACGTGCTGTGACATCAACCGTAGTGACGGTGCATATGAGGTCCTATTTATCCAGTACATATCAAACACATGGGAATGTTCCATTTTTATTCTGACCATGGGTAATAATACCAGGGTTAGAAGAGAATTTCTATCCCAGGCTAAAACCACGGACTTCCTTCTTGGGTGTGCAAGAAATTATTTTATTTTATTTCTGCTCCAGGACATAGGTTTTGGGTACTCGTTAGAACCGCCTCAATGTGTTGCTAACGAGCACCAACAGCCTATGTTTAGCATACAAATAAGGAAAATATCACAAAATTTCATTAGAAAAATGATCATGTTGGAGATTTTAAAAAAAGCACTATGACACGCAGATGTGTTATCCTAATGTAAAAATGTTGTCTGTTTATGTCACCTGCTGCATCTTCTTGTAATTTTTGCATACATACATAGGTGTTTGAGTCATTGAAATACATCACGTGAACAAGTCTGTGAAATGAACCCCACTTAACCCCACGTTATATAGAGAAAACTGGGGTTTATGGGGGTATACATTATTTTTGCTCCAGAACATAGGTTGTGGGTACTCGTTAAAACTCAACTAATGCTTAAAAACTGTACTTCAGACTAGAAATTGGGCCCCCGCCCATCGGGGCTTGAAGAAATAGATGGGCTGCATGATGCTTCAACGCATAGCTGAAACCGACCCACATACGAGTACTGGTAAACCGCTTAGAGTATCTAAGCCTTCCCAGGCAAAGCAGTGCGCGAGTCGGACCGTCATTTTGGTTTCATTGGGTGGCAGGGCTTGAGATGTCATTTCATCTCAATGTCGGTTAAAAGTCCCACAAAATTTAAAAATCTTATTCAGTAGGTTTCAGTTAGTCTTTCTTTGGGTTTTCTGCATACTTTGTCCCCTGGTCAGAGACCATCTTTGGGACTGTTCAAAAGTGGTCTTAAATCACCTTTGGGACTGTTCAAAAGTGGTCTTAAAGACCACTTTTGAACAGTCCAAAAGGTGGTCTTAATATAGAAATGATACTGTATACCCATGAAAACCACTATCTCTGGATAAGACGCGCCTCCGTGGCCTAGTGGATAAGAGCGCTGACTCTTAGTCATTAGGTCTCTCACCGCCGTAGGTTCGAGCCTCGCTCGGGCCACGTGTGAGACGCCAAGTTCTGCAACGGAAGGTCAGGTGGTTTTTCTCCGGGTACTCCGGTTTTCGCCCACCTCTGATTAACGATCGGCTCGATATGAGTGAAATAATCTTGAAAGGGCCGTAAAAACCAAACCAAAAAAAAAAAAAAATCTCTGGATAAAGCATGGTTTTACATTTAAAAAAAAAATCAAAATTCAAGTAGTTTAATATTTAAATTCCAGTACCTCTGATTTTAAATACTGCATCATCAAATTGAAGTTTAAATATTACCCTTTTTACATTGACATTAAACTACATAAATGTTATCATAAAAATGAGCAAATAAGTTGTTTTCCCCATAAAACAACAGTTAGAACAGAGTTTTTATTGTTTGTTTATTTTAGCGGGTAATTTAAATTTGCCGCTATTATGTGTGACATCAGCAGACCTACCCAGGGGCATGGGGGTCAGGAGGTACAGATATATTATCTGTCATGTTTTGATGACAGTTGAACATTACATGCCAAGGCCCTCTGGTCATGGTCACCAGAATAAAAAATCACCAGGTATAGATAAGTTTATAATATTGAGACTACCCCTGGTCTTTTGTTTACCTGTACATTACCTGACATGATTGACATCTCTTCCTTTGTTCATGCTTTCTGGCACGAGAACAACATGTCCGTGTGAAATAATGCTAGCTTTCATGGCTGTGATGACTTTTTTGGAGGTATTTTTTATGGCCCTTTGAAGATTATATTACTTATATTGAGCCAGTTGTTAATCAGAGGTGGGCGAAAACCGGATTACCTGGAGAAAAACCATGGCCTGGCCTTCCATTGCAGAATGGCTGTGAAAATAGTATATTTCTGATGAAAATTTGTGATAGTTTTCTTAATCCGCCTCAGACATAGATCCTGGGTGCTCATTTGAGCATCCTCATTGAGACAGTTCTAATGAGTACACACAATCTATGTTTTAAGCCCATGATAAAATACAGTGAAATTCCGCTATTAAGACCACCTAAAATTAAGACTAATTTTGCATTAAAAAGCTTATTTAGAAAGGTGCAGTTATTCTTTCTTTCTGTTTTATGCACACAATGTCCTCTGGTCAGGGACCACCTTTTGGACTGTTCAAAAGTGGTCTTTAAGACCACTTTTGAACAGTCCCAAAGGTGGTCTTAATATAGGAATTTTACTGTAATTAGTTTTAGAAATGGGCTTTCCAAACTGAAAATTTTCACTATTTTTCTTCATTCTGCACCACACTTAGATTACAGATGCCCATTTGAACCACCTTAACAAGGTGGAGTATCCACATTTAATATTTTGGAGAAGAGCAAAATCATGGGTGTTCTTGTAATATCCACTTTTTCGAATATAAAAAGTGGTGTTTACTAGGGTGTTCATTACATGCACTTATTAATTACTTAAGCCACACCTATTTCTGGCTGTCCACCAATCAGTTTTCTTGATATAATGTATTCATTCAGTTCACAAATTGCATGACAAACAGTGTAGATCCTGATCAGATGGCTTCTGAAGAAGCCATCTGATCTGGATCTACACTGTTTGCAAATATTGGGGTTGTCATGTTCAGCAGGATAAGGATTAATATGAGGGAAGTGCAGTGAGAAAAGCCTGAAAAATGCTCTTAATAAGTGCCTACAATCTATGCTTTTTGAACAAAAATAGGAAAATAATCTATACCCCTGTAAACCTCACCTTTTTGTTTATAAAGTTGGGGTTACAAGGGTACTCAATATCCAAACATGATGTAACCTGTCCTCATACAGCTCATGCTTTTCATCATCATAATACATTTGTGAGCCATAATACATTATTCAGTCATATCGCAAAGTATGCTATCATTCTGAAGACAATTTGAGATATTTTCCTTTTTTTTACTGAAACATAGGTTGTGGGGGCTTGTTGAGATGGTTCTAACAACTACCCACAACCTATGTGTTGGAGTGAGTGAGTGTTTGTGTTTTACGTTCCACCAACAGCTAAGGTCATACTGAGACGGGACCTCGGTTTAAAGACTCATCTGAAAGTCTGGAGAAGCCCGGATCGATCCTGCGATCCCTGGTTTACAAGGCGAGTAGCGTAACCACTACACCATGGAGGCTTCTACTGTGTTGGAACAGAAATAAGGAAACTAATGTAATAATTACCCCTGTAACCCCAGTTTTCTCTATATAAAGTGGAGTTTATATGGGTGTTCATTACATGGACTTGTTAATGTGATGTGTTACTGGTATTTTTGCTGGAGATGTAGATTGCATGGTTCTCTCAATCATCTTAAGTCTGTTTTTTAACCCATTGTATACTAGTGGACTCTTCCATTGCTATATGTTGGACAAGTCCATTTGTCATATAAGGGATGTCAGGCATATATTTTCATTTTTATTATATTTTTGACGGAAAATTCTGTTAGCAAATAGTGAAGGCCCTGATCTGGGCCTGCACTGTGTGCCAAGGTACCCCTTTAGTGGTTTTCTGCATACAATGGGTTAAATCTGTATGCAAACAGTGAAGACCCTGATCAGGCACCACATTCTGGGTCTACACTGTTTATGAACCCAACACATTTCCAGTCCAGACCTCTTATGCAACACTGACCTCACTCAATAAGAATTGCGTGGCTATTTTTTACAAATAACCACATCACGTGAACAAGTCTGTGAAATAAAGACCCCCCTAAACCCCACTTTATGTTGAGAAAACTGGGGTTTACGGGGGTAAACATTATTTTCCTTATTTCTGCTCCAAGACATAGGTTGTGGGTACTCGTTAGAACCGCCTCAATGAGGCGGTTCTAATGAGCACCCAAAACCTATGTTTGGAGTATAAATAAGAAAAATATCACAAATTTTCATCAGAAAAAATACCTTTTTTGAGGTTTGAAAAATTCACTATATCACACGGGTGTGTAATCGTAATGATGAACTGGATTTCCTACAAATCAGTGACAGTCATGTGGACATCAGTGATGAAAAGCTACTTTGCCTAGTAACTTTGGGTGTATTGACAGTCAACCCCAAAAAGCCATTGTAAGTGCCATGAAAACTTATCAGCTAGATATGACATAAATAGTGTAGACTGGACCAGTAAATTCCAAACAAGTCCATACTATAGCGAGACTGAGTTCGCGTATTGCAGTTACCTGATTGGTTAACCCATTTTATACTGGTGGACTCTTCCATTGCTATTATTTGTTATATAAGGGGTGTCAGGCCTATTTTTCATATTTGTTCTATTTTTTACAGAAAATTCTGTGAGGAAATAGTGCAGGCCCTGATCAGACGCCGCATTCTGCGGCATCTGATCTGGGCCTGCACTGTTTGCCAAGGTACCCTTTTAGAGGTTTCCCCCCCACATACAATGGGTTAAGGTGCTAGTTGAGGACACCTGCAAATGAATTCATTCTCTCTTTGTTACTGAATAAGTATTAATAGACTTAAATCAATAATGACCTTTCCATCTTTTTACCACATACATAATCCTATGTAACATTACTCGCCCTGCAACTTTAGCTGTAGATAAGTACCCTTCTTGTGCAAATATTGTCCAGTTACAAGTCCATGACAATGGCATAGTGAGCCTTATTATAAGAGAAATATTTGATGAAAGATTATCCCCAGGTCTAAAGGGTTAAGCTTTAGTTTTAATTTTGGAGGGATTTTTGTAAGATATTGTTGCACAGTAGCAAACCCAGGGGGAGCCGGACAAAACGTCCCATGGACAAACCGTCCCATGTCATTTTTGACCGGGTGGACAAAATGTCCCACATCATTTTTTCAGGGTGGACAAAATGTCCCACATCATTTTTTCAGGGTGGACAAAATGTCCCACAGGATTTTGACAGGGTGGACAAAACGTCCCATGCCATTTCGACAGGGTGGACAAAACGTCCCATATTCTATTAGAAGGTAGAGTTTAATTCTCTAAAAGGGAATCATTATACTTAATAATAAAAAGGAATTGTCCAGTAATGAATCAAGTAATGAAATAATTGGTGAAAAGTGTGTTTCAGATGCTATTATTTTATTGTTTCAAATGCTAACAGAGTAAGTTAAGTTGTACACATTTTCTTTCATGTGCTATCATCATAAAAAGTATTTTTTGAAAAAAAAAAACAAAAAAAAAAAAACATGCTTTTAACCATGTGCTCTTTAATGATTGTGTTTGCATCTTCATGTTTTGTAAATAAAAGCATCTAACTATATTTCCACATTCATGTTTGTAGTGTTCATGGGAGTATATTGTCGCATATCCTTCCAAATCCCTTCCTCCTCCCTAACATCACCTCAAGAATATGGTACGTTTTGTCCACCCTGTCAAAATAGCATGGGACGTTTTGTCCTCCCTGTCAAAATCGTGTGGGACGTTTTGTCCACCCCGAAAAAATGATGTGGGACATTTTGTCCACCCTGAAAAAATGACGTGGGATGTTTTGTTCACCCGGTCAAAAATGGCATGGGACGTTTTGTCCTACATTCAAACCCAGGGGTAGCTCCTATGTGCTTTTAGCACCCGGTTACCTTAAAAAATCTATCAAGTCAAGTAGCAAACCCAAGAACTTTCTGGGACCTGTTGTTCATAAATTTGAAAATTAAATGTGGGAAATATACTGTTTTTGCTGATAAAAAATATAAGTATAGTTGTCTCAGATAAGATTGACGAGGCGGAGATATCGTTTGCACCTGCCTTTGGAGTATTCCGTTGACAAAAAGGTAAACCAAGTTGCCCATTTGTGAGAATATAACTGTAACACAAAGCTATGGCATATATGGCCATCTGGTTCGCTTGCTAAAAGCATGCGAAACATCACAAAAACAAGTCTATATAATTTTGAAACCCACTTTTGTGCAGTAAAACTGGGGTTCAAAGGGGTAAACCTTATTTGTTTCATTTCTGCTCTAAAATATAGATTGTGGGTACTCGTTAGAACTGCCTCGATGAGACAGTTCTAATGTGTACCCACAATCTATGTTTTGAGCAGAAATAAGAAAAATATCATAGTTTTTCATCTTAAAATATTCATTTTTCGGTGGTAAACTTTACAATGTATTTGTTTAGGCGTGTTCTCGTAATGACCGAATCTACTTAGCAATTTGACATATTGTCAAGACCTGAATAGTTCCGGCCTGTCAGTCGTATCTGTGACCACTACACCAGTTACGCAAAAGCTACTCACATTTCTTTTAGCAAAAATAAAAAAAATAAACCTATATTAGATATCATACTTGCTAGATCAGTTTTCGGTGATTTTTCACCACCAACAACCAAAAAGTGTTTTGAACAAATGTTAGAGATGGGGGGAGTGGGGGACCTCTTTTATTTGTTTGCAACTTGATCAAAATGTACATTATTTGTTTTTAACCCATTTTGTATTGGATGAAATGTTCCTCATTACTCATCACAAAAACACTTCTATATAATTTTGACCCCATTGAACCCCACTTTTATATAGTAAAACTGGGGTTTACAGGGGTAAACATTTTTTTCTTATTTCTGCTCCAGGCGGTTCTTACGAGTACCCACAGTCTTTATTTTGAGCAGAAATAAGAAAAATATCACAATTTTTCATCTTAAAATTTTCATTTTTTTTCGGCGATATAGGATACAATGTATTTGTATAGGCGTGTTTTCGTAATGTATTACACATAACAGGGGTCAGAAAGAAGGAGCTGAACTTTCTGCAAACAGTGAAGGACCAGATCAGATGCCACATTTTGCGGCATAATGCCCCGAGGTTATAAAACTTTTTTCATGCTCAACTCGGCTGAACATGAAATTTGTCTTGCTCATAAATTTAAAAATGCCAACATGAGCATGACAAATAACATTCTGTGCTGATCAGAGCTGTAAATTTGCCTCTTTCGTTTTTATTTCAATTTATGAGCATTTTAAATTTCATGGTCAGCTGAGTTGAGCATGAAAAAAGTTTTATAACCTCGGGGCCTGATCTAGTCTTTCACTGTTTTTCAGTGTCCTGGTATGAAAATGGTTAATGAATTATAGCATTGTTTATTGTTATTGTTCAACCTTTATTGTTATTGTTCAACATTCAGCTTGCAAGCAATCTTTTTGGAGATATGAATGACCTGTGTAATACAGAGGACCCTCGTTATAACGACAGTATTTGTTCCCTATTACTGTGCCGTTAAAAAGAATTTGCCGTTATAAAGAATCCCAGTTAGGAGTATGATAGGTAATAAAAGGCCTTTTCCCCATTATTACTCCAAGAAACAAATGTTATAGACATTTGTTAGAATCGCCTCGGTGAGGCGATTCTAACAAATTTCTATAACATTTGTTTCCTGGAGTATTAGATTACATGACCCTTTCATGACTATGGACACGATTTGTGCATTTCCAACCCGAGGGAAGCCCACGTCGATCGGAATCGAGGCTAAGCCGTTAGCTAAGTAGTCATTCCATTCGAATTGCCGTTATAACGAGTTTTGCCGTTATAACGAATGTCGGTATAAAGAGGGTTGACTGTATTTTAATATTTGCCTTGCATGCCATTACCTAACCAGCACCTTACAAGCAATGTTCAGATTAAAAGTAAGAAATATACATGAATAATTGAAATGAAATGCGTCCCTTTTCCAAGAAAGGTATGGTAGTTACTGTAAAGATCCTAAGTGATGGAACACATAGGTCTAAGCAAATCCTGATCAGGGTCTGCATTGTTTGCTTAGGCCTATCTGTCCCAATACTTAGGATCATTACAGTATTTGCCAAACTAAGTGTACTTTTTTTATATTTATAACTGAAAAAAACTAGAACTGTCAGTGAAACTGACTAGGGCCCCGGAAGCGCTATCAGAAATTTGTGGACGGACGGACAGACAGACAGACAGACAGACAGACAGACAGACGGACGGACAGAGTGATTACTATAGGGCACCCACACTTTCAGTGCGGGGCCCTAATGAGAAGGAAAATTGAGCTGACATTACATGTAATTCGGCCGCCCAACTTAGCAAGCCTTATTTTTATGAGAGAAAAAAACAACAAAAACATTTCTTTCTTCCTTTATATACTGCCATACGCCCTCGTGGACATTCTAGGTAGGTGTGTATATTACATACACTCCAGTTTTTGCAGGATGAAAGCCTACACAATAGTAGGGTTCTTTAACCTGCACAGGGGACGGTTCTCCCTGCACAGGGGGCCTCCAGTTAACATCCCGATCTAAAGAACGGTGCATTTTATGACATTCATCCCTGCAAATGATGCCAATGGAGTGTGTTCGGACACTGAAATTTTATCACGCTACTGTGGATCGAACCCAGGACCTCTAGCATCAGAGGCAAGTGCACTAACCACCGAGCTATCATGCTCCACATTTTGTAACTCGCAGCCATCTTCTAGTCCTAATTGGCACTTTGTGGATTTAAACTGGTACTGAAGTACACCACAACCTCTTTATAACACTATTAATGGGGTCCAAAGCAGAAACCGTGTTAGTTAAACAACCGTGTTATATCCAAACAAAAATGTATAGATTATATAGAAAAATGACCATTTATGGTCATTTTTCTATATAATCTATACATTTTTGGGAGCCATCTTGAAACCGTGTTATATCCAAAACCGTGTTATAATGAACCGTGTTATAACGAGGTTGTGGTGTATCTTGTTTACCTCACATTGCAAGTTGCCTTGTAAACTACTGGCAGATTTACATTAATTAATTTAAATTTATTCACAAGGGGTAATTAATTAATTTCTGTTTGTTACCAGGTTTCATATAGCTCTCTCTCCTAATCAGTCAAACATGTACATACATTAAGGTTAACTAATCTAAACACATCAATTTATTCGCTGATTACTTATGTTTATAATGGCAATTTACTATAATTATTGTTTATTACAAATGCAATGATGATGTTTTTACAAGCAATACAAAATTGTGAAAACTTCTACAAATGCAGTTGACATGTTTATAATGCTTCAAAACCAAATTGCTAAAAACAAATCAACCCTTAATCATAATAGCAGTTAGTAGCTGTCAAAATATACAAATTTTAAAAATCAGGTTATGAACAAACTGCTGTTAGGACATGGGCAATAGATTTATGGTCTACAATAATTTTCTCTCTGTCACAATCTGTGTTTTTCTTTGTTAAGAACTGGTCTTTTTGTGTGACTTTTTCCCGCTCTCTGTCATTATCTATCTGTTATTATTGCCTCTAGTCTTACTTTTCAGTTAGAATCATTTGAATATGCCGCCAAAACTGGTGTGAATAGATTCACATAAGATAGTCAAGGTGGCTGTAATATCCCATTTGTAACATAGATTTTATCAAAAAAGTTGACAAATAGTCAGTCACGTAATTGTACATGGGTAGTCTGTTCTAAAAATGACACTTTTTTATTAAAAATGATGATTATTGAATTATCTGTCGCGTCAGTTTTGCCCCCACATTATGGTAACTCACCCGTGTGACATAGTGCATTTTTCACATCTCCAAAATGGCTACTTTTCCGACCAAAATCCTTGACATTTTTGTTATAAATGTTCAACAAAACCTATGTCTTGGAGCAGAAATAGGAAAAATAATATATACCCCGGTAAACCCCAGTTCTCTATGTAAATTGGGGTTTAGGGGGTCTTCATTTTACGGACTTGGTCACATGACGATAAACTGTTATACTCCCATTAAGTGGGTTAAAAAATTGATAACAGAATTGTAAAATTGATAAATATTTATATTCATGAAGATTATCACTAAAAGCGGAGATAAAAAAGTTTGGATTAGTGTGGAATTAAGGAGATAATGTTTCATGTTATGACAGATAAAATTTGTACAGACATATAAATATAAATATTTTTAATGAATTTTGCTCAAAGCCATGAGTAAGAATGAGATAGACAAATAGGATTAACTGTTAGAAATCTGATCTTTAACAATAGTCTTGCTGTAATATCATTTCAGTCATTTGCCATAAAATGCATCTAAAAATGTTGTCTATTATTGTGGTCTTTGTTTGTTTGTTTGATTTGAGGTTTAACGTCCCCGACAACACTGTAAAGGTCATTTTGGAGACGTTGCTTCCAATTTTGTGGGACTTTTACCCGACATTGAGATGAAATGACATCTCAAGCCCTGTCGCCGAATGAAACCAATAGGGTTTATTAGCATGGACAGTCCGCTTGCACCGCGGTTCCTGGACAGGCTTAGATCCTCTAAGCGGTTTACCAGTACTAGTGTGCTTGCCGGATTCAGCTCTGCGTGGAAGCATCATGCAGCCCATATATTTCTTCAAGCCCCTATGGGCGGGGGCCTGCTGCATCTTCTTGCAAACTTTCAAAACTTAATTTTTTGCATAGCAAACAGTGTGAACCCTGATCAGACTGCTCCCAGAGGAGCAGTCTGATCTGGGTCCACACTGTTTGCAAAGTATGACTTTTAAAGTTACAAGTAGACTGCAAAGCAGATGACAATCATTGTGATTGGTAACCCATGGGTTAACCAACCCCAAAAATGGGCAATGACAAACAGTGCAGACTCATATCATTTTTTTTTTTTTTTTTTTGTTATTTTTAATAGAAAACAAGGTTTGATATTACATGGGAATGAAATGTCAAGCCCTGTTTCCTCTCATTAGATCAAGTCCATGAAATGAACACTCCCTATACCCCACTTTATAGAGCAAACTAGTGTTTACGGGGGTTGGGGGTAAACATTATTTTTTACTTCTGCTCCAAGGTATAGGTTGTGGGTTCTCATAAGAACCACCTTGATGAGGCAGATCTATCATGCACCCACAACCTATGTTTGGAACCGAAATTAACCTATGTTTGCAGTATAAATATGAAAAATATCATGGATTTACATCAGAAAAGTAGCCATTTATGAGATGTGAAAAAATGCACTATGTCGCACGGGTGTGTTATCATAATGGAAAAATAATAGAACTTTGATTGTTGTCTTCTCTAGAATTTTCTGGGGTGCTGCATGGGTAAACATTACCCCCAGTAAATTACGAAAACACGCCTATACAAATACATTGTAACCTTTACTGCCGAAAAAATGAAAATTTTAAGATGAAAAATTGTAATATTTTTCTTATTTCTGCTCAAAATATAGATTGTGGGTACACGTTAGAACCGCCTCATCGAACGAGTACCCACAACCTATATGTTTGAGCAGAAATAAGAAAAATAAGGTTTTCCGCTGTAAACCCCAGTTTTACTATAAAAACTATACTATATAAAAGTGTGGTTCAAGGGGTGGTCAAATTTATATAGGCGTGTTTTCGTGATGTTTGTCAGTATCTGAAGTGTTTGAATTGCATTTTTTTTTTTTTTCAGAATATGACTGAATTGTTGTCAAGACAACAGAAGATGAAGTATTATCAACAAGCCAAAGATGGCAAATACACTCGACTCTGCAAATCAGAAGCCTCGTTGGAGAATGAGTATTCCAAACAGGTGGATCGCATGCAGGCCTTGAGCGCTATCGTGGACCGACTAAACCAGGAATACCCGCACACACAGCCGGCACTGCGAAGAGTTACCCTACAGCTTAGTACAAGAACTGCCGAAGATGAATCTGTGTAACCTTATAAGACTTGTAGGACTCAGACTTTAAATATACATACCGTATATTGAAGATTTTATTTATGTGAGGATGTGTTTGTTTGTTTTCGTTTTTTACTATTATGAATGAACGGACAGTTCAACTAAGTACTGGAGTATTGGTACGGCTGTTCTCTGTTCACATAAGGTACTAATTAATTTATTTATTTATTTTTATTCATATATATTTAAAATAAATTTCTGTTATGCTATGTGGTACAAATAAGAAAAATATGTTGTTTTTTTCATAGAAGTCGCCATTTTGTAGATATGAAAAACAACACAATGTCGGGGAATAGTTGACAGTTCTCCAACAAATAGCTGGCAGTGACGTAGCTGACTATTTGAGCTATTTCACCGTTAGCCCCATAAGCTTTGCAGTGTTCAGAACAAAAACAAGTCGTGACGTCACTGTCAACTATTCCCCGACGGATAGTATTTTTGTAATGTTATCATCGACGAAAGATTTCAGCACCTCTCCCTAAGGCAAATGATTGTTAGGAGCTACAAGGATGCGAACGCGGTTGTGGATGCCCTTCAGAGCCGCCTCATTTGAGCGGTTCTTGGGGGTACCCACAACCTATGTTCACTGAAGATTTATTGGCGATTAAAAGTGTAATTTTTGTGGCCTTAAAGGAATACATGAGATTACGTTTCAACGAACTGTGTTGCTATCCTGCATATCATTGTATGTTTGTTTATTGTATATATGCTCATGGGCCATATGGCTTATTGCATTAATAAATTATCTATCTTTGTTTGGTTTGAGGCTTAACGTCCCCGTCAACACTGTAAAGGTCATTTTGGAGACGTTGCTTCCAATTTTGTGGAACTTTTACCCGACATTGAGATGAAATCACATCTCAAGCCCTGCCGCCCAATGAAACCAATAGTGTTAATAAGCATGGACGGGTCCGACTCGCACCACTTTGCCTGGGCAGGCTTAGATCCTTAAGCGGTTTACCAGTACTCGTGTGGGGGTCGGATTCAGCTCTGCGTGGAAGCATCATGCAGTCCATCTATTTCTTCAAGCCCCCAATGGGCGGAGATGTGTACATGAGTGTTCGTTTGTTTGGGGTTTTATGGCCCAGTCATTGCTATTAAGGTCATGTCGAGACCACCAGTACACCTACTCAGACTCTTCTTTAGCTTATCACATTAATCCATCGTGTACTAGTGGACTCTTCCATTGTTATATGTTGGACAAGTCCATTTGTTATAAGGGGTGGCAGACCTATTTTTTGTTGTTTTTATTCTATTTATGATGAAAAATTCTGTTAGCATATAGTGCAGGCGCTGATCAGATTTTGGGGTGTCTTATCTGGGTCTGTACTGTTTGCAAAGGTACCCCTTTAGGGGTTTCCCGCCTACAATAGGTCACTAAGTCCATGTATTGAACACCCAACTTTAAAAAGAGAAAAATCGGGTTATCATTACTTCCCTTTACTTTGCTCAAAAACTTAGTTTGCGGGTACTCATTAGAATGCAGTTCTGAGTACCCACAATCTATATTTCATGCTTGAATAAGCGAAATATAATACAATATTTTATTAATTGACAATCCTGTATTGATCGGAGGTCATCCGTATTAACACAAGGTTAACCAATATTAACTGAGGTCAAGTGAGGTTAAAAAATCAATAATCATGATTTTTTAATTTTGTCAATTAATAAAATAGTCATTGATCAAGTAATTTCGCATTGACCCAGTTACAGGTCCTCGGTCAGCTGCATTAGCCCTCGGCCTTCGGCCTCGGGCCAATGCAGCAGACCTCGGACCTGTACCTGGGCCAATACGAAATTACTTGATTAATAACATAATATTATTTGACAGAATACCAGGATTCCTTCTAATATTGTTATAGCAATACAGACCGGACTTAAAATGTTAGGCAGTAGTGACCAGCATTACGTGAACATGTCCGTGAAACGAACACCATACTAAACCCTAGTTTATAGAGGGAAAACTGGGGTTTACGGGGGTATATATTATTTTCTTATTTCTGCTCCAAGACATAGGTTGTGGGTACTCGTTAGAACCGCCTCAATGAGGCGGTTCTAACATGCACCCACAACCCATGTTTGAAGTAAAAATCACAAAAATAGCATATATTTTCATCAGAAACGTAGCCATTTTGGAGATGTGAAAAAATGCACGATGCCGCACGGGTGTGTTAGCGTAATGAGCAAGTGAAGCCATGGCCAAACTGGCTTCATACACAGACTGATCTAAATCTTTGCCTACTGCACAGGTCTTATTGTAGCATCATGTTAACACTTGAAGTCTGTATTTTGTATCATGAATCAGAATAAAACAACAAAAAATAAATTTTTAACTGTTGCCATGAATGCAGCATTACATAAAGAATCAAAGCGCCAAAAGGCACTGAAATGACAGATTCTGTGAAAAACCAGTGCTTCAGCTGAAGTGCACGACCCGCCGGATGCTTTTAGCTTTATGAGTGTAACCATATATGGGTATGGCGGCCATTTTGGTCATGTGACCTGGACCTAAAACGGCTCCCCCAATAAATGCGCCTTATCGTAAGGAGCAAAATATATCTTATACTTTAGTACTGTATTCTGAATGGTTTGCAGGATAAAATGCATTCTCACTTTTCCAATACAAAAGCATATGTGTCAAAGTTTGACCCAGGCACAAAGAAGGTCAAGGTCAACCCAGGGTCACCATTTTAGCAATTTATGATGGGCCTACGTCCCAGATGCTATTTATCAAGGTTCGTGGAAATCTGCCCAGTGGTTCTGGAGAAAACTATTTTTGAAGGTTTTTTACCATATATGGCTTGGTGGCCATTTTGGTCATGTGACCTGGACCCCATGAGCAAATTTTGGTTTCCCCCATCCCATAGAGGCCCCATATGAAATTTGACTTCAATCGGCCCAACGGTTTCCGAGGAGAAGCGGTTCGAAAATTTTCACATTTTTCGCCTCGGCGAGGCTATACTAAATGGCATGTAATACTTCGCAAATTCATTGGTTAGGGCTCATTGATATCTATCAGTATGCCAAAAATTGTTTAAATATTCCAAGCGGTTAAGTCACTATCACCAATTTTTACAAACGGGTTACGGACGGACAGACAGACAGGCCATATATGGCTTGGCGGCCATTTTCGTCATGTGACCTGGACCCCATGAGCAAATTTTGGTTTCCCCCATCCCATAGAGGCTTCATATGAAATTTGATTTCAATCGGCCCAACGTTTCCGAGGAGAAGCAGTTCGAAAATTTTCACATTTTTCGCCTCGGCGAGGCTATACTAAATGGAATGTAATATTTCGCAAATTCATTGGTTAGATCTCATTGATATCTTTCAGTATGAGAAAAATTGTTTAAATATTCCAAGCGGTTAAGTCACTATCACCAATTTTCACAAACGGGTTACGGACGGACAGACAGACTGACAGACTGACAGAATGACACGGTGATTTTAGGGCCCTCTTAGAAAATCAACCGACTTCAGTCGGTCCCTTTTCTGCTGGCCGTGCAATTCAGATTTACTTTCTTAAGTGATAAGGACACTGGCGCTGGAGTGCTGATTTTTAGTTTGGTTCACAAAACTGAGGTGAATCGGCTGTTAAACACTTTCATCTTCATTTTACTTGGACATTATAAATAAAACAACATGCAAAGGACTACCCAGCAGGCACACGTCGCTAGGGCAACGTCAAATCAACGTCGATGCAACGTCATGACGTTGCACCGACGTTGATGTGACGTCACAATTACGTCATGTGCCTGCTGAGATAGTTGCCAGTTAGCCGCAACTTTCTTGTAAAAGCTTACACTTGTTGACTGAGGAGTGTTTCGTGGCTTAGTCAAGAACCTGCCTTATGTCGTGCGCTACAATAAAGGAAAACACTTTTTGTGCGATGTTTGAAGTTTTGCGGCATGTGACTAATTATTTATCACAACATTGTGCTTACATATTCAGTTATTTAGACCTATACAACAGAATTGGACAGTGATAACTGTTAGGAGTTTATTATTGCTGGCTTGCTACCGTACGGTGAAGTTTCTAGCGTCACGTACTTCGCATTTAATTAGGTCATGTAAGTGTTATGAGTCTGTACCCTTTCAGCCCTTTATAGCCAAGTACAGATACCTACAGATGCAAACAGTGTAGAACCTGGTGAGATGGCTCATAATGATACACCGCATTCGGTTCTACATGGTTTGACATGCTATTGACGACTATTGACTAGACACCCGATTTACATGTGTAGAATGGACGCGTACAAATTCAGTGACTGAAGAGTGAACTGGAGAAACTCGTGGGTTGAAGGGGTAAAATCTTAACCTGGCCTGTAACTGTTGTGTGCGGGTCAGGACCAGACAAAGCGGCTTGGCCGATAATCAAAAGTTAAATACAGCTTATTTTACGGTGTATTTTCTTTATTTTTCAAAGTTCATCTAGATACTTAAAAGGTGTGCACTGATTGTAGCTCTATACATATTTTTTTTTTCTTTTCTAAAAATATACAAAGGTACTTTAATGACGTATTGATACAAATATAATTAATCATAACCCATTTTGTACTGAATGTAATATTATCACTTATCTGTCGAAATCCCGGTTCAAAATTAAGGGGCGTCAGCTAGAAATATAGGAATTAATTTAGGAAAAAAATGGGCTAACTTTCGACAACAGTGAAGCCCGCAGTGAAGGCCGTGGTTAGACGCCGCCTCCAAGATTCGCCAATGACCCATTATGCGGTCGTCTGTATAAAATGGGAACTTTCCTTATGCATATTCAATTCACTTTTCTTGTTTTGTTTGTAATTTAAGAAAGATCATTTTTTTGTATTTTGATTACAAATGAAACAAAACATGTAATCAAAATGCGGAAATAATGCCATGAGAAATTAGTTTTGAGACAGCGAGCATGAAAAGTCAACAAACAACGGACTATTTGCGCGGAGTCATGTTTCAAAAGTAGTGGAAGCCGGAAGTTCGGACGTTAAAATTGTAAACATGCAGCACGACGAAGAATGACAGAAAGAATCTGTCATTAAAAAGAGGATTTTTGCTGTAACATTAGTTATAAAATT